>JAKGGE010002281.1:0-23015 GCA_023748175.1 Hoolock leuconedys
ATATCCCTCACTTCCAGATCAGCGGCCGGGCAGACGCCGCCTCAGTTGCCAGCTGGGGTGGCCGGGCAGAGGCTTCCCCACCTCCCAGACGCTAGTGGCCGGGCAGAGGCCCCTCCCCACTCCCAGAGTGGGTGGCCAGGCAGAGGCACTCCCACAATTTCAGACGATGGGTGGACAGGTAGAGGCGGCTCCCTCACCTCCCAGACGCAGGGTGTCCCGGCAGAGGCCCTCCCTCACTCCCTCCCCAGACGAGAAATGGGCAGAGGCGCCTCCTCACATCCCAGACGGGCGGCCGGGCAGAGGCTTCCTCACTTCCCAGACGGGTGTCCGGGCAGAGGCGCCCTCACCTCCCTGCACGCATGAGTGGGCCGCGGCAGAGGCCCTCCCCACTCCTCTGTGACTTACAGTGGGGTCAGCAAAGCTCCCTCACCTCCCAGACGGGTAGTGGCCGGGAAGAGGCCCTCCTCACCTCCCAGACGGGTGTCCAGGCAGAGGCGCCCTCACCTCCAAGACAATGGGAGGTCCGGCAGAGGCTCTCCCCACCCCGGACATGCTGGGTGCAGGGCAGAGCTGCCCTCACCTCCCTGAGATGTGGCCGGGCAGGATCTCCTCACCTCCCAGCATTGTTACGGACAGGGGCTACTCCCTCACCTCCCAGATGTGGGTGGCGTCGCAGAGGCGCTCCCTCACTCCTAGTTGGGTGGCAAGGCAGAGGTGCTGCCCTCAATCTCCCAGACGCATGTGGGAGGCCGGGCAGAGGCTCTCCCCACCCCTCCCGGATCGAAGGGGTGGCTGGGCAGAGGATCTCCCACCTCCCCGGATTGCTGGGTGGTCAGCAGTTCTCTCATTCCAGGACGAGGCAGCCTGGCTCTCAGAAGCGCCCTCACTCCCAGACGGGCCGGGCAGAGGCCTCACCCCAGAAGTTGGGTGGCAGAGGCCCCCCTTCACTGCCATAGGGAGGGCCGGGCGGAGGCACTCCTCAACTCCCAGACGGTGGGTGCTCGGGCAGAGGCTCTCCTCACTTCCCAGACGATGGGAGGTCGGGCAGAGCCTCTCCTCACCCTCCTCTGGATGATAGATGGTCGGGTCAGAGGCGCCCCTCACCTCCCCCTGCCATGGGGCAGTCAAGCAGAGGATCTCCTCACCTCCCGGAACATGGTTGGCCAGACAGGGGCGCTCCTCACCTCCCCCCCCCCAGACTGTGGGTGGGTGGGCTCCTCCCAGTACCCAGAAGTTGGGTAGCCCGCGCGGGAAAAACCCTCACTTCCCAGGCGATGGGAGTTGGGGCAGAGGCTCTCCCTCTCACCTCTGGGCGATGGGTGGCTGGGCAGAGGAGCCTCCCCTCACCTCAGGACGATGGTTGGCCGGACTGAGAATGACTCCTCACCCCCAGGCCAGGGGCCTGAGACAGGGGTCCCTCCGCTCACAGATGGGGTGTGGAGCAGGGAGGTTCTCTCCTGGAGGATGGGGTGGCCTGGCAGATGCGCTCTCCAATTCCCAGATGATGGCAGCCGGGCAGGCTCCTCACTTCAAGGATGGGGTGGCAGACGAGAGGTGCTCCTCACTCGGAGAAGATGGGTGACAGAGCTCTCCTCAGCTCCTCCCGGGATGATGGGTGGCCGGGCAGAGGCTCTCTTCACCTCCCGTGCGATGGGTGGCCGTGCAGAGGCCCTCCTCACTTCTCCGACGATGGGTGGCTGGCTGGGCAGAGGCGCTCCTCCCAACTCCCAGATGGTGGGTGTCAGGCAGAGGCTCTCTCCACTCACTTCCCAGGCGATGGGAGGAGCCGGGGCAGAGCTCTCCTCCCTGCCTCGGACGATGGATGGCGGTCAGAGGCGCTCCTCACCTCCCGGTCAATGGGTGGCCGGGTGGAGATCTCTCACCTTACAGACATGATTTGGCAGTCAGGTAGCTCACTCACCTCCGAGACTGTGTGTGTGAGCCGGGCAGGCTCTCCCTCACTGCCAGAGTTGGGTGGCCAGAGGCAGCTGCTAAACACTTCCCAGGCGATGGGAGTTGGGAGAAGAGGCTCTCCTCACCTCCCAGACGATGGGTGGCCAGGCAGAGAATCTCCTCACCTCCCGGGACGATGGTTGGCCGGGCAGAGGCGCTCCTCACTTCCCAGACAGGGGCAGCCGGTCAGAGTCCCTCCGCACTTCACAGATGGGGTGGCGGGCAGAGGAGCCTACTACTTCCCGGGCAGGTGGCCTGGCAGATGGGCTCCTCAATTCCCAGATGATGGTGGCGGGCAGGCTCCCCTCACGTCCCAGACGGGGAGGCTGGGCAGAAGCTCTACTCACTTCCCTGATGGGTTCGCCCGGGCAGAAGCGCTCCTCAATTCCCAGACAATGCTGGGTGGCAGTGCAGGCTCACCTTCCCAGATTGGGCGGACGGGAGGCGGCTCCCCCACTTCCCAGAGCCGGGTCATCCGGACGGAGAGCGGCTCTCACATCCAGAGATTGGCGGTCAGGAGTGCTCCTCACTTCCCAGACGATGGGTGTGTCAGGGCAGAGGCTCTCCTCACCTCAAGACGATGGGTGGCCGGGCAGAGGTGCTCCTCAATTCCCAGACGAGTGGGTGTTCGCGCAGAAGTGCTCCTCACTTCCCAAACGATGGGTGGACGGGCAGAGGCACTCCTCAATTCCCAGATAATGAGTGGCCGGGCAGAGGGTCTCCTCACTTCCAGACCAGGCTGACCCGGGGCAGAACTCTTCTCTGTTCCCCACACAGTTGGGGTGGCAGACAGGGGTCCTCCTCCTTCCAGACTTTGGTGTGGGGCCAGGGGAGCCCTCCTCAATTCCCAGAGTGTGGGTGGCGGGCAGAAGCACTCCTCCTCCACTTCCCAGACGATGGGTGGACAGGTGAGAGGCCTCCTCAGCACCAGATGTGGGCAGAGGCGCCAACTCAATTCCCAGATTGGGTGGGCCGGTGAAGCTCCCTCGCCCTAGATGATGGGTGGCGGGCAGAGGCTCTCCTCACCTCCCACGTCACGATGGGTGGCCGTTAGAGAGAGCCACTCCCTCCCCTTCCCAGACTTGATGTTGGCCGGGCAGGGGGTGCTCCTCACCTCCCAGACTTTAGGGTGGGTGGAGGTGGGGCAGGCTCCTGCTTCACAGGCGGTGGGTGTGTGTCCAGGCAGGGAAGCGCTCCTCACTTCCCAGATGGTTGGCGGACAAGCGGCTCCTCTTCCCAGATGATGATGGGTAGCGAGACAGGCCACTTCCCAGACTGGGCAGGCGGTCTCCTCACTTCCCAGACAGTGGGTGCTTGGCGGGGCATTGGCACTCTCACTTCCCAGACGGGGTGGCGGGGCAAAAGCACTCCTCACTGCCCAGATGGCCAGGTGGCGGGCAGGCTCACTCGAATTCCAGTCAGTGGCGGGCAGAGAAGCTACTCAGTTCCCAGTTGGGGTGGCCGGGGCAGAGGCACTCCTGCTTCCCAGGCGTTGGTGGCGGGCGAGGCCCTTCTAGATTCAGAGGGTGGTGTGAGCAGAGGCACTCCTCACTTCCCAGATAGTCAGGGTGTCGGGGCCTCTCACTTCCCAGGCGATGGGTGTCGAGACTGCAGCCTTCCTCCTTTAGATGGGCGGGCAGAGGCACTCCTCACTTCCCAGGTGGGTGCCGGGCAGAGGCTCTCAACTTTGCAAACGATGGGAGGGCCGGGCATGGCTCCTCACCTCCCGCGGACGATGGGTGGCGGGCGAGCTCTCACTCACCTCGGACGAGGTTGGCCGAGGGCAGAAGCCTCCTCACGTCCCAGACAGAGCGGCTGGAGTCGTGGAAGGGCACAGGCTCATCACTTCCCAGGCCAGTGGGCCACCCCGGCAGGCTCCTCACCTCCCGGATAATGGGTGGCGAGACCGTGGCCTCCTCACGCTTCCCAGGCCAGGTGGCCAGACAGGCGCTCCTCTGCTTCCCAGATAATGAGTGGCGGACAGAGGCGTCCTCAGTTCAGTCCGGCGGCGGGCGACTACTCAGTTCAGTTTGGGGTGGCGGGCGGAGGCATCCTGCTTCCCAGGCGTTGGGTGTGACAGGAGGGTGGGTGGCGGGCAGGAGCTCCTCGCCCAGATCGGGTGGGTGTCTGAACGGGGCCCTCCCTCCTTCCCAGGCGATGGGTGTCCGGACTGCGGTAGCTACTCGCTTCCAGATGATGGAGGTGACCGAGACGGAGGCGCTCCACTTCCCAGATGGTGTCCGGGCAGGAGGCGGCTCACTCACTTTGCAGGCAGATGGGAGGACGGACATGGGGCGACTCCTCACCTCCGCGGACGATCGGTGGCGGGCAGAGCTCTCCTGCCTCCGGACGGGGTTGGCCGGCAGGCACTCCTCACTTCCAGACAGAGCAGGCTGGGAACAGAGCCTCCTCACTTCCCAGAGGGTTTGGCCGGGGCACAGGCTCATCACTTCCCCAGGCCAGTGGGCCACCCCGGCAGGCTCCTCACCTCCCGGATAATGGGTGGCCGGGCAGAGGCTGTCCTCACCTCCCGGAAGAAGGTTTGGCCGAGCAGGAGGTGCTCCCTCCACGTCCCAGATGAACCTGCCCAGGACATAGGCCCTCCTCACTTCCAGAGGGGCCGGTGGCGGGCAGAGGAGCCCTCTTTGCACTCCCCATGCCAGGGTGGGCCGGGCGGAGGCACTCCTCACTTCCCAGACGATGGGTGGCGGGCAGAGGCACTCACTGCTTCAGGATGGGGTGGCGGGCGGCTCTGCCTCACCTCCAGGAAGTTGGGTGGCGGGCAGAGGCTCTCCCTGACCTCGGGACTATGGTGGCGGGCAGAGCACTCCTAAAAGCACCCAGGCGATGGGTGTGTGGCAGGGCGCTCACTCACCTCCCAGGCGGTGCTGACCGGGCTAACTCAGATCCCAGATGAGGTGGCTGGGCAGAGGCTCTCACCTCCCAGGCGTTGGGTGGCGGGCAGAGGCTCTCCTCACCTCCCAGGCGTTGGGTGGCCGGGCAGTGGCCCTCTTCACTCCAATATATGGGGTGGCGGTGGTACTCCTCACTTCCCAGTGATGGGTGGCCGGACAGGCTCCTCACTTCAAGGATGGGGTGGCGGGCAAGTGGCTCCTCTCCCGGAAGATGGGTGGCAGGGGCAGGGCTCTCTTCACCTCCCGGATGATGGGTGGCCGGCAGAGGCACTCCTCAATTCACAGACGATGGGTGGCCTGGCAGAGGCGCTCCTCCACTTCCCAGATGTGGCTGACGGGCAGAGGCGCAACTCAATTCCCAGATTGGGTGGTCCGAGGCAGAGCTCTCACTTCCCTAGACAGTGGGTGGCGGGCAGAGGCTCTCCTCACCTCCCACATTATGATGGGTGGACGTGCAGAGCCCTCCTCACTTCCCGGACGATGCCAGATTTGGCCGGGCAGGGCGCTCCTCACCTCCCAGACTTTGGTGGTGGGGCAGAGCCCTCCTCACTTCCCAGATGATGGGTGGCAGGGCAGGCTCCGCACTTCCCAGACTGGGTGACCGAGGCGGAGGTGCTCACTCACTTCCCAGCAGTGGGTGGCCGGGCAGGTAGGCTCCTCACTTCCAGGCAGGGGTGGCGGGCAGGAAAGCACTCCTCACTTTGAATGTGGGTGGCGGGCAGGCTCCTCAATTCAGTCAGGCTGACCCGGGCAGAGGGAGGGCTACTCAGTTCCCAGTTGGGGTGGTGGCGGGCAGAGGCACTTCTCACTTCCCAGGCGTTGGGTGGCCGGGCGGCCTTCTCTTCCCAGGCGGGGTGGCGGGCAGTGGCACTCCTCCTTCCCAGATGGGGTGTCGGGCAATGGGCTCCTCCTTTGCAGGCCGATGGGAGGCGGGCAAAGCTCCCCTCACCTCCCACCCAGGACGATCGGTGGCACGGGCAGCTCTCCTCACCTCCGGACAGAGGTTGGCCAGGCAGAGGCCTCCCTCCCGTCCCAGACAGGCGGCTGGGAACAGGCAGCTCCTCACTTCCCAGAGGGTTTGGCCGGGGCACAGGCTCATCACTTCCCAGATGGGCAGCCAGGCAGGGCGACTCCTCACCTCTCCCAGGATGTGGGTGGCCGGGCAGGGGTCCGCTCACCACTCTCACCTCAGGAAGATGGGTGGTGGCGGACGGGAGGCTCCCTCAGCCTCGGTCGTTGGCCGGGCTCTCCCTCACCTCCTGGATGATGGGTGGCCGGGCAGGGAGGCACTCTCAATTCACAGGTGGCGATGGGTGGCCTGGCAGGAGGCGCTCACTCTTCCCAGGCAGCAGGCCCGACGGAGGCAGCTCAATTCCCAGATTGGGTGGCAGTGCAGAGACCTCCTCACTTCCCAGACTGTGGGTGGCCGGGCAGGCCTCACTCACCTCCCAGGCAGTGGGTGAGGCCAGAACAGAGGCACTCCTCACTTCCCAGACGGTGGGTGTCTAAGCAGAGGCGCTTCTCACTTCCCACATGATGGGAGGTCGGGCAGAGGCTCTCTTCACCTCCCGAACGATGGGTGGCCGAGACAGAGGCTCCTCACCTCGAGGAGCGGGTGGGTGGTTGGGCAGAGGCGGCTCTCACTTCCCAGGATTGGGTGGCCAGGCAGGAGCTCCTCACTTCCCAGGCCAGTGACCGGGCAGGTGGGCTCCTCACTTCACAGATGGAGTTGGCCGTTACAGAGGTGCTCCTCCTTCCCAGATGATGGGTTAGATCAGGCAGGAAGCGTCTCACCTCCTGGGCCGATGGCTGGCTGGGCAGGCCCCTCACCCCTCCCAGGATGATGGGTGGCCTGGCAGAGGAGCTCCCCTCACCTCCGCAGGAGGATGGGTGGCCTGGCCGCTCCTCAATTCCCAGATGATTGGTGGCCGGGCGGAGGCTCTCCCTTCCCAGATGGGGCGGCCGGGCAGAAGCTCTCCTCACTTCTCAGATGGGGTGGCCGGGCAGAAGCGCTCCTCACTTCCCAGACGATGGGTGGCCTGGTAGAGCCGCTCCTCACGTCTCAGATGATGGGTGTTCACACAGGAAGCTCCTCACTTCCCAGATGATGGGTGGCCGGGCAGAGGCTCCTCACTTCCCAGATGATGGGTGGCGGGCAGGCTCCTCACCTCCTGGATGATGGGTGGCGGGCAGGCTCCTCACCTCCTGGATGATGGGTGGCCGGGCAGAGGCGCTCCTCACTTCCCAGATGATGGGTGGCCGGGCAGAGGCACTCCTCACTTCCCAGATGATGAGTGGCCGGGCAGAGGCACTCCTCACTTCCAGACCGGGCGGCCCGGGCAGAGACGCTACTCAGTTCCCTGTTGGGGTGGCCGGGCAGAGGCACTCCTCACTTCCCAGACGTTGGGTGGCCGGGCAGAGGCACACCTCACGTACCAGATGTTCGGTGCCCGGGCAGAGGCACTCCTCCTTCCCAGATGGTTTGGCTGGGCACAGGCCCTCCTCACTTACCAGATGATGGGTGGCCGGGCAGGCTCCTCACCTCCCGGATGATGGGTGGCGGGCAGAGGCTCCTCACCTCCCGAGGAAGATGATGGGTGGCAGCACTTAGAGGATCTCCTCACCTCCCGGATGGGGTGGCCGGGCAGAATCGCTCCTCACTTCCCAGATGATGGGTAGCCAGGCAGGAGGCCTCCTCACTTCCCAGATGGGTTGGCGGGCAGAGGTGCTCCTCAGTTCCACCCCAGAGGTGCATTGTGAGCGGCTCTTCAGTTCCCAGGCGATGGGAGGCGGGTGGCTCTCCTCACCTCCCGGATGATGGGTGGCGGGCAGAGGATCTCCTCACCTCCCGGACTATGGTTGTAAGGGCAGAGGCGCTCCTCACTTCCCAGATGGTTTGGCGGGCACAGGCTCCTCACTTCCCAGATGATGGGTGGCCGGGCAGAGGCTCTCCTCACCTCCCGGATGATGGGTGGCCGCGCAGAAGATCTCCTCACCTCCCGGAGGATGGGTGGCCGGGCAGAGGCTCTGCTCAATTCCCAGATGATGGGTGGCCGGGCAGAGGCGCTCCTCACTTCCCAGACGGGGTGGCCAGGCAGAGGCTCTCTTCACTTCCCAGATGGGTTGGCAGCAGCGCCTCACCGCAGGACTATGGGTGGCGGGCAGGCTCCTCACTTCCCAGATGATGGGTGGCCGGGCAGAGGCGCTCCTCACCTCCCAGCGGGGCAGCCGGGCAGAGGCTCCTCACTTCCCAGATGGGTTGACCAGGCAGAAACACTCCTCACTTCCCAGACGATGGGTGGCGGGCAGGCTCCTCACTTCCCAGGCGATGGGTGGCGGGCAGGCTCCTCACCTCCCAGGCGATGGGTGGCCGGGCAGAGGCTCTCCTCACCTCCCAGACAGTGGGTGGTCGGGCAGAGGATCTCCTCACCTCCTGGACTATGGATGGCTGGGCAGAGGATCTCCTCACCTCCCAGACAGTGGGTGGTCGGGCAGAGGCGCTCCTCACTTCCCAGATGGTTTGGCCGGGCACAGGCGCTCCTCACTTCCCAGACTGATGGGTGGCGGGCAGAGGATCTCCTCACCTCCCAGATGATGGGTGGCCGGGCAGAGGCTCTCTTCACTTCCCAGAGATGGTTGGCCGGGCAGAGGCGCTCCTCACCTCCCAGACAGTGGGTGGCGGGCAGGCTCCTCACTTCCCAGATGATGGGTGGCGGGCAGAGGATCTCCTCACATCCCAGACAGTGGGTGGTCGGGCAGAGGATCTCCTCACCTCCCAAGTGGGTGGCCGGGCAAGGTCCTCACTCCCGAGTGGGTGGCCGGCAGAGGCTCCTCACTTCCCAGACGATGGGTGGCCGGGCAGAGGCGCTCCTCACCTCCCGGATGATGGGTGGCCGGGCAGAGGATCTCCTCACCTCCCGACGATGGGTGGCCGGGCAGAGGCGCTCCTCACTTCCCAGATGGGGTGGCCGGGCAGAGGCACTCCTCACTTCCCAGACGACGGGTGGCCGGCAGAGGCACTCCTCAATTCCCAGATAATGAGTGGCCTGGGCAGAGGCTCTCCTCACCTCCCAGATGATAGGAGGCTGGGCAGAGGCTCTCCTCACCTCCCGGACGATGGGTGGCGGGCAGAGCGTTCCTCACTCCCGGATGATGGGTGGCCGGGCAGGAGGCACTCCTCACTTCCCAGGCGATGGGTGGCTGGGCAGAGGCTCTCCTCACCTCCCGGACGATGGTTGGCCGGGCAGAGGCGCTCCTCACTTCCCAGATGATGGGTGGCGGGCAGGCTCCTCACTTCCCAGGCGATGGGTGGCCGGGCAGGAGGCGCTCCTCACTTCCCAGGCGATGGGTGGCAGACGGGGTGCTCCTCACCTCCGGAAGATGGGTGGCCGGGCAGGAGGCGCTCCTCACCTCCCGGACGATGGGTGGCCGGGCAGAGGCACTCCTCAATTCACGGACTATGGGTGGCCGGGCAGGGGGCACTCCTCAATTCCCAGATGATGGGTGGCGGGCAGGCTCCTCACTTCCCAGATGATGGGTGGCCGGGCAGGAGGCGCTCCTCACTTCCCAGACGTTGGGTGGTTGGGCAGGCTCCTGGATAAGTGGTGTGGCCGGGCAGAGGGTCTCCTCACCTCCCGGACGATGGTTGGCCGGGCAGAGGTGCTCCTCACTTCCCAGATGATGGGTCTTCAGGCAGAGGCGATCTTGACCTCCCAAACGATGGCTGGCCGGGCAGAGGCGCCCCTCAATTCCCAGATGATGGGTTGCCGGGCAGGAGGCACTCCTCACTTCCCAGAAGATGGGTGGCCGGGCAGGAGGCACTCCTCAATTCCCAGATGATGGGTGGCCTGGCAGGGGCGCTCCTCACTTCCCAGACGATGGGTGGCGGGCAGAGGTGCTCCTCACTTCCCAGATGATGGGTCTTCAGGCAGGGCAGTCTTGACCCGCCTCTGGCTTGATGGCTGGCCAGACAGGAGCGCCCCTCAATTCCCAGATGATGGGTGGCCGGGCAGAGGCACTCCTCACTTCCCAGGCGGTGGGTGGCCGGGCAGAGGCACTCCTCACTTCCCAGATGATGGGTGGCGGGCAGGAGGCACTCCTCACTTCCCAGGCGATGGGTGGCGGGCAGAGGCACTCCTCACTTCCCAGATGATGGGTGGCCGGGCAGGAGGCGCTCCTCACTTCAAGAATGATGGGTGGCCGGGCAGGAGGCACTCCTCAATTCCCAGATGATGGGTGGCCGGGCAGGAGGCACTCCTCACTTCCCAGATGATGGTGGCCGGGCAGAGGCACTCCTCAATTCCCAGATGATGGGTGGCCGGGCAGAGGCACTCCTCACCTCCCAGACGTTGGGTGGTTGGGCAGGAGGCACTCCTCACTTCCCAGGCCAGGACGGCGGGGCAGGCTCCTCACTTCCCAGAAGATGGGTGGCCGGGCAGGAGGCACTCCTCACTTCCCAGATGATGGGTGGACGGGCAGAGGCCTCCTCACTTCCCAGAGATGGGAGGCCAGGCAGAGGGGCTCCTCAATTCCCAGAGATGGGTCGGCAGGGCAGGGCACTCCTCACTTCCCAGACAGTGGGTGGCGGAGGCACTCCTCAATTCCCAGATGATGGGTGGCCGGGCAGAGTCCTCACTTCCCAGACGACGGGTGGCCGGCAGAGGCACTCCTCAATTCCCAGATGATGAGTGGCCGGGCAGAGGCACTCCTCACTTCCCAGACGTGGGTGGCCGGGCAGAGGCACTCCTCAATTCCCAGATTGGGTGGCCGGGCAGAGGCGCTCCTCACTTCCAAGATGAGGGTGGGCAGAGGCGCTCCTCACCCCCCGGAGATGGGTGGCCGGGCAGGAGGCACTCCTCAATTCCCAGATGATGGTGGCCGGGCAGAGGCGCTCCTCCTTCCCAGATGATGCGGCCGGGCAGGGTTGCTCCTCACTTCCCAGACGATGGGTGGCGGGCAGAGGCTCCTCACCTCCCAGGCGGTGGGTGGTCGGGCAGAGGCGCTCCTCACTCCCCAGGCGATGGGTGGCCGGGCAGGCTCCTCACTTCCCAGGCGATGGGTGGCGGGCAGGGGCACTCCTCACTTCAGATGATGGGTGGCCGGGCAGAGGCACTCCTCACTTCCCAGGCGATGGGTGGCGGGCAGAGGCTCTCCTCACCTCCCAGGCGATGGGTGGCCGGGCAGGCTCCTCACTTCCCAGATGGGGTGGCCGGACAGGCTCCTCACCTCCCGGACGATGGGTGGCCGGGCAGAGCTCTCCTCACCTCCCAGGCGATGGGTGGCGGGCACGCTCCTCACTTCCCAGACGATGGGAGGCCGGGCAGAGGATCTCCTCACCTCCCGGAACATGGTTGGCCGGACAGGGGCGCACCTCACCTCCCAGGCGGTGGGTGGCGGGCAGAGGATCTCCTCACCTCCCAGACGATGGGCGGGCAGAGCTCCTCACTTCCCAGGCGATGGGTGGCGGGCAGAGCTCCTCACTTCCCAGGCAGTGGGTGGCGGGCAGAGCTCCTCACTTCCCAGATGGGTTGGCGGGCAGAGCTCCTCACCTCCCGATGGGTTGGCGGGCAGAAACGTTCCTCACTTCCCAGATGATGGGTGGGAAGGTAGAGACTCCTCACTTCCCAGCGGATGGGTGGTCGGGCAGAGGCGCTCCTCACCTCCCAGACGAGTGGGTGGCCGGGCAGAGGCGCTCCTCACTTCCCAGATGATGGGTGGCCGGGCAGAGGCGCTCCTCACCTCCCAGGCGATGGGTGAGGCAGAGGTGCTCCTCACTTCCCAGATGATGGGTGGCCGGGCAGGCTCCTCACTTCCCAGGCGATGGGGTTTGGGCAGAGCTCTCCTCACCTCCCAGATGATGGGTGGCCGGGCAGAGGCTCTCCTCACCTCCCAGATGATGGGTGGCCGGGCAGGCTCCTCACTTCCCAGATGATGGGTGGCTGGGCAGTGGCGCCTCCTCACCTCCAGGATGATGGGTGGCGGGCAGGCTCCTCACTTCCCAGATGATGGGTGGCCGGGCAGAGGTGCTCCTCAATTCCCAGAGGATGGGATGGTAGGGCAGAGGCACTCCTCACCTCCAGGATGATGGGTGGCCTGGTGAATAGCTCCTCAATTCCCAGATGATGGGTGGCGAGACAGGCTCCTCACTTCCCAGGCGGGTGACCCGGACAGAGCTCTCCCTCACTTCCAGATGGGTTGGCCGGGCAGAGGCCTCCTCACCTCCCAGACTTTGGGTGTCCAGGCAGAGGCGCTCCTCACCTCCCAGATGATGGGTGGCCAGGCAGGCTCCTCACCTCCCAGATGATGGGTGGCCGGGCAGAGGCGCTCCTCACCTCCCAGATGATGGGTGGCCGGGCAGAGGCGCTCCCTCACCTCCAGGATGATGGGTGGCCTGGCAGAGGCGCTCCTCACCTTCCCAGATGATGGGTGGCCGGGCAGAGGCGCCTCACCTCCCAGATGATGGGTGGCCGGGCAGAGGCACTCCTCACTTCCCAGACGATGGGTGGCCAGGCAGAGGCGCCTCACCTCCCAGACCATGGTTGGCCGGGCAGAGGCCTCCCTCACTTCCCAGATGGGGTGGCTGGGCAGAGGCGCCTCACCTCCCAGACTTTGGGTGTCCAGGCAGAGGTGCTCCTCACTTCCCAGACGATGGGTGGCCGGGCAGAGGCGCCTCACCTCCCTGAACGATGGGTGGCCGGGCAGAGAGAGGCTCTCCTCACCTCCCAGACTTTGGGTGTCCAGGCAGAGGCCCTCCTCACTTCCCAGACGATGGGTGGCGGGCAGAGGCTCTCCTCACCTCCCAGACTTTTGGTGGTCGGGCAGAGGCGCTCCTCACTTCCCGGACGATGGGTGGCCGGGCAGAGGCGCTCCTCACTTCCCAGATGATGGGTGGCTGGGCAGGAGGCTCCTCACTTCACAGATGGGGTGGCTGGGCAGAGGCGCCCCTCACCTCCCAGGCGATGGGTGGCCGGGCAGAGGCGCTCCTCACTCCCAGATGATGGGTGGCCGGGCAGAGGCTCTCCTCACCTCCCAGACGGTGGGTGGCCAGGCAGAGGCGCTCCTCACTTCCCAGAAGATGGGTGGCCTGGCAGAGGCCTCCTCACTTCCCAGATGATGAGTGGCCAGGCAGAGGCGCTCCTCACTTCCCAGACATGGGTGGCCTGGCAGAGGCGCTCCTCACTTCACAGATGGGATGGCCGGGCAGAGGCTCCTCACTTCCCAGATGATGGGTGGCCGGGCAGAGGCGCTCCTCACTTCCCAGATGGGTTTGGCGGGCAGGCGCTGATCACTTCCCAGACGATGTGTGGCCGGGCAGAGGTGCTCCTCAATTCCCAGATGATGGGAGCTCGGGCAGAGGCTCTCCTCACCTCCAGACGATGGGTGGCGGGCAGAGGCTCTCCTCACCTCCCGGACGATGGGTGCCGGGCAGAGGCGCCCCTCACTTCCCAGACGATGGGTGGCCTGGCAGAGGCGCTCCTCACTTCCCAGATGATGGGTCATCAGGCAGAGGCGCCCTCACTTCCCAGATGATGGGTGGCCGGGCAGAGGCACTCCTCACTTCCCAGGCGATGGGTGGCGGGCAGAGGCTCCTCACTTCCCAGACGATGGGTGGCCGGGCAGAGCGCCCCTCACATGCCGGAAGATGGTGGCGGGCAGAGGCTCCTCACTTCCCAGGCGATGGGTGGCGGGCAGAGGCGCTCCTCACTTCCCAGACTGGGCGGCGGGCAGAGGCGCTCCTCACTTCCCAGCCAGGTCGTCCGGGCAGCGGCGCTACTCACATCCCATATGGTGATTGGCCGGGCAGAGGTGCTCCTCTCCCTAGCAGACAATAGATTTGGCAGGGCAGAGGCTCTCCTCACCTCCCAGATGATGGGTGGCCGGGCAGAGGTGCTCCTCACTTCCCAGATGTTGGGTGTCCAGGCAGAGGCCCTCCCTCACCTCCCAGAAGATGGGTGGCGGGCAGGGGCTCTCCTCACCTCCCAGGCGATGGGTGGCGGGCAGGCTCCTCACTTCCCAGAAGGTGGGTCGCTGGGCAGAGAGGCCCACAACACACCCATATATGGGGTGGCCGGGCAGGAGGCCCTCCTCACTTCCCAAGCGTGTTTGGCGGTTGGGTGGCTCCTCACTTCAGGGATGGGGTGGCCGGGCAGAGGCGCTCCTCACCTCCCCGTGGCGGAAGATGGGTGGCGGGCAGGCTCTCCTCACCTCCCGGACGATGGGTGGCCTGGCAGAGGCCTCCTCACTTCCCAGACGATGGGTGGCCGGGCAGGGGTGCTCCTCACCTCCCAGATTATGGGTGGCGGGCAGAGGCTCCTCACTTCCCAGATGATGGGTGGCCGGGCAGAGGCCCTCTTCACTTCCCAGAAGTTGGGTGGCCGGGCAGAGGCCCTCTTCACTCCCATATATAGGGTGGCGGTGCGAAGTCACTTCTCACTTCCCAGACGATGGGTGTTGGCGGACAGGCCTCCTCACTTCAGGGATGGGGTGGCCGGGCAGAGGTGCTCCTCACATCCCAGACGATGGGTGGCCGGGCAGAGGCGCTCCTCACCTCCCAGAGGGTGGGTGGCCGGCAGAGGCTCCTCACTTCCCAGGCGATGGGTGGCGGGCAGAGGCGCTCCTCACTTCCCAGATGATGGGTCATCAGGCAGAGGCGCCCCTCACCTCCCAGACGATGGGTGGCCGGGCAGAGGCGCCCCTCAATTCCCAGATGATGGTGGCGGGCAGAGGCGCTCCCTCACTTCCCAGACGGGGTGGCCGGGCAGAGCTCTCCTCACTTCCCTGATGGGTTGGCCGGGCAGAAGCTCTCCTCACTTCCCAGACGATGGGTAGCCGGGCAGAGGTGCTCCTCACTTCCCAGATGATGGGTGGCCTGGCAGAGGCGCTCCTCAATTCCCAGATGATGGGTGGCGGGCAGAGGTTCTCCTCACCTCCCAGAAGATGGGTGGCCTGGCAGAGGCACTCCTCACTTCACAGACGATGGGTGGCCTGGCAGAGGGCTCTCCTCACCTCCCGGGGCCGATGGGTGGCGGGCAGAGGCTCTCCTCACCTCCGGACGATGGGTGGCCGGGCAGAAGCTCTCCTCACTTCCCAGACGATGGATCGCCAGGCAGAGGCTCTCCTCACCTCCCAGATGATGGGTGGCGGGCAGGGGTGCTCCTCACTTCGGAGATGATGGTGGCGGGCAGGCTCCTCACTTCCCAGGCGATGGGTGGCCTGGCAGAGGCCCTCCTCACTTCCCAGATGATGGGTGGCGGGCAGAGGTGCTCCTCTACCTCCCAGATGATGGGTGGCCGGGCAGAGGCTCTCCTCACCTCCCAGGCGTGGGTGGCGGCAGAGGTGCTCCTCACCTCCCAGAAGATGGGTGGCTGAGCAGAGGCTCTCCTCACCTCCCGGGACGATGGGTGGCCTGGCACAGGCACTCCTCACCTCCCAGATGATGGGTGGCGGGCAGAGGCTCTCCTCACCTCCCAGATGATGGGTGGCCTGGCAGAGGCGCTCCTCACTTCCCAGACGATGGGTGGCCGGGCAGAGCCCTCCTCACTTCCCAGAAGTTGGGTGGCGGGCAGAGGCTCTCCTCACCTCCCAGGATGATGGGTGGCCGGGCAGAGGCTCTCCTCACCTCCCGGATGATGGGTGGCCGGGCAGAGGCTCTCTCACCTCCCGGACGATGGGTGGCGGGCAGAGCGCTCCTCACTTCCCAGAAGTTGGGTGGCTGGGCAGAAGGCCTCATCACTCCCATATATGGGGTGGCTGGGCAGAGGCCCTCCTCACTTCCCAGATGATGGGTGGCCGGGCAGAGGCACTCCTGACTTCCCAGACGATGGGTGGCCGGGCAGAGGTGCTCCTCACCTCCCAGACGTGGGAGGTCGGGCAGAGGCTCTCCTCACCTCCGGGGCGATGGGTGGCCCGGGCAGAGGCGCTCCTCACTTCCCAGACGGTGGGTGGCGGGCAGAGGCGCTCCTCACCTCCCAGAGATGGGTGGCCGGGCAGAGGCGCTCCTCACCTCCCAGAAGGGGTGGCCGGGCAGGAGGCTCTCCTCACCTCCCAGATGATGGGTGGCCGGGCAGAGGTGCTTCTCACTTCCCAGACGATGGGTGGCCAGGCAGAGGCTCTCCTCACCTCCCAGAGACGATGGGTGCCACTTCCCAGACGATGGGTGTGCGCGCAGAGCGCTCCTCCTTTCCAGACGATGGGTGGCCGGGCAGGCGCTCCTCACCTCCCAGATGATGGGTGGCCTGGCAGAGGCTCTCCTCACTTCCCAGATGATGGGTGGCCGGGCAGAGGCACTCCTCACCTCCCAGAGAATGGGTGGCGGGCAGAGGCTCTCCCCACCTCCCGGATGATGGGTGGCCGGGCAGAGGCGCTCCTCACTTCCCAGAAGTTGGGTCATCAGGCAGAGGCGCGCCTCACCTCCCGGACGATGGCTGGCCGGGCAGGCTCCTCACTTCCCAGGCAGTGGGTGGCCTGGCAGAGGCACTCCTCACTTCCCAGATGATGGGTGGCCGGGCAGAGGCCCTCTTCACTCCCATGCCCGCCTGGGGTGGTGCAGAGTCACTTCTCACTTCCCAGACGATGGGTGGCCGGGCAGAGGCGCTCCTCACCTCCCGGACGATGGGTGGCCTGGCCGAGGCTCTCCTCACCTCCCGGATGATGATTGGCGGGCAGGAGGCACTCCTCACCTCCCAGATGATGGATGTTGAGATGCTCTCCTCACTTCCCAGTCGATGGGTGGCCGGGCAGAGGTGCTCCTCACTTCCCAGACTGGTTGGTCGGGCAGATGCGCTCCTCACTTCCCAGATGATGGGTGGCCGGGCAGAGGCGCTACTCACCTCCCAGACGGTGGGTGGCCGGGAAGTGGTGCTCCTCAATTCCCAGTCGATGGGTGGCCGGGCAGAGGCGCTCCTCACTTCCCAGGCGATGGGTGGCGGGCAGGCTCCTCACTTCCCAGGCAGTGGGTGGCCGGGCAGAGGCGCTCCTCTCTTCCCAGAAGTTGGGTGGCCGGGCAGAGGCTCTCCTCACCTCCCGGACGATGGGTGGCGGGCAGGCTCCTCACCTCCCAGGCGGGTGGCCGGGCAGAGGCGCTCCTCAATTCCCAGATTGGTTGGTGAACTTGAATCGCTCCTGCACTTCCCAGAGAATGGGTGGCGGGCAGAGGCTCTCCTCACCTCCCGGAAGATGGGTGGCCGGGCAGAGACCCTCCCCACTTCCCAGATGGGTGGCCTGGCAGAGGCGCTCCTCACCTCCCAGGCGATGGGTGGCGGGCAGAGGCTCTCCTCACTTCCCAGATGATGGGTGGCGGGCAGAGGTGCTCCTCACTTCCCAGGCAGATGGGTGGCGGGCAGAGGATCTCCTCACCTCCCAGATGATGGGTCATCAGGCAGAGGCGCTCCTCACCTCCCGGATGATGGGTGGCCGGCAGGAGGTGCTCCTCACCTCCCAGGCGATGGGTGGCCTGGCAGGCTCCTCACTTCCCAGGCGATGGGTGGCCAGGCAGAGGCGCTCCTCACTTCCCAGAAGTTGGGTGGCCGGGCAGAGGCTCTCCTCACTTCCCAGACGATGGGTGGCTGGCAGAGGCACTCCTCACTTCACAGACGATGGGTGGCCTGGCAGAGGCCTCCTCACCTCCCAGATGATGGGTGGCCGGGCAGAGGCTCTCCTCACTTCCAGGCGATGGGTGGCCTGGCAGAGGCGCTCCTCACTTCCCAGGCGATGGATGGCGGGCAGGAGGCTCTCCTCACCTCCCGGACGATGGTTGGCCGGGCAAGGCTCTCACCTCCCAGGCGATGGGTGGCGGGCAGAGGCTCTCCTCACTTCCCTGATGGGTTGGCCGGGCAGAAGTGCTCCTCACTTCCCAGACGATGGGTGGCCGGGCAGAGGCGCTCTCTCACTTCACAGAAGGGGTGGCCGGGCAGAGTTGCTCCTCACTTCCCAGATGATGGCTGGCCGGGCAGAGGCGACCTCACCCCCTGGAGGATGGGTGGCCTGGCAGAGGCGCTCCTCAATTCCCAGGCAGTGGGTGGCTGGGCAGAGGCTCTCACCTCCCAGGCGATGGAGGGCCGGGCAGAGGTGATCCTCTCTGCATGAGGCGATGGGTGGCGGGCAGAGGCTCCCTCCTCACCTCCCAGACGATGGGTGGCCGGGCAGAGGTGCTCCTCACCTCCCAGACAATGGGTGGCCTGGCAGAGACGCTACTCGCCTCCCAGATGGGGCGGCTGGGCAGAGGCGCTAATCAGATCCCAGATGGTGATTGGCCGGGCAGAGGCGCTCCTCACCTCCCAGACGATGGATGGCCGGGCAGATGCTCTCCTCACTTCCCAGTCGATGGGTGGCCGGGCAGAGGTGCTCCTCACTTCCCAGACTGGGCCGCCGGGCAGAGGCGCTCCTCACTTCACAGAAGGGGTGGCCGGGCAGAGTTGCTCCTCACTTCCCAGATGATGGGTCATCAGGCAGAGGCGCGCCTCACCTCCCGGACGATGGCTGGCCAGGCAGAGGCGCCCCTCACATCCCGGAAGATGGGTGGCCGGGCAGAGGAGCTCCTCACCCCCTGGAGGATGGGTGGCCTGGCAGAGTCGCTCCTCAATTCCCAGATGATGGGTGGCCGGGCAGAGGCGCTCCTCACTACCCAGATGATGATGGGTGCGGGCAGAGGTGCTCCTCTCCTCGCAGACGATGGGTGGCCGGGCAGAGGCTCTCCTCACCTCCCAGATGATGGGTGGCCTGGCAGAGGCGCTCACTTCCCAGGCGATGGGTGGCCGGGCAGAGGCTCTCCTCACCTCCCGTACAATGGGTGGCCGTGCAGAGGCCCTCCTCACTTCCCAGATGATGGGTGGCGGGCAGGCTCCTCACTTCACAGAAGTTGGCTGTCCAGGCAGAGGCTCCTCACTTCCCAGAGAATGGGTGGCGGGCAGAGGCTCTCCTCACCTCCCGGACTGATGGGTGGCGGGCAGAGGATCTCAAACCTCCCGGACGATGGTTGGCCGGGCAGAGGTGCTCCTCAATTCCCAGATGATGGGTGGCCGCGCAGAGGCGCTCCTCACTTCCCAGACGATGGGTGGCGGGCAGAGGTGCTCCTCACCTCCCGGACGATGGGTGGCCGGGCAGAGGCTCTCCTCACTCCCATATATAGGGTGGCTGGGCGAGGCACTCCTCACTTCCCAGACGATGGGTGGCCGGGCAGAGGCGCTCCTCACCTCCCGGAAGATGGGTGGCCGGGCAGAGGATCTCCTCACCTCCCGGACGATGGGTGGCCAGGCAGAGGGCTCCCTCACTTCCCAGACGATGGGCGGCCAGGCAGAGGCGCTCCTCACTTCCCAGACGATGGGTGGCCTGGCAGGCTCCTCACTTCCCAGAAGATGGGTGGCGGGCAGGCTCCTCACCTCCCGGGCGATGGGTGGCTGGCAGAGGCGCTCCTCACCTCCCGGAAGGGGTGGCCGGGCAGAGTTGCTCCTCACTTCCCAGATGATGGGTCATCAGGCAGAGGCGCTCCTCACCTCCCGGACGATGGGTGGCCCGGCAGAGGTGCTCCTCACTTCCCAGACGATGGGTGGCGGGCAGGCTCTCCTCACCTCCCAGATGATGGGTGGCCCGGCAGAGGTGCTCCTCACTTCCCAGAGAGGGTGGCCATGCCGAGGCGCTCCTCACTTCCCACACTGGGCGGCCGGAAAGAGATGCTCCTCACTTCAGGGATGGGGTGGCAGACAGAGGCTCTCCTCACCTCCCAGAAGATGGGTGGCGGGCAGAGCTCTCCTCACCTCCCGGACGATGGGTGGCCTGGCAGAGGCACTCCTCACTTCACAGACTCAATGGGTGGACTGCCAGAGGCACTACACACTTCCCAGATGATGGGCGGCTGGGCAGAGGCTAATCCAGATCCCAGATGGTGATTGGCGGGCAGAGGCCCTCCTCACTTCCCAGGCGATGGATGGCTGGGCAGAGGCCTCCTCACTTCCCAGAGCTGCGGGTGGCCGGGCAGAGGCGCTCCTCACTTCCCAGGCAGTGGGTGGCGGGCAGGCTCCTCACTTCCCAGGCAGTGGGTGGCTGGGCAGAGGCTCTCCTCACTTCCCAGGCAGTGGGTGGCTGGGCAGAGGCTCTCCTCACCTCCCAGGCGATGGGTGGCGGGCAGAGGTGCTCCTCACTTCCCAGAAGTTGGGTGTCCAGGCAGAGGCGCCTCCTCACTTCCCAGAGAATGGGTGGCGGGCAGAGGCTCTCCTCACCTCCCAGACGATGGGTGGCCGGGCAGAGGCTCCTCACCTCCCGGACGATGGGTGGCCGGGCAGAGGCGCTCCTCACCTCCCGGACGATGGCTGGCCAGGCAGATGTGCCCCTCACCTCCCGGACGATGGGTGGCCGGGCAGAGGAGCTCCTCACCTCCCAGAGTATGGGTGGCCTGGCAGAGGCTCTCCTCAATTCCCAGATGATGGGTGGCCGCGCAGAGGCGCTCCTCACTTCCCAGACGATGGGTGGCCGGGCAGAGGTGCTCCTCACCTCCCAGACGATGGGTGGCTGGGCAGAGATGCTCCTCACTTCCCAGACGATGGGTGTTTGCGCAGAAGCACTCCTCACTTACCAGACGTGGCGGCCGAGCAGAGGCAGTCCTCTCTTCCCAGAAGTTGGGTGGCTGGGCAGAGGCCCTCTTCACTCCCATATATAGGGTGGCTGGGCGAAGGCTCTCCTCACTTCCCAAACGATGGGTGGCCGGGCAGAGGCGCTCCTCACTTCCCAGATTATGGGTGCCCGTTCAGAGGCCCTCTTCACTCCCATATATAGTGTAGCCGGGCGGAGGCACTCCTCATTTCCCAGACGATGGGTGGCCGGACAGAGGCGCTGCTCACTTCCCAGACAGTGGGTGGCCGGGCAGAGGCTCTCCTCACCTCCCGGACGATGGGTGGCCTGGCAGAGGTGCTCCTCACTTCCCAGGCGATGGGTGGCGGGCAGAGGCTCTCCCTCTCACCTCCCAGGCGATGGGTGGCCGGCAGAGGCTCTCCTCACCTCCCGGACGATGGTTGGCGGGCAGAGGTGCTCCTCACTTCCCAGATGATGTGTCATCAGGCAGAGGCGCGCCTCACCTCCCGGACGATGGCTGGCGGGCAGAGGTGCTCCTCACCTCCCAGACGATGGGTGGCGGGCAGGCTCTCCTCACTTCCCAGGCGATGGGTGGCCGGGCAGAGGCTCCTCACTTCCCAGGCGATGGGTGGCCGGGCAGAGGTGCTCCTCACCTCCCAGAAGATGGGTGGCCGGGCAGGCTACTCACATCCCAGATGGTGATTGGCCGGGCAGAGGCTCCTCACCTCCCAGGCAGTGGGTGGCTGGGCAGAGGCTCTCCTCACTACCATAAAGGGGTGGCCGGGCAGAGTTGCTCCTCACTTCCCAGATGATGGGTCATCAGGCAGAGGCGCGCCATGCTCTCCTCACTTCCCAGTCGATGGGTGGCCGGGCAGAGGTGCTCCTCACTTCCCAGACATGGGTGCCCGGGCAGAGGCCCTCTTCACTCCCATATATAGGGTGGCGGGCAGAGGCTCTCCTCACTTCCCAGGCGATGGGTGGCCTGGCAGAGGCGCTCCTCACTTCCCAGTACGATGGTTGGCTGGGCAGAGGCCTCCTCACTTCCCAGACGAGGGTGGCCGGGCAGAGGCGCTCCTCACTTCCCAGAAGATGGCGTTGCCGGGCACAGGTGCTCCTCACTTCCCAGATGATGGGTGGCCTGGCAGAGGCGCTCCTCAATTCCCAGGCAGTGGGTGGCCGGGCAGAGGCTCCTCACCTCCCAGATGATGGGTGGCGGGCAGAGGTGCTCCTCACTTCCCAGGCGATGGGTGGCGGGCAGAGGCTCTCCTCACCTCCCAGGCGATGGGTGGCCAGGCAGAGGCTCCTCACCTCCCAGAAGATGGGTGGCCGGGCAGAGGCTCTCCTCACCTCCCGGACAATGGGTGGCCGGGCAGAGGCTCAGCTCAATTCCCAGATGATGGGTGGCGGGCAGAGCTCTCCTCACTTCCCAGAGAATGGGTCGCTGGGCAGTGGCTCTCCTCACCTCCCAGAAGTTGGGTGTCCAGGCAGAGGCCCTCCTCACTTCCCAGAGGATGGGAGCTCGGGCAGAGGCTGTCCTCACCTCACAGACGATGGGTGGTGGTGCAGAGGCCCTCCTCACTTCCCAGAAGATGGGTGGCCTGGCAGAGGCGCTCCTCACCTCCCAGACGGTGGGTGGCCGGGAAGCGGCGCTCCTCACTTCCCAGAAGTTGGGTGTCCAGGCAGAGGATCTCCTCACCTCCCGGACGATGGTTTGCCGGGCAGAGGCTCTCCTCACTTCCCAGACGGGGCCGCCGGGCAGAGTCGCTCCTCATTTCACAGATGGGGTTTCTGGGCAGAGATGCTCCTCACTTCCCAGATGATGGGTCGTCAGGCAGAGGCGCTCCTCACCTCCCGGAAGATGGCTGGCCGGGCAGAGGCGCACCTCACCTCCCGGACGATGGGTGGCCAGGCAGAGGAGCTCCTCAATTCCCAGATGATAGGTGGCCGGGCAGAGGTGCTCCTCACTTCCCAGACGATGGGTGGCCGGGCAGAGGCGCTCCTCACCTCCCGGACGATGGGTGGTCTGGCAGAGGCGCTCCTCACTTCCCAGACGATGGGTGGCGGGCAGAGGCTCTCCTCACTTCCCAGAAGATGGGTGGCTGGGCAGAGGCTCTCCTCACTTCCCAGGCGATGGGTGGCGGGCAGAGCTCTCCTCACCTCCCGGACGATGGGTGGCCAGGCAGAGGCGCTCCTCACCTCCCAGACGATGGGTGGCCGGGCAGGATCTCCTCACCTCCCGGACGATGGTTGGCCGAGGCAGAGGCGCTCCTCACTTCCCAGACGATGGGTGGCCGGGCAGGCTCCTCACCTCCCAGAGATGGGTGGCGGGCAGAGGCTCTCCTCACCTCCCAGAAGTTGGGTGGCGGGCAGAGGCTCTCCTCACCTCCCAGAGATGGGTGGCCTGGCAGAGGCGCTCCTCACCTCCCAGATGATGGGTGGCGGGCAGAGGCTCTCCTCACCTCCCGGACAATGGGTCGCCAGGCAGAGGCGCTCCTCACCTCCCAGGCGATGGGTGGCCTGGCAGAGGCTCCTCACTTCCCAGAAGTTGGGTGGCGGGCAGGCTCCTCACTTCCCAGACTGGGCCGC
>JAKGGE010000595.1:0-103018 GCA_023748175.1 Hoolock leuconedys
ACCCATCATCTGAGGAGGGTGAGGGCGCCTCTGTCCAGCCGCCCGTCAGGAGGAAGTGAGCGTCTCTGCCCGGCCACAACATCTGGGAGGAAGTGAGGAGGGACTCTGCCCTGCCACCCCGTCTGGGAAGAAGTGAGGAGAGCCTCTGCCCGGCCACCCATCACCTGGGAGTTGAGGAGAACCTCTGCCCGACCGCCCATCTGGGAGGAAGTTAGGAGCGCCTCTGCCCCGGCCGGGCCATGCTTCAGTGGGAGGAATTGAGGGAGCGCCCTCTGCCCTTCCACCCCGTCTGGGAGGAAGTGATGTTCGCCTCTGCCCGTCCAAACCTGGCTCCAGGGAAGAAGTGAGAACGCTTTCTGCCATGCTGCCTCGTCCCCGAAGCAGCGAGGGAGCATTTCTGCCAGGCCGCCTGCCTGGTAGCTGAGGAGCCATGCCCCTGCCACCAAGGTCTGGGAAGTGAGGAGAGCCTCTGCCCGCCACCGGCCTGCCTGAGAGGTGAGGAGCCTGCCTCGGCCACACCTCAATCATCTGGGGAGGCTAGGAGCCTGCCCGTCAGCCTGGCCCCAGAAGTGAGGATGCGATCTGCCCGTCAGCCTTATCTGGGAAGTGTGAGGAGCCTGTCCGGCCACCCACCGTCTCTGGGAAACAGGAGTGCCTCCACACCCAAAGTCTGTGACGAGGGAACGCCTGCCCTGACCACCCATCGCCTGGGAAGTGAGGAGCACCTCTGCCCGGCTGCCCTGCTGGGAAGTGAGTAGCCACTAGTCAGCCTGTTAATTACTGAGGGAGCGACTCTGCCCGCCACCATCGTCTGGGAGGTGAGGAGTCGACCTGCCGCCGCCTCTGGAGAGGAAATGAGGAGTGCCTCTGCCCTTACGTCTGGGAAGGTGGAGGAGCACCTCTGCCCGGCCACTTGCGTCTGGGAAGAAGTAGGGAGGCCTTCTGTCCGGCCGCCCTGAGTGGGAAGTGAGGAGGCGCTCTGCCCTACCACCCATAAGCCTGGGAGGTGAGGGAGTGCCTCTGCCGGCCGCCCCTTCTGGGAGGAAGTGAGGCCTTCGGCCGGCCCTGTCTGGGGAAAATGTGGGGGCCTCTGCCTGGCCACCTTGTGTCTGGGAAGCCGGGGCGCATCTGCCGACCACCCATATCTGGGAGGGAGGAGGCGCCTCTGCCAGCCACCCATCATCTGGGAGGCGAGGAGCGCCTCTGCCCGGCAGCCCCATCTGGGAAGTCAGGAGCGCCTCTGCAAAGCCGCCCCATCTGGGAAGTGAGGAGCGCCTCTGCCCAGCCATCCTGTCTGGGATGTTATGATCGCCTCTTCGCGGCCACCCATCGTCTGGGAGGTGAGAAGCGCCTCTGTCCAGTCGCCCCGTCAGGGAGGAAATGAGGTGGGCCTCTGCTCAGCCACAAGGTCTGGGAGGAAGTGATGTCTCGCCTCTGCCCGCCCAAACCTGGCTCCAGGGAAGAAGTGAGAACGCTTTCTGCCATGCTGCCTCGTCCCCGAAGCAGCGAGGGAGCATTTCTGCCAGGCCGCCTGCCTGGTAGCTGAGGAGCCATGCCCCTGCCACCAAGGTCTGGGAAGTGAGGAGAGCCTCTGCCCGCCACCGGCCTGCCTGAGAGGTGAGGAGCCTGCCTCGGCCACACCTCAATCATCTGGGGAGGCTAGGAGCCTGCCCGTCAGCCTGGCCCCAGAAGTGAGGATGCGATCTGCCCGTCAGCCTTATCTGGGAAGTGTGAGGAGCCTGTCCGGCCACCCACCGTCTCTGGGAAACAGGAGTGCCTCCACACCCAAAGTCTGTGACGAGGGAACGCCTGCCCTGACCACCCATCGCCTGGGAAGTGAGGAGCACCTCTGCCCGGCTGCCCTGCTGGGAAGTGAGTAGCCACTAGTCAGCCTGTTAATTACTGAGGGAGCGACTCTGCCCGCCACCATCGTCTGGGAGGTGAGGAGGCCTCTGACCGTACTCTGGAGGAAATGAGGAGTGCCTCTGCCCTTACGTCTGGGAAGGTGGAGGAGCACCTCTGCCCGGCCACTTGCGTCTGGGAAGAAGTAGGGAGGCCTTCTGTCCGGCCGCCCTGAGTGGGAAGTGAGGAGGCGCTCTGCCCTACCACCCATAAGCCTGGGAGGTGAGGGAGCGCCTCTGCCAGGCCGCCCCTTCTGGGAGGAAGTGAGGCCTTCGGCCGGCCCTGTCTGGGAAAATGTGGGGGCCTCTGCCTGGCCACCTTGTGTCTGGGAAGCCGGGGCGCATCTGCCGACCACCCATATCTGGGAGGGAGGAGGCGCCTCTGCCAGCCACCCATCATCTGGAGGCCCGAGGCTTCTCTGCCCGGCAACCCATCTGGGGAAGTCAGAAGCCTCTGCAAAGCCGCCCCATCTGGGAAGTGAGGGCGCCTCTGCCCAGCCATCCCTGTCTAGAGGATCGCCTGATGCAGCCTCTGGCGGCCACCCATGGTCACAGGGGTGGCGTGACCTCTGTCCGATCACGCCCGTCAGGAGGAAATGAGAGTGGAGCCTCTGCTCAGCCACAAGAGTCTGGGAGGAGGAGAGGAAGTGAGGAGGGTTTCTGCCCACCTGCCACAACGTCTGGGAAAAGTGAGGAGGCGCCTCTCCCAGGCACCGTCCGAGGGAGAAAGAAAGTGAGGTCTTGGCGTCAGTCCGGAGGCCACCTGCTCTGGGAAAAGTGGAGGGGCGCCTCTGCCCAGCCACCGCCGTCTGGGAGGTGAGGGCGACACTGCCCTGCACCACCATCGTCTGGGGTGAGGGGAGTGCACCTCTGCCCGGCCATGGTATGGGAAGTGAGGAGCACCTCTGCCGGTCGCCCATCTGTGAGAAGAATGAGGAGGCCTCTGGCGGGGCCACCCCATCGGGGAAAGAAATGAGGAGCGCCTCTGACCCGGCCACCCATGCGTCTGGGAAGTGAGGAGCACCTCTGCGGCCACCCACATCATCTGAGAGGTGAGGCGCCTCTGCCCGGCCACCAATGGAGTCTGGGAGGGGAGGGGCTCTGCCCGGCAGCCCTGTCTGGGAAGTGAGGAGCGCATCTGCCCGGCTGCCCCCATCTGGGAAGTGAGGGCTTCTGCCCGGCCACCCTGATCACAGAATGAGGCACCCTCTACCCGACCACCCAACGTCTGTGGTGAGCGCGCCTCTGCGGACCACCATACGTCTGAAGAGTGAGGCGCCTCTGCCCGGCTGCCCGGTGGGGAGGTGAGTAGCTCTGCCGGGCACCCATGCGTCCTGAAAGTGAGGAGCGCCTCTGACTTGCCGCCCCGCCTGTTAATTGAGGAGCGACTCTGCCAGGCCACCCATCGTCTGGGAGGTGAGGAGTGCCTCTGGCCGGCCGCCCCCTCTGGGAGGAAATGAGGAGTGCCTCTGCCCGGCCACACCGTCTGGGAGAAGATTGGAGGAGGCCACCCACGTCCTAGGAAAAGTGAGGGCGCCTATGCCGGCCGCCCTGAGTGGGAAGTGAGGGCGCCTCTGCCCTACCACTCCTTCGCCCTGGGAGGTGAGGCGCCTCTACCCGACGCCCCTTCTGGGAGGAAGTGAGGGCGCCACCGGGGCGGGGCCTGGAAGAAGTGAGGCACCTCTGCCGGCCACCCACATCGTCTCAAGAGGCGAGGGAGGCCCCGCCCGGCTTAGCCCGTCTGGGAGTCAGGGCCTCTGCAAAGAGCCGCCCACATCCAGGAAGTGAGGCGCATCCAGCCCGACCACCCACCGTCTGGGAAGTGAGAGGCGCCTCTGCCGGGCGACCCATCCTAGGAAAAAGTGAGGCGCCTCTGCCAGCCACCCGCCGTCTGGGAGGTGAGGAGAAACACTGCCCTGCCACCCATCGTCTCTGGGTGATGAGGTGCCTCTGCCGGCACGCCCAGTATGGGAAGTGAGGAGGCACCTCTGCCCAGTGTATCTGTGAAGAAAGTGAGACACTCTGACGGGCGCCCATCCGGAAAGAAATGAGGCGCCTCTGACCGGCCACCCATCGTCTGGGAAGTGGTCTGCCCGGCCACCCATCATCTGAGTTGAGGGCTCTCTGCCTGACCATGTGTCGTCTTGGGAGGGCCTGGGGCGTGTCTGGAGATGAGGCTGCCCGGCTGTGCCCATCTGGGGAGTGAGGGCCCGGCCACTTACAGTCTGGGAGATGAGGCCTCTCTGCCCATTCCAGCGTCGTGGTGAGGGAGCATCTGCGGACCACCCATGGTCTAGTGAGGGCGCCTGCCCGACTGCCCGTTTGCCTGAGGAGTGGTGGCCTCTGCTGAGACTTGTCGTCTGAAAAGTGAGGGCTACTCCCGGAGGCTTTTTGGCCCGCCTGTTGGTGAGGCGACTCTGCCAGGCCTGCCATCGTCTGGGGTGGGGTGCTCTGACGCCCCTCTGGAGATGGTGCCTCTGCCGACCACACACCGTCTGGGAAGGTGGAGGAGCTCCCTCTGCCCGGCCACCCGTCTGGGGAAGTGAGGCGCCTGGCAACACGCCCTGGGTAGAAGTGAGGCGCCTCTGCCCTGCCACTCATCGCCTGGGAGGTGAGGAAGCGCCTCACCCGGCCGCGCCCCTTCTGGGAGGAAGTGAGGCGCCTGGGCGGGGGCCCTGTCTGGGAGAAGTGAGGGCATACTCTGCCCGGCCACCATAGATCTCAGGCGAGGAAGCGCCTCTGCCCGGCGCGCTTTCTGCGTCTGGAAGTCAGGAGAAGCGCCTCTGCAAAACGCCCCCATCTGGGAAGTGAGGCGCATCGCCCGACCACCCACGTCTGGGAAGTGAGGCGCCTCTGCCGAGACCCATCTGGGAAAAGTGAGGCGCCTCTGCCCAGCCACCCCTGCGTCTGGGAGGTGAGGAGGCGACACTGCCCTACCACCCATCGTCTAGGTGGTGAGCACCTCTGCCGGCACGCCCCTTATGGGAAGTGAGGAGCACCTCTACCGACACGCCCCATCCGTGAAAAGTGAGAGGGGGCCTCGGCGAGCCGCCCCATCCAGGAAAAATGAGGAGCGCGCCTCTGACGGCCACCCGTCTGGGAAGAATGGAGAACACCTCTGCCCGGCCACCCATCGTCTGGGAAGTGAGGTGCACCTCTGCCCGGCCACCCATCGTCTGAGAGGTGAGGAGCGCCTCTGCCCGGCCACCCACCGTCTGGGAAGTGAGGGCGCCTCTGCCCGGCCAACCCGTCTGGGAAGAATGGAGAACACCTCTGCCCGACCACCATCGTCTGGGGAGTGAGGCGCCTCTGCCCGGCTGCCCGTTTGGGGAAGTGAAGAGTATATCTCTGCCGGGCACCCATAGTCTGAGAAGTGAGGAGCGCCTCTGCCTTGCCGCCCCGCCTGTTAATTGAGAGCACCTCTGCCCGGCCGCCCGTCTGGGAAGTGAGGCGCCTCTGCCCAGCCACCCATCGTCTGGGGAGGTGAGGGCGCCTCTGCCCGGACGCCCCGTTCTGGGAAGTGAGGTACGCCACTGCCCGGCCACCCATCGTATGGGAAGTGAGGCGCCTCTGCCCGACCACCCATCATCTGGGAGGTGAGGAGGCGCCTCTGCCCGGCCACCCATCGTCTGGGAAGTGAGTAGCGCCTCTTCCCGGCCACCCGTCTGGGAGGAAGTGAGGAGGCGCCTCTGCCCGGCCACCCATCGTCTGGGAAGTGAGGCGCATCTGCCCGACCACCCATGCGTCTGGGAAGTGAGGAGCGCCTCTGCCCGACCACCCATCATCTGGGAGGTGAGGAGTGCCTCTGCCAGCCACCCGTCTGGGAAGTGAGGCGCCTCTGCCCGACCACCCATCATCTGGGAAGTGAGGAGCGCATCTGCCCGACCACCCAGTCTGGGAGGTGAGGAGCGCCACTGCCCGGCCACCCATCATCTGGGAAGTGAGAGCGCATCTGCCCGGCAGCCCCGTCTGGTAGGTGAGGAGTGCCTCTGCCCGGCCACCCTGTCAGGGAAGAAGTGAGGAGCGCCTCTGCCTCACCACCCATGGTCTGGGAAGTGAGGCGCCTCTGCCCGGCCACCCAGCATCTGGGAGGTGAGGAGTGCCTCTGCCCGGCGGCCCGTCCAGTAAAGGAAATTACCTCTACCTAGCACGCCTATCCCGCGAAACAAAGGAAACACCTCTATGCTTAGCCCACAGAGGAGAAGTGAGAGAGGCCTCTGCCAGCCACCCTGTCTGGGAAGTGAGGCGCCTCTGCCAGCCACCCATGCGTCTGGGAAGTGAGGAGCGCCTCTGCCCGGCCGCCCGTCTGGGAGGAAGTGAGGTGCCTCTGCCCGGCCACCCATCACCTGGGAGGTCGCGGGCGCCTCTGCCAGCCCCCCATCTGGGAAGTGAGGAGCGCCTCTTTCCGACCACCCACCGTCTGGGAAGGGAGGAGCGCCTCTACCCGGCCGCCCGTCTGGGAGGAAGTGAGGCGCCTCTGCCCGGCAGCCCGTCTGGGAAGTGAGGGCCTCTGCCCGGCCACCCATCGTCTGGGAGGTGAGGAGCACCTCTGCCCAGCCACCCATCATCTGGGAGGTGAGGAGCACCTCTGCCCGGCCACCCATCATCTGGGAGGTGAGGAGTGCCTCTGCCCGGCCGCCCGTCTGGGAAGTGAGGCGCCTCTTTCCGACCACCCATCGTCTGGGAGTGAGGGTGCCTCTGCCCCGCCACCCCGTCAGGGAGGAAGTGACGAGGGCCTCTGCCCAGCCACACCGTCTGGGAGGAAGTGAGGAGCGCCTCTGCCCGGTCGCCCCGTCTGGTAGGTGAGGAGCGCCTATGCCTGGCCAAACATCATCTGGGAATTGAGGAACGCCTCTGCCCGGCCACCTATGTGCTGGGAAGTGAGGAGCACATCTGCCCGGCCACCCATCATCTGGGAGGGGAGGAGCGCCTCTACCCGCCCACCCATTGTCTGGGAGGTGAGGAGCACCTCTGCCCGGCAGCCCCGTCTGGGAAGTCAGGAGCGCCTCTGCAAAGCCGCCCCATATGGGAAGTGAGGCGCGCATCTGCCCGACCACCCACCGTCACAGGAAGTGAGGCGCCTCTACCCGCCCACCCGTCTGGGAGAGGTGAGGAGCATCTCTGCCCGGCCACCCAGTCTGGGAGGAAGTGAGGAGAGCCTCTGCCCAGCCACCCATCATCACAGGAAGTGAGGCGCCTCTTTCCGACCACCCACCATTATGGGAAGTGAGGCGCCTCTGCCCAGCCACCCATGCGTCACAGAAGACTGAGGAGGCGCCTCTTGCCGGCCACCCATCGTCTGGGAGGTGAGGAGCGCCTCTGCCCGGTCGCCCGTCTGGTAGGTGAGGCGCCTCTGCCCGGCCGCCCGTCTGGGAAGTGAGGAGCACCTCTGCCCGGCCGCCCGTCTGGGAAGTGAGGCGCCTCTGCCAGGCCACCCATCGTCTGGGAGGTGAGGAAGCGCCTCTGCCCGGCCACCCATCGTCACAGAAGTGAGGCGCTTCTGCCCGACCGCCCATCTGGGAAGTGAGAGCACCTCTGCCCGGCCACCATGCGTCTGGGAAATGAGAGCACCTCTGCCCGGCCACCCATCGTCTGGGATGTTAGGATCACCTCTGCATAGCCATCCTGTCTGGGAAGTGAGGAGTGCCTCTGCCCAGCCACCCATCATCTGGGAGCTGAGGCGCCTCTGCCCGACCACCCATCATCTGGGAGGGAGGTGAGGGCGCCTCTGCCTGGCAGCAGTCTGGGAGGAAGTGAGGCGCCTCTGCCGACGCCCGTCTGGGAGGTGAGGAGCCTCTGCCGACCACCCGCCGTCTGGGAAGTGAGGAGCGCCTCTGCCTTGCCACCCCGTCTGTTAAGTGAGGAGCGACTCTGCCCGGACACCGATTGTCTGGGAGGTGAGGAGCGCCTCTGCCCGGCCGCCCCTCTGGGAGGAAGTGAGGAGCGCCTCTGCCCGGCGGCCCCGTCTGGGAGGAAGTGAGGAGCGCCTCTGCCTGGCCACTCATCGTCTGGGAAGTGAGGAGCGCATCTGTGAAGCCGCCCCATCTGGGAAGTGAGGAGCGCATCTGCCCGACCCCCCTGTTTGGGAAGTGAGGAGCATCTCTGCCCGGCAACCCATGGTCTGGGAAATGAGGAGCGCCTCGGCCTGGCCACCCATCGTCTGCGAAGTGAGGGGCGCCTCTGCCTGGCAACCCCGTCTTTGAAATGAGGACCGCCTCTAACCGGCCTCCCCATCTGGGAAGTGAGGAGCGCTTCTGCCCGACCACCCATCGCCTGGGAGGTGAGGAGAGCCTCTGCCCGACCGCCCCATCTGGGAGAAACTGAGTAGCACCTCTGCCCTGCCACCCCGTCTGGGAGGAAGTGAGGAATGCCTCTGCCCGGGCGACCCATCGGGGAAGAAGTGAGGAGCACCTCTGCCCAGCCACACATCGTCTAGGAGGTGAGGAGAGCCTCTGCCCGGCCACCCATCGTCTGGGAGTTGAGGAGTGTCTCTGCCCGGCCGCCCTGTCTGGGAAGTGAGGAGCGCCTCTGCCTGGCCATCCCGTCCTGGAAATGAGCAGCGCCTCTGCCTGGCCGCCCCTTCTGGGAATTTAGGAGAGCCTCTGCCCGGCCACCCATCGCCTGGGAGGTGAGGAGCGCCGCTGCCCGACAGCCCCATCAGGGAGGAAGTGAGGAGTGGCTCTGCCTGGCCACCCATCGTCTGGGAAGTGAGGAGCGCCTCTGCCTGACCACCCCGTCTGGGAGGAAGTGAGGTGCGCCTCTGCCAGGCCAACCCCTCTAGGAAGAAGTGAGGAACACCTCTGCCCGGCCAACCCCTCTAGGAAGAAGTTAGGAGCGCCTCTGCCCGGCCACACATCACCTGCGAGGTTAGGCGCCTCTGACCAGATGCGCCATCTGGGAAGTGAGGAGCGCCTCTGCCCGACCACCCACTGTCTGTGAAGTGAGGAGCGCCTCTGCCCGACCACCCATCGTCTGGGAAGTGAGGAGTGCCTCTGCCCGGCTGCCCCATTTGGGAAGTGAGTAGCGCCTCTGCCCGGCCACCCATCGTCTGGGAAGTGAGGAGCGCCTCTGCCCGGCCGCCCAGTCTGGGAGGAAATGAAGAGCGCCTCTGCCCGGCCACCCATGCGTCTGGGAGGTGAGGCGCCTCTGCCCGGCCGCCCGTCTGGGAAGAAGTGAGGCGCCTCTGCCCGCACAACCACCGTCTGGGAGGTGAGGAACGCCCCTGCCCAGCCGCCCCGTCTGGGAGGAGAGGAGCACCTCTGCCTGGCCATCCCGTCTGGGAATTGAGGAGCGCCTCTGCCCGCCCGCCCGTCTGGGAAGTGACCGGCCACCCATCGCCTTGGAGTTGTGCAGCGCCTCTGCCTGGCCACCCATCGCCTGGGAGGTGAGGAGGCGCCTCTGCCCGGCCGCCCATTGGGGAGGTGAGGCGCCTCTGCCCGCACAACCACCGTCTGGGAAGTGAGGAGCGCCTCTGCCCGGCCGCCCCGTCTGGGAAGTGAGGAGCTATTCTGCCCAGCCACCCGACATCTGGGAATTGAGGAGCGCCTCTGCCCGACCACCCACCGTCTGGGAGGTCAGGAGCACCTCTGCCTGGCCACCCCGTCTGGGAGGAAGCAAGGAGCGCCTCTGCCCGGCCGCCCCATCTGGGAAGAAGTGAAGCAAACCGTCAACATGGTCAGCCTCTCGGGGTGGGGGTGGTGCCAGAGAGACGTGAGCTACCGGCCCCTTGCAGAGGGCGAGTGACGTGGAATCCAAAATCAGGCTTCTGTCCTCCTGAGTGTGGCTCCTCTGTGGTCGGTGGTCGCAGCGGTCGGCCTGGCGCTCCTCTGTGGTCCTCGGCCTGGGGATGTGTGGTCGGTAAACCACGTGGGTGAATACCCCACGGCAACCCGAGTCCCCGTCTTTTGTCTTTGAGGAAACCTCCTATTCCTTGGGCGACAGAACGTGGCGAACGACTGCCCCGCTGGCCACTGCCCAGCCCTCAGCCCGCTTCAGGTGCCACCGTTTCCGGGCGTGGGGCTGCTGCACCTTCCGAGTCGAACCGCTTTCTCCCTGCCTTCCTCCCCTCCCGGTCCCTTGCTCCCTCCCGCCATCCCTCTGTCCCTGTGTCCCTCTGTCTTTCCCTCCGTTCCTCACTGTCTCCCTCTCTCTGTCGGTCAGTCCCTCCCTCCCTGCCTCCATCCCTCCCTCCCTGCCTTCCAAAGCCTCACCGCCCATCCTCCCGTCCCTATAGGTCTCCCATTCCTCTCTCCATCTTTGCCTGCCTTCCCTCCCGCCTGGAAGGGTCAGCCTCAGGTGTGTGCCCAGGTCTGAGGTGTCATTACAGTGTGGAGCCCTCCCACGGTGGCAGCTCCTGGGAGGCCACAGGGGCTGAGGTTGGCCCGGCGATGGTGGAGTGGAGGCACAGGCGGCGAGCGGGGAGGGAGAGAGGCCTGGGCGCTGCCCGGGCCCGGTGTTTCGCCTGATGGGGGTCTCCACCCAGCCTGGGTAAAGACGCATACTGCCGGGGCAGGGGGTAGCTGGTGGTCAGGCAGGGGGTGGGGTGGCGGAAAGGCTAGAGAGCTCTGCCGGGGCTGCTCCAACAGGAGGCCAGGTGGCTGCCCGCAAACCAGCAGCGTGCGCAGTAGATGGCCCACCTGCTTTGGGTACATGGGCAGGCTCCGGATCCCCAGGAGGCCCAGGAAAGAATGGCAGTTCTCCTTTGTGCGGAGTCTCTCACTGGGCCCAGTCCTAGGAGGCAGGAATGCCAGGCGGGTCAGCCCGGAGGAGAACCCGCCCCTCATGCTGAGCAGGGCTTCCCTGCGAGAGAGGCCACCGCCCTGCCGCGACCCGTCCCCAGCCCGCGTCCTAAAGCTCCTCCAGCAGAGCCCGGTATTCTTCCTCGCTGAGGGGTGGTTCCAGCCCGGCGGTCTCTTCCGATTCCTGCAGCTCCCCCGGGGCCTCGGTTTCTAGGAAACACGTGCGCCTGCAAAGCTGTATGCGCCAGGAGCTCATCCAGCAGCAGTCCGGAGGAGTGAGCGAGCACCCGGGCTCCTAGAGAACTGTAGAGGTGGGCGCCGGGAAGGCTTGCATCTGCTCCCTGCGGCGCGAGAGCCCTCGAGCTGGGGAGGGCTGCCCCAGCTTGGGGTTCCCGCGCCCGGCGACCTGGGGGCACCTGGCCCCAGCACTCACCACGGACTGCGCTGGGGCGTGGGTGGCGCAAGCTCACCTTGGCCCTGTGGCCCAGCTTGAGCGGGCCCTGTCTGTCCCCACCCACGCGCGAAAGGGGCCCGGCGGTCGTGCGTGAATGCGGGTCGGTCACGAACTGCATTTGCTCAGGGGTGGAGCCACCGGCGTCTGGTGTGGGAGAGCTCGCCGGGAGGAGCCAGGCGGCGTAGGCAAAATCCCCGCCTGCTGGGGCCACCGACCAGGGAGCAGGGTGACAACCACCAGGGGCTGCGTGGCAGGTGCCGCCTGCGTGAGCCGGCACCCTGCAACCTGGTCCCGGGTGCCTGGCCCTTTTGTTCTGAAACCAGACGTGAATCCTGGACTCCGGGAGGCCCGTCTCTCTCGCCAGTCCTTCCCTGGTGGTGATGCATGGAAAGCGATCCTTCTCAAAGGCTCAGAGCAGCAGGACCGTCCGGGATGGGGTGATGGAGGTCCGCTTTCGCCTGCCTTCTTGCGGGCCGCGTCTCCCCGGGCAGGACAGAGATTCCTGCTGGTGCTGCCTCAGCTGGCGTGACCTCTCGTTCTGAAACCAGATCTGGACCCAGGGCTCCCGAACGCCAATGTCCTCGGCCAGCCGTTCTCTGGTGGCGATGCCAGTGCGGAGTTCCCTCAAAGCTGCAGGCTTCGCAGGGGCTACAAAGCACACCTCAGTCAGGCGAGTCTCCTCCGCCGTCCTCGAACTTCGAACTTCCGTCGCGGCGTGTACCCGTTCGAAGATAACCGAGCCATCGCAGGGGAAACACCGCCGCAGCGTTCCGGTCCAGCTAGGAGGCCAGCGCAGACAGCCAGCGGCTCTTTCGAAGGCCACAGGCGGGAAGCTCCACCCCTTCTTGCCTGCCGCTGAGCCTGGGACAGCCCGCCCTCGCCCTCCGAGGGTCCCAGCGCACTGATACCCCAGGCGTGGTGGTGCTAGTATGTGTAGAGCAATAGGTGAGGAGGTGTGGTTGCAGGGGTGGTGGGAGGTGGGGGCAGAGGAGCCAGAGAGCACTTAGCGGAAGGGGGGAGGGGAAGGGGTAGAGTCGGTGGGTTTCGGGCGGGGCTGGCTCTCAGGCCTCTCCAGGGATCCCGCGGGAACTGGAAGCCGCTCCCTGGTTCCCACGCGTCTTCAGCAGGGAGAAACCAGCCTGGAAGGGTGGAGTGGAGTGTGGAATTGAACCTCCGTGTGGGTCTTGAGTTTTACAAGCCCCCTCTCCGTGAAAACACCCGATGCCTGTGGATGTCGCCATTGCCGTGACAGTCTCACCCACGCAGGTGTGTGGCCCCCGTTGAAGACCAGAGCGCAACCCCAGAGAGAAGATACATCCCCGGCGTGATGGCTTGAAGATGGATTCCCGAGTCCCGCAACTTGGGGAGTCTGCGGTGTGGCCAGTTTGGAGGGATGGCGAAAAGAGGATGCTGCCCTTCCTCCCTTCCGTGGATGTTTCTGTGTGCCCGCAGGGCTTCGGTAGCAAACCTACAACATGGTCAGCCTCTCGAGGTGGGGGTGGGGCCGGAGAGACGTGAGCTACTGGCCCCCTTGCAGAGGGCCGAGCGACGTGGAATCCGAAATCAGGCTTCAGTCCTCCTGAGTGTGTCTCCTCAGTGGTCATTGGCGGGACTGTCTGACTCGCGCTCCGTCGCGGGCCTCAGCCTAGGGATGTGTGGTCCATAAACCACGTGGGTGAATACCCCAAGGCAACCCGAGTCCCTGTCTTTTGTCTTTGAGGAAACCACCCATTCATTGGGCGACGGAACTTGGGCAAACGAGTGCCCCACTGGCCGCCGCCCAGCCCTTGCTCCAGCGCCCGGTACCGTTATCGGGCGGGGGCTGCTGTTGCTCCAGAGGTCCGGAGACCCGCTTTCTCCCTCCCTTCCTCCCACAGATTCCCTTGCTCCCTCCCGCCCTCCCTCTGTCCCTGTGTCCCTCTGTCTTTCCCTCCGTTCCTCACTGCCTCCCTCTCTCTGTCAGTCAGTCCCTCCCTCCCTCCCTCCCTCCCTCCATCCCTCCCTCCCTGCCTTCCAAAGTCTCTCCACCCATCCTTCCGTCCCTCTAGGTCTCCCGTTCCTCTCTCCACCTGTGCCTGCCTTCCCTCCCGCCTGGAAGGAGTCCAGCATCCCGAATTGTGCGGGTTAACTTCTAACATTACAGCCGCCAAAACTCCGGTGGCAGCTAATGGGAACCGCCCAGAGCTGGAGTTGGCAGCGACGGTGGAGGCCGAGGCGCAGAGGCGGCGGGCGGAGAGGAGAGAGAGAGCCTGGGCAGCTACCCGAACCCAGTGTTTCACGTGGCGGGGTCTCCACCCAGCCGGGGAAGGGCATAGCTCAGGCGAGGGTTGCTTGGTGGTCAGGCGGGGTAGAGGTGCGAAGCCTGAAGCTCTGCGAGGGGCTGCTCCCACAGGAGGCAGGTGGCCATAACAAACCCGCGCGCGTGCGCCAGTAGGCAGCCGCCTGCTGGTACCTGGGCGTCTCGGGATCCCGGGGCGCCGGGGATGGCAGTTTTCGTGTGCGGAGTCTCTCACCTGGCCCAGTCCTAGGAGGCAGGAATTCCAGGCGGGTCAGCCCGGAGGGAAAACATGCCCCTCCATGCCCAGCCAGGGTTTCCCCATGAAAGAGAGGCCACGGCCCTGCCGCGACCCCGTCAACAGCCGGCATCCTAAAGCTCCTCCAGCAGAGCCCGGTATTCTTCTTCGCTGAGGGGTGGTTCCAGCCCGGCGGGTCATCCGATTCCTGCAGCTCCCCCGGGGCCTCGGTTTCTAGGAAAGGGTGCGCCTACTGCAGAAACTGTGGGCATGCCAGGAGCTCATCCAGCAGCAGGCCGGGGGGTAGTGGAGACGAGCGCCTGGGCTCCTGGGGCAGTGGAGAGGGCGCCCGGACGTCTTGCATCTGCTCTGCGGCAGAGCCCTCGAGGTGGGGGTGGGTGAGGTGGAGCACTTGGCTTGGGGTTCCCCGCACGCCCGGCGACCTGGGGCCTGGCCCCAGCCCCTGCGGACTGCCCGGGACGTGGGTGGCGCAAGCACACCTTGACCCTGTAGCCCAGCTTGAGCGGGCCCTGGCTGTCCCTCCGCGCAGAGGCCCGGCAGGCCATGGCATGCGGGTCCCCATTCCAGCGGGCATTGCCGAAGTGCGGAGGCCACCGAGGTGTCTGAGTGTGGGGAAGGGCCTGAGGGAAGAGCCAGAGGCGGCATAAAACTAAACCCCGCCTGCGGGAGCCACTGGCCAGGGGAAGAGGTGACACCACGCCCCGAGGCAGAGCGCCTGCGTTAATAAATATTCCAGAGCGTCCCTCTGGCAATCCTTCCCTGGTAGCGTGCCTGAAGCGTCCTTCTCAAAGGCACCGGAGCAGCAGGTCCGTGCAGGATAGGTGGCGAGGAGGTCGCATTACGCCTGCAACTTCTTGCGAACCCGGCGTCTCTCCCGGCCAGGGCGGAATTCCTGCGGTGCTGCCTCAGGTAAGCGTGACGCCTCACCGTTCTGAAAAAAGATCTGGACCCTGGGCTCCGGAACGCCGATGGCCTGGGCCAGCTGTGCTCTGGTGGCGATGCCGAATTACGGAGTTCCGCTCAAGCAGGCTGCAGGGGCCTGCTTTACCCTCGAGGTCAGAAGGTCTCCACCGCTGTCCTAGTTCTCGGGCTTCCGTGGGGTGGGTGCCGTTCGAAGGTGTCGGGAGAGCCATGGCGGGGAGCACCGCACGGCGTTCCGGTCCAGCCAGGAGGCCGGCGCATACAGCCAGCGGCTCTTATGAAGGCCCACAGGCAGGGAGGCTCCACCCCTTCTTGCCTGCCGCTGAGCCCTGAGACAGGCACGCCCTCACTCGAGAGGCCCCAGTGCACTGAAGTACCCCAGGGGGCATGAGTAGTACTGGCCAGGGGTAGAGGCATTTAGGTGGTGGGGTTGGGGGGGGGGGTGGGAGGAGGTGGAGCGGAGGAGCCAGAGAGAATGCAACAGAAGGGTGAGAGGAGGATGGGGTGGGGGGGCTGGAGTTTCGAGGCGGGGCTGGCTCTCCCGGCCTCTCCAGGGATCCCGCAGGAACTGGAAGCCGCTCCCTGGGTTCCCACGCATCTTCAGCAGGGAGAAACCAGCCTGGAAGGGTGGAGTGGAGTGTGGATCTGAACCTCCGTGTGGGTCTTGAGTTTTACAGGCCCCCTCTCCGCGAAGACACCTGATGCCAGTGGCTGTCGCCATTGCCGTGACAGTCTCACACACGCAGGTGTGTGGCTCCCGTTGAAGACCTGAGCGAAACTCAAGAGATGGGTGTCAGTGAAGCGATGATGGATTCCGTGTCCCATAGCGTGGGGGTCTCTTGATTGTGGCGGATTGGAGGGAGGGCGAAGAGAGGATGCTGCACTTCCTCCCTTCCCAGGATGTTTCTGGGTGCCCGCAGGGCTTCGGAAGCAAACCGTCAACATGGTCAGCCTCTTGGGGCGGGGGTGTGGCCAGAGAGATGTATTACGGCCCCATGCAGAAGAGGCGGCGATGTGTAATCGAAATCAGGCTTCAGTCCTCAGGTGTAGCTCCTCTGTGGTCAGTGGTCGGGGCTGTCAGCCTGGCGCTCCACTCGCGGGGCACCGGCCTGGGGATGTGTGGTCGGTAAACCACGTGGGTGAATACCCCAAGCCAACCCGAGTCCCATACTTTTTGTCTTTGAGAAACCGCCCATTCCTTGGGCGAACTGTGGCGAGCAGGTGCCCGCCGGCCGCCCAGCCCACTCAGCCCATGCCGGGCACCCACGTTTCCCGGAGCACTGGGCTGCTGTTTCTCCAGGAGTCCGGAGACCGCTTTTTCTCCCTGCTTTCCTCCGTTGGTCCCTTGCTCCTTCCCGCCCTCCCTCTGTCCCAGTGTCCCTCTGTCTTTCCCTCCATTCCTCACTGCCTCACTCTCTCTGTTGGTCAGTCCCTCCCTCCCTCCTTCCCTCCCTCCTTCCCTCCCTCCCTGACTTCCAAAGTCTCTCCGCCCATCCTTCCGTCCTCTAGGTCTCCCGTTCCTCTCTCCACCTGTGCCTGCCTTCCCTCCCATCTGGAAGGTTCAGCATCCCGGGTGTGCCCGGGGTCTGGGGTCGGTGTACAGCCGCCAGGTGCTCCATGGTCGCAGCTCCTGGGAGGCCGCAGAGGCACGGGTTGGCGATCGATGGTGGAGGCGGGCGCATGGCGGCTTGAGCCCAGGAGGGAGAGAGAAGGCCTAGACTACCGGGCCCGGTGTTTTACATGAGACAGGGTCTCCACCCAGCCCGGGGAAGGACGCACACTGCCGGGGCGGGGTGTAGCCGGTGGTCAGGCAGGGGTGGGGTGTAGGAAAGGCAAGAGAGCTCTGCTGGGGCTGCTCCCACAGGAGGCCATGTGGCTGCCCGCAAACCCGCGCGTGCTCTGTAGATGGCCTGCCTGCTGGTACCTGGGACGGCTCCGGGATACCCGGGACGCCCAGGAAAGAATGGCAGTTCTCCCTTTGTGTGGAGTCTCTCAATGGGCCCAGTACTAGGAGGCAGGAATGCCAGGCGGGTCAGCCCGGAGGGAAGACACGCCCCTCTATGCACAGCCAGGGGATCCCGCGAAAGAGAGGCCACCGCCCTACCACGATCCGTCCCCAATCCGCGTCCTAAAGCTCCTCCAGCAGAGCCCGGTATTCTTCCTCACTGAAGGGTAGTTCCAGCCCGTGGGGCTCCTCCGATTCCTGCAGCCCCCCAGGGCCTCGGTTTCAAGGAAAGGGTGCGCCTGCTGCAGAAACTCTGGGAATGCCAGGAACTCATCCAGCAGCAGGCCGGAGGGGAGTGGAGACGAGCGCCCCGGCTCCTGGGGCGGTGGGGAGGTTGCCCGGAAGGCTTGCATCTGCTCCTGCGGCACGGAGCCCTCTGGGGGCGTGAGCTGGGGAGGTGGAGCTGCCCCGGCTTGGGGTTTCTCACGCGGCCCTGGCGACCTGGGGCCCCTGACCCCAGCCCCAACACGGACTGCTCTGGGACGTCGCGTGGCGCCTTGGCCTGGCCCAGCGAGAGCAGGCCTGGCTGTCTCACCGCGGGGCCCAGCAGGTCGTGGCGCTGGGTCCCGGTCCCGGGCATTTGCGCCGGGGAGTGCGGAAACCACCGAGGTGTCTGAGGTGGGAAGGCCGCCGGGAGTAGCCAGTGTAGCATAAGTAAAATCCCCGTCTGCCGGGGCCACCGACCAGGGAGCAGGCTGACACCCGGCCGTGGGCCGCGTTGCAGGGGCCGCCTGTGTGCGCCGGCGCCCTGCCACCCGGTCCCAGGTGCCTGGCCCTTCGGTTCTGAAACCAGACGTGAATCCTGGAACTCCGGGAGGCCCGTCTCTCTAGCCAGTCCTTCCCTGGTGGCGATGCCTGGAAAGCGATCCTTCTCAAAGCTGAGCAACAGAGCCCGTCTGGATAATGGTGGCCGGAGGTCGCTTTACGCCTACCTTCCTGCAGGCGCGTCTCCTCGGCCAGCGTGGAGATTCCCGCCGAGTGCTGCCTCAGCTGGCGTGACCTCTCGTTCTGAAAACAAATCTGGACCCTGGGCTCCGGAACGCCGATGGCCTGGGCCAGCCGTTCTCTGGTGGCGATGCCCAGGTACAGGTTCCGCTCAAAGCAGGCTCGCAGGGCCTCGCTTTGCCTCGGGGTCCAGACGAGTCTCCTCCGCCGTCCTCGTCCTCAGGCTACCGCAAGGAGGGTGCCGTTCGAAGGTGTCGGGGAGGAAACCATGGCGAGGAAGCACCGCCGCAGCGTTCGGTCCAGTCAGGAGGCCGGCGCACACAGCCAGCGGCTCTTATGAACGCCCACAGGCAGGGAGGCTCCACCCCTTCTTGCCTGACACTGAGCCCTGGGAACTGGCACGCCCCCGCACCCTCCGAGAGCCCCAGTGCTATGATGCCCCCTGAAGCATTAATTGAGTGCTGGTAGCGATTAGGTATTGGGTGAGGTGGGGTTGGTGGGAGTGGGAGGTGAATCGGAGGCAGAGAGATGCAGCCCGAGGTTGAGGATGGGGTGAGGGTTGGGTTTTGGGTGGGGAGCTCTCGGAGCCTCCCAGGGATCCAGCGGGAACTGGAAGCCGCTCCCTGGTTTCCCACGCATCTTGAGCAGGGAGAAACCAGCCTGGAAGGGTAGAGTGGAGTGTGGAACTGAACCTCCATGTGGGTCTTGAGTTTTACAGGCCCCCTCTACGCAAAGACACCCGATGCCAGTGGTTGTCGCCGTTGCCATGACAGTCACCGCAGAAGTGTAGCTCCCGTGAAGGTACCGGCGAAACCCAGAGATAAGATACATCCCCGACATGATGGCTTGACGATGGATTCCCGTGTCCCACAACGTGGGGAGTCTGCGGTGTGGACGGTTTGGAGGGAGGGTAAGAGAGGATGCTGCTCTTCCTCCCTTCCCTGGATGTTATGTGCCCGTAGAATAGGGCTGTGTCAGCACATGGTCAGCCTCTTGGGGTGGGGGTGGGGCCGGAGGGCAGTGAGCGACAAATTCGCCATGCAGAGAGCGGCGGCGTGGAATCCGAAATCACGCTTCAGTCGTCCTGACTGTGGCTCCTCTGTGGTCGGGGCAGTGGGCCTGGCGCTCAGCTCCAGGACTCGGCCTTTCCTGGGGATGTGTGGTCTGTAAACCACGATGGTGAAAACCCGACGGCAGCTGGAGTCCCCTGTCTTTCTCTTAGAAACCGCCCATTCATGAAACTATGAGCAGGGTGACATACCTGCCGCCCACGTAAACGCCCGCATTGGCGTCTACAGTGGGCAACCCTCTTAGCCCCGCCAAGCGCACGTTTTCCCTTAAGCGCGAGTGGTCCTGTTCGCCAGGAGGCCAGAGACCGCTTTTATCTCCCACCTTCCTCCCTCACAGCCCATTGCACCTCCCGCCCTCCCTCTGTCCGTGGGTCGCTCTGTCATTAACTCCGTTCCTCACTGCCTCCCTCTCTCCGTCCCTCCCTCCCTCCCTCCCTCCCTCCTTCCCTCCCTCCCTCCCTTCCAACGTCCCTCCACCCACCCTTCCGTATCTCTAGGTCTCCCCTTCCTCTCTCCAACTGTACCTGCCTTCCCTCCGGCCTGGAAGGGTCAGCATCCCCGGTGTGCCTGGGGTCTGTTGTCTGTGTTTAGCCATAGAGGCCTCCTTAGTGGCTTCTGGGATATGCTGCAGAAACACGAATTGAGCGAGAACACAGCAGAGCAGGCGAGCGAGCCCGGAGGAAAGCCTGGGCTGATTACCCGTGCCCGTGTTTGTGGGACAGGGGTCTCAGCAATGGGGAGGGGCGCTTTATATTACCCAGGGTGGGGGCGGGGGGTGCTGAGTTCTGGCAGGGGTGCCAGGGGTGGCAGAAAGGCAAGAGAGCTCTGCGGGCTGCTCGGGAAGCCAGGTAGTTTACCCATAAACCAGTACTTGTGATAGATGGCCCACTTGCTGGTACCTAGGCCGGCTCCGGCTCCGGGATCCCCGGGACGCCCGGGAAGGAATGGCAGTTCTCCGTTGTGCGTAGTCTCTCACCGGGCCCAGACCTAGTAGGCAGGAATCCCAGGTGGGTCATCCCGGAGGGAAGACACGCCCCTCCTTGCCCATCCAGGGGTTCCCAGCGAAGAGGCCACTTCCCTGCCCTGACCCCGTCCCCATCCCATGCCCTGAAACTCCTCCAGCAGAGCCCAGTATTCTTCCTCGCTGAGGGGTGGTTCCAGCCAGGTGGGCTCTTCCAAGGCCTTCAGCTCCCCTGGGGCCTCAGTTTCTAGGAAATGTTGCGCCTGAGGCAGAAACTCTGGGTATTCCAGAAGCTCATCCAGCAGGAAGCCGGTGAGGAGTGTAGAAAAGCGCCCGGCTCGCAGGGATGGGGCGGGGTGACGCATCTGCCGGGGCGTGGGCTGGGCAGGTGGAGCTGCCCCGGCTTGGTGTTCCCATGCCGCCCCAGCCACCTGGGGCCCCTGGCCACAGCCCCACCACCGACTGCCATGGGACGTGGGGGGTGCAAGCACACCTCGGCCCTGTGGCCCAGCTTGAGTGGGGCCTGGCTGTCCCACGCGCAGAGGAACCCGGCAGTCTGGCCATCCCGTTCCTCTGGGCATTTGCTCTGGGGTTGCGGAGGCCACTGAGGCATCTGTGGGTGGGAGAGCGCCCCTTCCGGGGGAGCCAGGGGGCATCGTAGGCGAAATCCCCTACTGCCAGAGGACCCGACAAAGGGGAGAAGAGGTTACACCATGGGAATACGTTGCACAGGCCACCTGTGATGGCGAACCCCTGCCACCCCTGTACCCGATGCCTGGCCCTTCTGATACTGAAACCAGATGTGAGTCCTGGACTCCGAGAGGCCCGTCTCTCTGGCCAGTCCTTCCCTGGTGGCGATGCCTGGAAAGCGATCCTTCTCATAGGCTCGGACCAGCAGGGCCGTCTGGGCTGGATTGACGGGGTCCGCTTTCGCCTGCCCCCTGTTGCGGGCCGCGTCTCCTGACCGGGGCGAGATTCCCTTGATTATGGCGGTGACCTCTCATTCACAGGAAACCAAATCTGGACCCTGGTCTCTGGGCGCCGATGGCCTGGGCCAGCCGTTCTCTGGGAGCCCGATGCTTGGGTATGAATTCAACAACAGGCTCCTGGGGCCAGCTTTGGCGAGGTCAGAGCAGTATCCAAGCGCAATCCTGTCTTAGAGACTTCAGGTGATTGCTGTCCGAGAGGTGCCGGGGAGAAACCATCGATGGGAGAGCCCGGCGGGTATGAACGGACCCGGGCAGAAAGAGTCCGGAGGGATCCCCTGCTCCACAGCCGGCCTGCACACTGCGTTTAGGTCCAGCTGGGAGGCCGGCGCAGACAGCCAGCGGCTCTTATGAGTGCCCACAGGCAGGCACGCTCCACAACTTCTTGCCTGCCGCTGAGCCCTTGGAGAGCCCGCCCTCGCCCTCCAAGGCCCCAGGGCACTAAGACCTGGGACGTCGGGGTTGGGGTGTGGGTGGGGCGGGGCCGGAGGCCTGAGAGATGAAGCGGAAGGGGGAGATGGGGAAGGGGTGAGGGCGTGTGTTTCGTGTGGGGGCTGGCTCTCCGGACCTCTGCAGGAATACCGCGGGTACTGGAAGCCACTCCCTGTGCTCGCACGTGTCTTCGGCAGTCAGAAAACATCCTGGAAGTGTTGAGTGGACTGTGGAACCGAACCTCCGGGAGAGTCTTGAGTTTTCCCGGCCCCCTCTCCTTGAAGACACCCAATGCCTGTGGGCGTCGCCGTTGCCGAGAGAATCTCACACATGCAGCTGTGTGGCTCCCGTTTAGCTGGGATGGTATGGGAGGACTGAGCATCCACCGCGGGGGCGCCCGACGAGCGAGGACCGTATCCCAGGACTGAGGCAGAGATACATCCCGGCGTGGTGGCCTGTGATGGATTCCCGTGTCCCGCAACATGGGGAGTCTGTAGTTTGGCCGGTTTGGATACTGGCAAGGAGGGCGAAGGCAGGATGCTGGTTTACCACCCTGCCCTGGAGATGTCTGGATGCCCACAGGGCTCGAGCTTACACAATCAACATGGTCAGCCTTTCGGTGGGCCGGAGAGAAGTGAGCGACTGACCCCCTTGCAGAGGGCCGAGCGACGTGTAATCCGAAATCACGCTTCAGTCATCCTGAGTTTGGCTAGTCTTTGCTCGGGGCTGTCGACCTGGCGCTCTGCTGCAGGGCTCGGCCTGGCCTGGGAATGTGTGATCTGTAAACCACGAAGGTGAAAACCCGACAGCAACCCGAGTCCCTTGCTCTCTTGGGAACCCGCCCATTCCATGGAAGGCCAGGAACCAGAAGCGACGGGTGCCCGCCTAGCCGGCCGCAAGACAGCGAGCGACTGTGGGCCCAGCACTCAGCCCGCGCCAGGCACTTGCCATTTTCCCTGAGCCCGGGGGTCCTGTTGCTCGAGGAGGCCCGAGACCAGACCGCTTTTTCTCTCTGCCTTCCTCCCTCTGTCCCGTGAACCCTCCCGCTGTCTGTCGGTCACTCTGTCATTCCCTCCGTTCTTCACTGCCTCCCTCTCTCCATCCCTCCTTCCCTCCCTCCCTCTTTCCGACCCTCCCTCCCTCCCCTCCCTTCCAACGTCCGTCCGCCCATCCTTCCATCGCTCTAGGTCTCCCATCCCCCTCTAGATATGTACCTACCTTCCCTCCGGCCTGGAGGGGTCAGCATCCCCGGTGTGCCTTGGGTCTGTGGTGTGCGTTTAGCCGTCAGGCACTCCATGGTGGCAGCTGGGAGGCTGCAGAGGCACGGGTGGGTGGCGGCTGACATAGCGCCAGACAGGCGAGCCCGGGGGAGAGTAGGGAGAGAACTACACACACGCTACCGGTCCGGTGTTTCACGGGGCCAGGGGTCTCCACCAGCCCGGGGAGGATTACATATTGCACCGGGGGTGGGAGCAGGGGTAACTGGGTGTCAGGCGGGTGTGGGGTGGCGGAAAGGCAAGAGACCTCTGCCCGGGCTGCTCCCAGAGGAGGCCAGGTGGTTTCCCGCAGACCCGCACGTGTGCGGTAGACGGCCCACCTGCTGGTACCTGGGCCAGCTCTGGCTCCGGTATCCCTGGGACGCCCAGGTATGAATGGCAGTTCTCCGTTGTGCGGAGTCTCTCACCGGGCCCAGATCTAGAAGGAAGGAATCCCAGGCTGGTCAGCCTGGAGGGAAGACACGCCCCTCCTTGCCCAGCCAGGGGTTCCCCGTGAAAGAGAGGCCACCGCCCTGCCCCGACCCCGTCCCCACCCCGCGTCCAAAAGCTCCTCCAGCAGAATCCAGTACTCTTCCTCGCTGAGGGGTGGTTCCAGCCAGTTGGGCTCTTCCAAGTCCTTCAGCTCCCCGGGGCCTCGGTGTCTAGGAAAGTTTGCGCCTGATGCAGAAACTCTGGGCACGACAGGAGCTCATTCAGCAGCAGGCCGGTGGGGAGTGCAGACAAGGGCCTGGGCTCCTGGGGCGGTGGGGAGGGTGCCCGGACGGCTTGCATCTGCTCCGGCCACGCGGAGCGCTCCGGGGGCACAGGCTGGGCAGGTGGAACTGCCCCGGCTTGGGGTTCCCACGCTGCCCCGGGGACCTGGGTCCCCTGGCTTCAGCCCCACCACGGACTGCTCTGGGACGTGGGTGGCGCAAGCACACATCGGCCCTGTGGCCCAGCTTGAGTGGGGTCTGGCTGTCCAACCGCGCCAGGGCCAGGCAGGCCGTCGCGCTGCGTGTCCCGTTCCTCCGGGCATTTGCTCGGGGGTTGTGGCCACCGAGGCATCTGTGGGTGGGAGAGCTCCCCTTCCTGGGGAGCCAGGGCGGCGTAGGCGAAATCCCCGCCTTCCGGGGTGACCGACCAGGGAGCAGGGTTACACCCTCTGGGGGCCGCGTTACACAGGCGGTCTGTGTGCCCCGGCGCCCTGCCACCTTGTACCGGGTGCCTGGCCCATCGGTTCTGAAACCAGATGTGAATCCTGGACTCCAGGAGGCCCGTCTCTCTGGCCAGTCCTTCCCTGGTGGCGATGCCTGGAAGCGTCCATACAGCCTCTCCCGGTTGCTTGGGGGTCTGGGCTGGGTTGGCAGGTCGCTTTGGCTGCAACTTCTTGCTTGCGCGTCCTCCCGGCCGGGGGCCGAGATTCCCTCGGTGCTGCCTCAGCTGGTGTGACCTCTCATTCTGAAACCAAATCTGCACCCTGGGCTCCGGAACGCCGACGGCCTGGGCCAGCTCTTCTCTGGTGGTGATGCCCGGGTACGGGTTCTGCTCAAATCAGGGATAAGCAGGGCCTCGTATTGGCTCCAAGGGTCCCAGACGAGGTTTCCTGCACCCCATCCTAGATCCTAGGGCTTCTCGCGGGAAGGTGCTGTCTGAAGGTGTCAGGAGAGACGCCAGCGGGAGCCCGGCCGAATTTCACTGAGGGCGGACCCCAGCAGGAATGCGGGGGAGGCTCCCTTGCTCTGCCCCAGCAGGACTGCGCACTCGCGTTCCAGGTCGGCGGGGAGGCAGCGCCAGACAGCCAGCAGCTCATAGTCCACAGGCGGTACGCTCCACCCGTTCTTGCCTGCCGCTGAGCCCTGGGACAGCCCGCACTCAACCCTCCTAGGGGCCCCAGGGGCACTGAGGCCTGTGGCGTCGGGGGGTAGGGGGTTGGTGGGGTGGGGCCTGAGGCATGACGGAAGGGGAGTTTGGGGAAGCGGTGGGGAAGTGGGTTTGAGGGAGACTGGCGATCGGACCTCTGCAGGAATCCAGCGTTACTGGAAACGCTCCCTGTGCTCCATAGCGTCTTGACACGGAAGAAAGCAGCCTGGTTGAGTGGAGTGTGGAACCCGAACCTCGGGGAGAGTCTTGAGTTTCCAGGCCCCCCTCTCCGTGCCGGGCACAGCCTGCCTTTGGGTGTGCGCCGTTCTGAAACAGTCTCACACACACGCAGGTCATGGCTCCCGTTCATTTCAGATTAGAACCAAGAAGCGAAACCCCAGAGACGAGATACATCAACGGCGTGGTGGCATGACGATTGATTCCCGTGTCCCGCAATGTGTGGAGTCTGCAATGTGGAAAGTTTGGTGGCTGGCAAGTAGGGTGAAGACAGGATGCTGGTCTTCCACGATTCCCTGGAGGTGTCTGGGTGCCCGCGGAATCCGGGAAAACAAACAGTCAACATGGTCAGCCTTTTGGGGGGCCGGAGAGTCGTGAGCGACTGACCCCGTTGCAGAGGGTCGAGCGACGTGGAATCCGAAATCACGCTTCAGTCGTCCTTAGTCTGGCTCCTCTGTGGTCGAGGCTGTCGGCCTGGCGCTCCGCTGCAGGGATCGGCCTGGCCTGGGGATGTGTGGTCTGTAAACCACGAGGTGAGAACACAGCGACGCCCGGTCCCCGTCTTTTCTCTTCGAAACCGCCTATTCCTTGGAGGGCGGAACGGTGACAGATTGTCCCATACGTCGACGCTTGTGGCGAGCAGTGGGCCCAGCCCTCAGCCCGCGCCAGGCGCTTGCCGTTTTCCCTAGCACGGGGGTCCTGTTAATCCAGGTTTCCCGAGACCGCTTTTTCTCTCTGCCTTCTTCCCTCTGTCCCGTGCACCCTCCCACCCTCCTTCTGTCTGTCGGTTGCTCTGTCATTCCCTCCGTTCCTCACTGCCTCACACTCTCCGTCCGTCCCTCCCACCCTCCCTCCCTCCTTCCCTCCCTCCCTCCCTTCCAACGTCCCTCCTCCCACCCTTACGTATCTCTAGGTCTCCCCTTCCTCTCTCCATCTGTACCTGCCTTCCCTCCGGCCTGGAGGGGTCAGCATCCCCGGTGTGCCTGGGGTCTGTGATCTGCGTTTAGCCGCCAGGCGCTCCATGGTGGCAGCTGGGAGGCTGCAGAGGCACAGGTGGGCGAGCGAAAAGGTGGAAGCGCAGGCGCAGATAGGGGCAAGCCCCAGGAGGGAGAGTAGGCATGGTTTCTACAGGCCTTGCGTTGTTTAAGTGGGGCCGGGGGTCTCCACCAGCCGGGGAAGGCGCGCATATTGCCATGGTGGGGCCGGGGGTAGCTGGGATTCAGGCGGGTGTTGGGTGGCGGAAAGTCAAGAGAGCTCTGCCCGGGCTGCTCCCAGAAGAGGACAGGTGTTTGCCAGCAAACCCACGCATGCGCAGTAGACGGCCCACCTGCTGGTACCTGGGCCGGCTCCGGCTCGGGTATCCCCGGGACGCCCGGGAAGGAATGGCAGTTCTTTGTTGTGCGGAGTCTCTCACCGGGCCCAGACCTAGAAGGCAGGAATCCCAGGTGGGTCAGCCCGGAGGGAAGACACTCCCCTCCTTGTCCAGACAGGGGTTCCCCGCGAAAGAGAGGACACCGCTGTGCCCCGACTCCATCCCCAACCCGCGTCCTAAAGCTCCTCCAGCAGAGCCCGGTATTCTTTCTGGCTGAGGGGTGGTTCCATCCAGGTGGGCTCTTCCAAGTCCTTCAGGTCCCCCGGGGCCTCAGTTTCTAGGAAAGGTTGTGCCTGATGCAGAAACTCAGGGCACATAGACTCATCAGCAGCAGGCGGTGGGGAGTACAGAACTGGCGCCCAGGCTCCTGGTGGAGAGAAGCGGGGCGGCTTGCATCACTCCCGGCTTGGCCGAGGAGGAGCTCCGGGGTCACAGGCTGGGCAGGTAGGAGCTGCCTGGGGCTTGGGGTTCCCAGCCCGGCCACCCCTGAGGCCCAGCCCCAGCCCACCTGAACTGCCCTGGGGCGTGGGTGGCAGAAGCACACCTCGGCCCTGTGGCCCAGCAGCCGGGGCCTGGCTGTCCCACCACGCCAGGGCCAGGCAGGCCGTCGCGCTGCGGGTCCTGGTCCTCCGGGCATTTGCTGGGGTGTTGCGGAGGCCACCGAGGCGTCTGTGGATGGGAGAGCGCCCCTTCCGTAGGAGCCAGGGCATCATAGGCGAAATCCCCGCCTGCCGTGGCGACCGCCCAGGGAGCAGGGTTACCCGCTGGGAACCCGTGTTGCCTGGAGCCTGTGTGTACTGAGCATCCTGCCACCCTGGCGCAGTTGCCTGGCCCGCCGGTTCTGAAACCAGATGTGAACCCTGGACTCGGGAAATACGTCTCTGTAGTCCTTCAGCGGTGGCGATGCCCCAAGCTCTTCTCAAAAGCTCATACAAGCGGTAGGCTGAAACCTTGAGTCTCTTCATATACCTTCTGCGTCTCCGGCCAGAGCCATTGCAGTACTGTCTCCGCTAGCGTAACCTCTCATTCTAAAACAATCTGGAGCCCTGAACTCCGGAAACGCCGGCCTTCAAACCCCGCCATTCTCTATTGCATGCAAATGCAGGGAATTCCTCTTTCAAACTACCGAGCCTACTTGCTTTCCGTCCAAACAATCTCCGGTGGCGGGTGCAGAATGGGCAAACGAAGAGGCTGGAGACTCCTCTACTCCCTGACTAGCACTGCGTTCAGGTCCAGCAGGCAGGCATGAACAGCCAGCTGAGGGCCCACAGGCAGGCAGCCTCCACCGCTTCTTGCCTGTCGCTGAGCCCTGGGACAGCCCGCCCTCGCCCTCCGAGGGGCCCCAGGGCACTGAGGCCTGGGGCGTCGAGTGTTGGGGCGTGGTTGGGGTGGGCTGGAGAGCCAGAGGAGGCAAAGCCCGGAAGGGGGGGGAGAGGGGGGGGGGGAAGGGGTGAGGGCCGATGGGTTTTGAGGAGGCTAGCTCTCGGGACCTCTGCAGGAATCCCGCGGGTACTGGAAGCCACTCCCTGTGCTCCCACGCGTCTTCGGCAGGGAGAAACAGCCTGTGGAGGTGGAGTGGAGTGTGAACCCAGCCTCGGAGAGTCTTGAGTTTTCCAGGCCCCCTCTCCGTGAACACCAGCCTTGTGCCCGTTGCCCAGCGACAGTCCTGCACTTAGTGTGTGTGGCTCCCGTTCATTTCCTCTTCGAAGACCATAGCAAAACCCCAGATAAATATTACATCTCTGCCATTGATATCCTGGCCAGTGGATTCATGTGTTCACTTGCAATGTGAAATCTGCAGTGTGGCTGGTGTGGAAACTGGCAGGAATGAGTCAAGAAGTTTGCACCATGATTATAGCAAACACCATGCCTTTGATGCAGACTCATTCAAGATACACAAATCAGTAAATGTAATCCATCTCATATTTAAATCCAGAGACAAAAACCACTTGACTATCTCAGTAGATGCATATGAGCCCTTTGATAAAATTCAACTGTGTTTCATGGTAAAATGTCTCAGTAAACTAGGTATTGGTGAAATGTATCTCAAAATAATATGAGGTATTTATGATATACCCACAGTCTATATCATACTGTCTAGGTATGAGCTGGAAGCATTCCCTTTGGAAACTGACTCCAGACAAGAATGACTTATGTCACCTCTCCTATTCAACATGTTTTTGGAAGTTCTGTCCCAGGCAATGAGGGAATAGAAAGAAGGAAAGTATTCAATTAGGAAAAGACAAATTCAATTTGTCTCTGTTTTCAAATGACATGATCGTATATTTAGAAATCCTCATCGTCTAAGCCCAAAACCTCCTTGGCACATTAAATGAACAGCAAATTCTCAGTATACAAAATCAATGTGCAAAAATAACAACATTTCTATACACCAATAACAGACAAGCAGAGAGCCAAATCATGAGTGAATTCTCATTCACAGTTGCTACAAAGAGATTAAAATACCTAGGAATACAACTTACAAGGGACGGGGACCTCTTTGGTAGGAACTACAGGCCGCTTTTGCTCAATAGGCAAAAGAGGCTACAAAGAAATGGGCAATTTTCATGCTCATGGGTTGGAAGAATCAATATCGTGAAAATGCCATGCACTCAAAGTAATTTATAGATTCAGTGCCATCCCCATCCACCAACGACTTTCTTCTCAGGTTGGAAAACTACTTTAAAGTTCATTTGGAACAAAAGGGAGCTACATTGTCAAGTCAATCCTAAACCAAAGACAAAGCACAGGAGGCATCAAACCCTGACTTCAAACTATACTACAAGGCTACAGTAATCAAAACAGCATGGTACTGGGACCAAAACAGAGACATAGATCTATGGAACAGGACAGAGCCCTCAGAAATAATGCCGCATATCTACAACTATCTGATCTTTGACAAACCTGACAAAAACAAGCAATGAGAAAAGGATTCCCTATTTAATAAATGGTGCTGGGAAAACTGGCTAGCCATATGTAGAAAACTGAAAGTGAATCCCTTCCTTATGCCTTATACAGAAATTAATTCAAGATTCATTAAAGACTTACATGTTAGACCTAAAACCATAAAATCCCTAGAAGAAAACCTAGGCAATACCATTCAGGACTTCGGCATGGCAAGGGACTACATATCTGAAACACCAAAAGCTGTGGCAACAAAAGCCAAAATTGACAAATGGTATCTAATTAAACTAAACAGCTTCTGCACAGCAAAAGAAACTACCATCAGAATGAACAGGCAACCTACAAAATGGGAGAAAATTTTCGCAACCTACTCATCTGACAAAGGGCTAATATCCAGAATCTACAATGAACTTAAATTTACAAGAAAAAAAAACAAACAACCCCTTCACAAAGTGGGTGGAGGGACATGAGCAGACACTTCTCAAAGAAGACATTTATGTAGCCAAAACACATGAAAAATGCTCATCATCATTGGCCATCAGAGAAATGCAAGTCAAAACCGCTATTGAGATTGCATCTCACACCAGTTAGAATGGCGATCATTAAAGTCAGGAAACAACAGGTGCTGGAGGGATGTGGAGAAATAGGAACACTTTTACACTGTTGGTGGGACAGTAAACTAAGCTCAACTATTGTGGAAGTCAGTGTGGTGATTCCTCAGGGATCTAGAACTAGAAATACCATTTGACCCAGCCATCCCATTACTGGGAATATACCCAAGGACTATAAATCATGCTGCTATAAAGAGACACACATGCATGTTTGTGTTAGCATTTTTTAATGTCCCTAATAGCAAGACTTGGATTCCAACCCAAAATGTCCAACAACAATAAACTGGATTAAGAAAATGTGGCACATATACACCATGGAATACTATGCAGCCATAAAAAATGATGAGTTCATGTTTTTTGTAGGGACTTGGATGAAACTGGAAACCATCATTCTCAGTAAACTATCACAAGGACAAAAAACCAAACACTGCATGTTCTCAGTCATAGGTGGGAGTTGAACAATGAGAACACATGGACACAGGAAGGGGAACGTCACACTCCGGGGACAGTTGTGGGGTTGTGGGAGGGGGGACGGACAGCACTAGGAGATATACCTAATGCTAAATGACGAGTTAATGAGTACAGCACACCAACATGGGACATGTATACATATGTAACAAACCTGCATATATATATATATATTTGCTCAAAAACCCAGAGTTATAATACTGGCTTCTGAGGCACTGAGCTGTGAGCCACTTTTTAAAATAAACTGAGTCACTCACAACCTAGTGTTGTTGTGAGGCTTTGTGGGGGTGCCCACTACATAGGCTGAGATGAGGCATATAGATATGATTCTAAAAATAATGAACAGGCACTGGAATACTTAATGCCAGAGGACAGTATCTAATTTTCTTTTAATTTCAACCTCTTTCTGGTGTAGAATGGAAATGTAAGGCCAGTGGGGAGGTGCCTTTCCCAAGATCACACTGCTGGACCCCAGGCCTGTTTGAGTTGCAGGCCATGCTTCCTCCCACCCCTCCCTGTAAAGCTTCTATCTCTCAGTTTATGCATTATTTTATTATTTAAAATATATACACATATATAGAATATATGTGTATATATATACATATATACATATATACACATATATGTATATATATATATATATATATGTATATATTAAAATATATATATATATATATATATATATATATATATATATATATATATTTATTTATTTTTGAAACTGAATCTCGCTCTGTCGCCCAGGCTGGAGTACAGTGGCGCGATCTTGGCTCACTGTAAGCTCCACCTCCTGGGTTCTTGCCATTCTCCTGCCTCAGCCTCCAGACTAGCTGGGACTACAGGCGCCCGCCACCACACCTGGCTAATTTTTTTGTATTTTTAGTAGGGACAGGGTTTCACCATGTTAGCCAGGATTGTCTCCATCTCCTGACTTCGTGATCCACCCACCTTGGCCTCCCAAAGTGCTGGGATTACAGGCGTGAGCCACCGTGCCCAGCCTATATATATATATTTTCAAGACAGTATCTCGCTCTGTCATCCAGGCTGGAGTGCAGTGGCACAATCATGGCTCAATGCAATCTCTGCCTCCTGGGTTCAAGTGGTTCTTACACCTCAGCCTCCTGAGTGGCTGGGATTACAGGGATGCATTACCATATCTGGCTAATTTTTGCATTTTTAGTAGAAGCGTTTTTGCCATTTCAGCCATGGCTGGTTTCAAACTCCTGGCCTTAAGTTACCGGCCTGCGTTGGCCTCACAGTGCGCTAAGATTACAGGCATGAGCCACTGCACCCAACCGATTTTTATTCATTCTATCTCATACAACCCCAATGAATGGTTTTGGAAGTTGATGCTGGCATAATCCCATTATGCATACTTCAGGTCTGGGGAGACCTGAAGCACAATGACTTTTATATGGTCACAGAAATGAAAAGCAAAAGGTTTTAACCCAAATCTGTTTCCTCAAACCTGGGGCCCTGGCTGCATTTAGATCTTTTTGTGGAGTAAGGAGCATAATTGTGTTTGCATAACTGTGTACAGGTAAAGAGTGGACATGGGAGAGGAGGGTGAGCAATCAGCAGCCCTACAGGGCCTTTGCATAGATTTGTGGAAGAAAAGGGCTCAAGGGATGGAACCTTGAAGAAGTTAACAGGCTTCCCTTGTGACAGAACCTGACAGAATTTAGAACTTTGTGAACCAGACACCCACATGCAAGAGACAGCCCTGTATCTAGCTCATTTCATGGGAGATGCTTCAGAGAGCACTGTGTTTTCATTGTGTGCTACATTCCTAAGCTGTTGCCTGAGAAAGGCTCAAAGTGAAAGCCTTTTCCGGTAATATACACATTGGCTCAGCCTGCATCCTTGATACCTCTGACCATTTGGCAAGAGGCACCCACAGGTAACACAGTGTAGCCCAGGGCAGGTCCGTCCATGCCAGGCCTCCCTTGTCATCTCATCTGGGCAACGCCACGCTGCCCACCATTACCATGTATTGCAGGGGGAGCAGGAAAGGAGGAAGCTCTTCTTGACAGGGGGAAGTTGTCAGACGTTGGAACCCTGGTGGGTCTGTCATGTTCATACCAGGTCATGGCTGGTGGAATAAAAGTTGGCGTTAGGGACCAAGTGCCTCTACTCAGATGTGAATCCCAAGGCCTTAAGCTGTCCTCTGGTTTCCTCATTGGCTGGGGGTCTATGAGGATGCTCCTATGTTCCTGATCTAGGAAGCAGAATTTCTAATGGGGATGTCACCTGGTGGTAAAAACAAAGCAGACCATTAAGTTGATCTTTTTTTTTTTGACGGAGTCTCAATCTGCAGCCCCGGCTGAAGTACAGTGGCGTGATCTTGGCTCACTGCAAGCTCTGCCTCGCGGGTTCACGCCATTCTCTTGTCTCACCCTCCCGAGTAGCTGGGACTACAAGTGCCCCACCATGCCCAGCTAATCTTTTGTACTTTTAGTAGAGACAAGGTTTCACCGTGTTAGCCAGGATGGTCTTGATCTCCTGATCTCGTGATCCGCCTGCCTCAGCCTCCCAAAGTGCTGGGATTACAGGCATGAGACACTGCGCCCGGTCGGGAACTCTCTTTGTAGAGCTGCATTAAAATCAGTGAGCAGCTGTTTGATGGGTTCGACTCCCCCATCTCCTTGGACAAGGGGCAGGTTCACCACACCCCCAAGCATGGCATACAGTGAGCTATGGTGAGAGCAGGCACATGGGAGTCTCTACAGACAGGGGCCTGACAAAACCAGGATGGGCCCAGGACCCAGACCCAAATGTGGAATTTCTCTGGGCTCTCTCTTAAGGCTTTTCCATGAGTGACTCAAAGTTCTGCCCCCTCAAAAATCTGGCCTTCATTAGTCCCAATGGCAACTTGGTTAGATGTAAAGTCCCTTTTTACATACTTGTAGAAATATCAGAGAAGGCTTTTCTGTTGTTTTTACTCTACACTAGGCTGTATTTATTCATGCTGCTACAGTTTGTATTGTTTTAATTATTCACCCCTGGTACCATCTGTAGCAGACAGCCTCACTGTACTGCCAGACCTTCTCCAAGACTTAAAAGCCACCACTATCACTACTACTCTACAAAAATAGGGAAGAGGTTACATGAAAAAGGAGTTACATTGTTCCCTGCATTTGTCTGCAGTGGGTCATCTCAGAGAACTCATCCCTGCAGCCCATCAGGGCAGAAGCAGTGCCCTCACATGTCTTTTTAATGTTCTATAATGGAGGTCACTTCCCAGAGTGGTTTAACCTTTCAATGACTATTATTTCTGATCAAAATGGAATAAAACTAGAAACCAATAACAGAAGAAAACAAAAATATCAACATATGTATGGAAATTAACTCACTTTTGAGCATGCTCATGTTTAAGGGTTGTAAGACTTAGTATTGTGAAGATGTTCATGATGCCTAAAGCAAGCTACAGATTCAATGGAATCCCTTTTAAATTAACAATTTTTTAAAAAAATACAAAAAGAAACCAAAAAATTATATGGAATCTCAAGCGATCATAAAGAGCCCAAAAATGTTTAAAAAAACAACAATGTTAATGACCTCACCTTTTCTGATTTCAAAGCACATTACAAAGCAACAGTAATGAAAACAGTTTGTTTCTGGCATAAAAGACAGATAATTTCCCCCCCCAAAAAAGAAGGTAGCACAGATGTAAACCTCGCACATATGAGCAAATAGTTTTTTTACACACCCGTATTCATTGCAGCATTATTCACAAAGGCCAATATGTGAAAGCAACACAAACTTTCCTCACAGAATGAATAAATAAATACAATTTGTAATATAAAAGTAATGGAATATTACTCAGCTTTTAAAGGCAGAAAATCTTGTTAACATCCACAATAAAGGAAAATCTTGAGAACATGATGCTAAGTACAATTAGTCACAATAAAACAGATACTCTATGATTCTACTTGTATCTAATATCTAAAGTATTGAAACTCTTAGAAACAGAAAATAGAATGATTTTTATCAAGAGCCAGGTGGTAAGAAAAATGAGTATTTGTCATTTCATGTGTACTGAGTTTTAGTTTTGCAAGAGAAAAATGTTTTACAAATATTTTGCATAACAATGTAAATACACTTACCATGATTGAATTGTATAAGAAAAAATATTAAAGATTCTAAATTTTATGTTATGTATTTTACCACAATCAAAATTAAAAATGACACCCAAAGGCCAAGAGCAATGGCTCATGCCTGTAATCTCAGCACTCTGGAAAGCTGAGGCATGCAGATCACCTGAGGCCATGAGTTCAAGACCAGCCTGGCCAACATGAGGAAACCCCAACTCAACGGAAAATACAAAAATTAGCCAGGTGTGGTGGTGCACACCTTTCATGCCAGCTACTCAGGAGGCAGCAGCAGGAGAATTGCTTTAACGTGGGAGAGTGGAGGGTGCAGTGATCCAAGATTGTGCCACTGCACTTTGGGTGACAGGGTGAGATTCTGTCAAAAAAGAAAAGACATCTGAAAGAGATAGAGTTACAAAGTTTTGAAAAATTGCCTCCAAATCACGTGTTTCTTTCACTCGAAGATAATATAAACAACAGATGTTGAAATTAAGACAATTTCCATGACTACTCACTTAGAATCAATTGTGGCTATTAATCAAGAGAAAATATACAAGTCATAAACAAAATAGGGGCAATATTTATATAAACAAACAAACAGATCATTATATTGACAAATACATAGGGCTGGTTCATATTTGACTTTGCCCCACACTGTCTTAAGGTGTACAGAGTTGAATATTGTCATACAAAATTATATTGCATAAATTAAAACTGAAAACAATAAACTGATGTAGAACACCCCTAAAAAATGAAACACAGAAATATAAAATTGCAAAACAAAGTTAAAACATTAACTAAAATTCAGTTAGAATAATGTAATTCAAAATCATAATAAATAGGTAGAAAGTAAAACACAATTGACTGATGTGAGACAACCTACTCTAAAAAATGCAGAAACATAAAATTATAAAACATAATTAAAACTTTAATCCATAAAATCCTGAATAAACATAGGGTCCTACTGGAAAGATCCTGAATATACAATTTTCAACTCTTCCTGTGAATCCATGAAAACCATAAGTTTTGAATCATTTGGATACAGTTAGACAATGACATTTTAGAAAACACATTATAATTATCATAAAGAGCTGTGATGAAAGTACAGGAATAAGCATTTAAGTAATACTAGAGAAACTTTTTATTTTTATTTATTTATTTATTTATTTATTTATTTATTTATTTTGAGAGGGAGTCTTGCTCTGTCACCCAGGCTGGAGCGCAGTGGTGTGATCTCGGCTCACTGCAAGCTCCACCTCCCACGTTCACGCCATTCTCCAGGCTCAGCCTCCCGAGTAGCTGGGTATTGTTCCTCGCTGAGGGGTGGTTCCAATGAGCAGGCTCTTCCAAGTTACTTCAGCTCCCGAGGGCCTGGTTTCTAGGAAAGGTTCGCCTGATGCAGAAACGGGTACGCCAGGGAGCTCATCCAACCTTAGCAGGCGGTGGGGAGTGCAGACAAAGGCGCCCAGTCTCCTGGGGCGGTGGGAAAGCGCCCGGGGCCTTGCATCTGCTCCGGCAGCGCGGGCTCGAGTAGCAGGCTTTGCAGGTGGAGCCACTGGCAGAAGAGGTTCCCGCCGCCTAGCCACCTGGGACCTAGCCCTGGCTTCCCTACACAGACTGCCATGTGGGGCGTGGGTGCAGCATAAGCTACTTCGTCCCTGCTTAGCTGCGGCTGGGCCCGAGGGGCCTGGACGGTTGTCCCTCTCTCTTTTCCTTAGCCCAGCAGGCAGTGCGCCTCACATCTGTCCCTCTGGGCATTTGCTGCGGGGTTGCGGAGCAGTGCCTGTGGTGGAGAGAGCTCCCCTTCCCGAGAACCCAGGCGTCTGGGAGAAATCCCGCCTGCAGGCGACCGACCAAGGAGCAGGGGTTACACCAGCTTGGGGGGCGTTGCCCAGGCGCCTGTGGCCGCCCGGCCCTGCCACCCTACCAGGTGCCTGGACTGTTTCCCTGAAACCAGATGCTTAGATCCTGGACTCTAGAGGCCTGTCTCTCTAGCCAGTCTTTGGTGGCGTGCCTGGATGGCGATCCTTCTCAAAGTACACCAGCGGAAGAGCAGGCGGTCTGGGCTGGGAGTGACAGGGTCGCTTTAGCCTGCCTTCTTCTGGTGCAGCGTCTCCCCAGCCAGGGCCGAGATTCCACTCGGTCTGCCACTCAGCTGGCGTGACCTCATTCAGAGCAAATCTGCACTCCTGGGCTCCGGGCCTTGGAGTGGCCTGGGTGCTCCCATTCTCTGAGTGGCAATGCCGGGTACTGATTCTAAACTCAAAGCAGGCTGCTGGGGGTCTTTGGCTGGGTGTCAGGCAGTCTCCTCGCCCGTCCTCCTCCTCGGGCTTCCACGGAGAGGTTGCTGTCCGAAGGTGTCGTGACAGCCATGCCAGGGAGCTCCAGGCGGGCTCCCTGAGACAGACGGGCAGAGAGTGTCCGGAGGGATCCCCTGCTCCCTAGCCGGCCTCACTTCACTGGGTCTGGGTCCCTTGGGGAGGCAGGCATGAACCCAGCCAGGGCTCTTGTGGAGCCCCCACAGACAGGCTCCACCCCTTCTTGCCTACCCAGCTGAGCCCCTGGGAGGCCCACCCATCCTCCGAGGGGCCCCAGGGAGCTTGCACTGGAGTCCTGGGGCGTCAGGGGTGGGGTGTTGGTCAGGGGCATGTGGAGGCTGAGGAGACTTACGGAGGGGAGAGGGGGGAAGGGGTTGGGGGCGTGTGGGTTTGGGTGGGAGCTGGATCTCATACCTCTGGGAATCCTGGCAGTAAACCCCTCCCTGCTCTGCATCTTTGGCAGTGAGCCTGGGGTGTGGGTGGATTGTGGAGGCGTGAACCTCAGGTGAGTTTTCCAGGCCCCCTCTCACATTGAAGACGCAGTAACACCAGTAGTGGTCATGGTTGCCGCAACGGTCTCTCACACGGGTGTGGCAGTTCCATTCCAGAACCAGAGCTGAAACCAGGACGAGATACATCCCCAGTGGGTGGCCTGATCGATTCCATCCATAAGGTGGGAGTCTGCAATTAATGGCGGTTTGGAGGCTGGCAAGGAGTGCAGACGGGATGCTGGTCCTTCCACCCTTCCCTGGAGGTGTCTGGGATGCCATAGGAGCTCAGATGAAACAGTCAACATGGTCCAGTGCTTCCGGGACGGGCTGACGACGGCCCCTTACTGAAGGGGCAGGAGTGATGTGGACCAAGATCCTTCGGTCGTCCCTGAGTGTGGCTCCTCTGTGGTCGGGGCTGTCGGAATTGCGCTCTGCTGCAGGGCTTGGCCTGGCCTGGGGATGTGTGGTCTGTAAACCACGAGGGTGAAATCCCGATGTCAACCCGAGTCCACCGTCTTTTCTCTTGAGGCCGCCCATTCCTTTGGTGGCCGGGCAGGCGAGCCAGATTGCCCTTGCATCAACTCCCACCCAGCGTCGGCAGTGTGGAACTCAGCCAGCGCCCGGTACTGCCGTTCGGCATGGGGTTCCCTGTTGCTCCAGGAGGCTTGGGGCCGCTTATTCCCTCTACCTTCCTCCCTCTGACCGTGCACCCACCCGCCTTCCCTCTATCAGTGTGTGGGCTCCTGTCATTGCTCCGTTCCTCACTGCCTCCCTCCCTCACCCTCCCACCCCTCCCCACTCCCTCCTCCTTCCCTCCCCCTCCCTCCCTTTCAGTGTCCCTCCATGCATCCTTCCCCTGTCCTCCTAGACCCTCCCCCTTCCCTCCCTCCATCTGTGCCTGCCTTTCACTCCATGCCTGGAGGTCAGCATCCCGGTGTGCCTGGGGTCTGCGTGGTCTGCGTTTGGCCGCCAGGCACTCCAGCTGGTGGCAGCTGGGAGGCTGCAGAGGCAGGGTGGTGAGCAGCAGTGATGAGTGGAGGCGCGAGCCGGAGGCGCTCAGGAGGGAGAGAACCTGTTGATTGCAGACCCCTGGGTTTGTGGGATGATGGTCTCCCCAGCCCCGGGGAGGGACGCATGTGGGGTGGGGCAGGCTAGCCTTGCGGGTCCAGGCGGGGTGGGTGGCGGAAAAGACAGGAGCTCTGCGGGGCGCTGCTACCAGAAGAGGCAGGTGGTTGCCAGCTGAGCCAGCATGTTGGCCACCACTGCTGAGTACCTGGGCGGCTCTCTCCGGCTCCAGGGTCCCTGGGCTGGCCCTGGAAATAATGGCAGTTCCCGTTGCTCAGGTCTCTGCGGGCCCCAGACCTGAGAGGCAGGAATCCCAGGCGGGTCCAGCCGAGGAGGAGACGCCCGCCCCTCCCCTTGCCAGCCAGGGGTTTCCCAACAGAAAGAGATTCCACTGCCCTGCCCCAACCACGTCCAACCCCACGTCCCTCGGCTACTAAAACCAACCAGAGCCTGGTTTGCTTCCCTCATGATGGTGTGGTTCCAATGGTCCTCTTTCTTCCAAGTCCTTCCAGCTCCCCAGGGGCCTCGGTTTCTTGGAGGATTTAAGCCTGCTGCAAAACTCTGGGCGCCAGGGCTCTCAGCCAGCAGCAGGCGGGGTGGGGAGAGTAGACCAGCCCAGGCTCCTGGGGCGATTGGGGGGATGCCGTTGGACTGCTGCATCTGCTCCGGCCACCACGGGCTCCGTGTCTGGGCTGGGCAGTGGGTCACCCGGCTTGGGTTTCCCATGCCGCCCAACTGGGGCCAGCTAGCCCTTTACGGACTGCCATGGGAGACGTGGGTAGGCAAGCACCGCCGACCCCTGTAAGCCCCAGCTTCATGAGGGCCTGGCTTCTTCCACCGCGCAGGTCCCGGCATTCCGTTGAGCTCGCGGGTCGGTCCTCTGGGCATTTTGCTCGAGGGTTCAGGATGCCAGGCGCATCTGGCTAATGTGGGGCGCCCCTTCTGGGGAGCCAGAGCGAGTAAACCATCGCGCCTGCCCGAGTGACCGACCAGGAGTAGGGTGACACCGCGGGGGTTCCACGTTACTGGGCGCCTGTGTGGGCGGCCTGCCTGTACCGGGTGCTGGCCCCTTTCGGTTCTGGGAAACCAGATGGCAGATCCTGGACTCCGGCAGGCCCATCTCTCTAGCCCAGTCAACCCTGTTAGAGTACCTGGAAAGTTCCTTCTCAAATGCCAGGACCAGCTGGGGTCTGGAGCTGCAGGGTAACCAGGGTCCTTTCTCCTGCCTTCTTGCTTGCCCGAGCATCCCCAGCCAGGGCCAGGGGTGCCAGTGCTGACTCAGCAGGCGTGACCTCTCATTCTGAGCCAAATCTGGACAGCACGCACATGGGCGCCGATGGCCTGGGCCAGCCCGTTCTCTGGTGGCTGATGCTGCCCAATTCTGAGTTCCAGCTCAAAGCAGGCTACGGGGCCTAAGCACTGCCTCGGAGGCAGACAGGTCTCTCAGCCATCCCTATAGATCACAGACTGCAGGGGAGGTGCCGTTCGAAGGTGTCGGGAGAGAGGCATCACTTGAAGGAGCCACGGCGCGGCGTTCCAGGATCCAGCCAGGGGCGGTGCAGACAGCCAGCTGACTCTGAAGGAGCCCACAGGCAGGGCTCCACCTTCTTGCGATGCCCATGGACAGACCGCCCTCTCAGCCCTCCAGCGAGGGGCTTGGTGCTGCCTGATGCCCAGGCGTGCCTGTTGGTGGTGGGGTCATGAGGGAGGTGGGGTTGGGGTTGGGAGGTCAGGCCAGAGGGAAAACGCCAGCAGAGCGAGGAGGGGGAAGGGGTGATGGGGGTGGGTTTCGGTCAGGGGCTGGCTCTGCGGGCCTCTCCAGGTATCCTGCGGGAACTGGAAGCCGCTCCCTGGGTTCCCACGCATCTTCAGCACGGAGAAACCAGCCTGGAAGGGTGGAGTGGAGTGTGGAACTAGAACCTCCGTGTGGGTCTTGGCAGTTTACAGGCCCCCTCTCGCGAGGCACCCGATACCTGCTTCGGTGTGCGCCCGTTCACGTGTTTCTGATCTCACCCACGCAGGTGTGTGGCTCCCATTCGAGACCAGGCGAAACCCCAGACACAAGATACATCCCAGTGATGAAAGAAACTGTGATGGATTCCGTGTCCCATAGCCCAGGAGTCACGGTGTGGCCAGTTTGGAGGGGAGGGGCCAAGAGAGGGATGCTGTTCTTCCTCCCTTCCCTGGATGTTCTGGGTTGCCGGGGCTCGGTGACCATCAACATGGTCAGCCTCTCGGCGTGGGGGTGGGGCCGGAGAGACGTGAGCTACCCTCTTGAGGCAGGGCCCTGGCTGTCCCACTGCACTAAGGGCCCGGCAGGCTGTCGCGCTGGGGATTCCAGTCCTCGGACATTTGCTTTCGAGAGGGGTGGGCCACCGAGGTGTCTGAGGGTGGGAGAGCGCCCCTCCCGGGGTGCCAGGGCAGCAGCAGGCAAAATCCCCACCTGCGAGGCGCCCGACCAGGGGAGCAGGGGGTGACACCGCGCTGGGGAGCCCGCGTTGCACAGGCGCCTGTGTGCGGCCCTGCCACCCTATACCGCGTGCCTGGCACTTCGGTTCTGAAACCAGATGTGATTCCTGGACTCCGGGAGGCCGGTCTCTCTGGACAGTCATTCCCTGATGGCGATGCCTGGAAGCGATCGCTTCTCAAGACCGGACCAGCGGGGCGGTCTGGGCTGCAGTGATGGGGTCAGCTTTTGGGTCTGCCCTATGGCGTGCCACGTCTCCCAGCCAGGGCAGGGTGCCAGTGCTGCCTCAGTTAGCGTGACCTCTCATTCTGAAAGTGATGTGGACCCTTTGCCCTGCTCTGGAAGGCGAGTGGCTGGGCCAGCCGTTCCCTGGTGGCCCGAAGCCGGGTGAATTCCTACGCTCAAGCAGGCTCGCGGGGCTTCGCTTTAGCTGGGTCTCCGGGCAGTCTCAGCGCCGCCCTGGAGTCGCGCGCCGAGGGCTTCCAGCGGGGAGGGTGTTGTCGAGAAGGTGTCAGAGACGCCAGCGAGGAGCCCGGCGAATGAGGAACCGGGCAGAGAGTCGGGCTCCCCTGCTCCCCAGCCGGCCTGTGCACGCAGTGTTCAGGTCAGCCCGGAGGTGGCACTTGGCCGGCTCTTATGTGAACCCACAGGTGAGCAGGCTCCACCCTTCTTGCCTGCTGGCTGGGCCCTGGGGGGAGCCTGCCCTCCGCCCTCGAGGGGCCCCAGGGCACTGGCCTATAGGGCGTCAGGGTTGAGGGTGTGGGTGCTTGGGGCGGGAGGCCTGAGGAGATGGCCCGAGGAAGGGGGGGAGGGGAAGGGGTGAGGGGTCGTGTGGGTTTGAGGCGGGGGCTGGCTCTCCAGTTGCCTGCAGGAATCCCGCGGGTGCTGGGAGCCATGTGCTCCCACTCATCTTCGTGGGGAGAAAGCAGCCTGGAGGTGTGGGTTGGGTGTTGAGCAGACCTCCGGAGGTCTTGTTTTCCAGGCCCCCTCTCATTGAAGACACCCAATGCCTGTGTAGGCATTAAGCCATTGCGACAGTCTCACTACATGGAGTGTGTGGCTCCCGTTCATTTCCAGGTGAGGCAAGGCAAACCCCAGAGACAGGATAAATCCTGCGGCGTGGTGGCCCTGTGATGGGATGCACGTGTCCAGCAACACGTGGGAGTCTGCAAGTGTGGAGAAAGTTACGGTGGCTGCTTAAGGAGGGCGAAGACAGGTGCTGGTCTTTTCACACTTCCGTGGGGCAATCACAGGTTACACTTAGACTCCGGAACAAACAGTCAGCGTGTCCAGAAGCCTTTCCGGGGCCGGAGAGAGATGGCGACTAGCCTTGCAGAGGGCGTCCGGCGATAATTCATCCGAAATCAATACTTCGATGCCTGGGTGTATTGGTTCCTCTGGCGAATTGGGGCTGGCCGGTCAGCGAGTCCGGCTGCAGGGCTTTCGACCTGGCCTTACCTGGGGATGTGTGGTCTGTAAACCCGGTGAAAACCCGGCGGTGGCCGGGATCCCCGTCTTTTTCTATATTACTGGAAACCGCCCATTCCTTGGGCGTGAACCGAGTGACGGGTTGCCCGCATGTCGGCAGCTTCTGATACTTGCGGCGTGATGGGCTAGCCCTGGCCAGCGCCGGGTGCTAGGTTTCTAAGCCTTGGGGGGTTCCTATTGCTCCAAGGCCCAGACCGCTTTTTCTCTCTGCCCTTCCTCCCTCTGTGCGTGCACAATCCGCCCTCCCTCTGTCACGGTCCGGCTCTGTCATTCCCTCCGTTGTCACGCCGTCACTGCCTCCCTCCCTCCCTCTTTTTCCCTCCCTCCCTCCTCTTTCCTCACCCTCCCTCCCATTCAATGTCCTTCAGCCCATCCTTCAGGTCCCTCTGGGTCTCCTTCCTCTCTCCATCTGTACCTGCCTTCCCACTCCGACTGGGAGGGTCCAGCATCAGTGTGCCTGGGGTCTGTTGTCTCTGCGTTTGCCCTTGGAGCGCTCCAAGCAGGTGGCATGAGGCTGCCACTGAGAGGGGCACCAGGTGAGAGGAAGCGGTGTGAAGCCGGAGGGCAGGCGTCTTGAGCCCGGGAGGTAGAGAGGAGCTGGAGAGTGCCTGGGCCCGGTGTTTCCCAGGACGGGGCTCTGCCACCCAGGCCGAGGGAGGACGACACTATGTGCACGGGGTGGGTTCAGGGGGTAGCCCCTGGTGGTCAGGCGGGGTGTGGGGTGGAGGAAAGGCAAGGGAACTATACTCAGACCTCCCAGAGGTAGGGTAGTTTCCCATAAAAGCATCTTGTGGTGGGCATTACCTGCTACAGTGCCTGGGCCGACTCCGACTCAGGCGTGGGCCAGGGAAGGAATGGCAGTTCTCCATGCGGAGTCTCACAGGACCAGACCCTAGAGGAAGGAGCCACTTGGGAGATCCCAGGCGGGTCAGCCGGGAGGAGGGATGCCCCTCACTTACCAGCCAGGGGTTCTACATGAAGAGGGCCACCATGCTCAGGCCTTCCCACCCCGGCGTCAGGCTCCTCCAACCCAGAGGCAGTGTCTTCTCGCTGAGGGGTGGTTCCAGCCAGGCCCGGGCTTGGTCTTCAGGCTCCCCTGGGACCTCGGTTTCTAGGAAGGTTAGCCTGATGCAGGGGCTCACAGGCAGCCATGGGAGCTCATCCAGCAGGGCAGTTAAGGAGTTGGCAAACAAGCGCCAGACTCCTGGGAGGGTGAATAGGGGGGAGGAGGGGGCTACCCATCTCATGAAGCCTAGTGCAGCTCTGGTGAAATGTGGGCATTGGGCTGGTGGAGCTACTTGGTGGGAGTTCCATGCGCCCGGCCTGGGGGCCCCAACCCCACCACGGACTGCCATGGGGTGTGGGTGGGCGCCAAACACACACCCTCTGCCCTGTGGCCCAGAAGTGAGTGGTGCCTGGCTGTCCCACGGCATGGGTTGGCGGGCCGTGGGTGCTGTTGTGTCCCGGTCCTCGGGCATTTTATGGGATTGCGAGGAGGCCACCGAGGCGTCTGTGTGGGAAGCCCCTTCGCGGGAGCCAGGGCGTCATGGCCGAAATCCCACTGCGGGTGCGACGACAGGGACCGGGGTTACCCGCTGGGGGCAGCGTTACTGTGATCGCCTGTGTTTGGCCCTACTAGTGCAGGTGAATGGGCATTGGTTCCGGAAACCAGATGTAGATCCCTGGACACGAGGCCCTATCTCTGACCAGGTCCCTTCCCTGGTGGCGATGCTGCAGAGCGTCATTCTCAAGGCTGCCGGTGCAGCAAGGAGGCGGTCTGGGCTGGGGTGTGAGGGGTCTACTTTTGCGTGCGGGCGCATCTCTCCCGGCTGGGCCGGGGTGCGGTGCTGCCTCCAGCTGGCTTAACCTATCATTCAGAGCAAATCTGGACCGTGGGCTCCGGAGGAGGGCTGATGGCCTGGGCCAGCCGTTCTCTGGATTTGCGTGCCGGGTATAGATTCGGCTCAAACAGGCTCACTGGGCACCGGCAGCTCAGGTCAGGCAAGTTTCCTGGCGCGATCCTGGGTCCTCACGGGCCCGTGGGGAGGTGCTGTCCAAGGTGTCAGCGGAGGTCATCCTTGTGAGCCCCAGCAAAATTTCTGCAGACGGAACCCGGGCAGAAAGGTCCAGGCTCCCCTGCTCCACAGCCCGGCCTGCATCACTGCATTCAGGTCCAGCTGGGAGGTGACTGGAGACAGCCCAGCGGCTGCCTGGGACCCAAAGGGGCAGGGCTCACGCAGCTGCCTGCCACTTTGAGCCCCAGCTGGGAGGAGCCTCCCCTCGCCCTCCAAGGGGCTACAGGGAACTGAGGCCAGAGGCGTGGAATTGGGTGGGGGGGGGTGTGGGTGGGAGCAGGGCAGGGCTTGAGAAGCAGAAGGGGGGGAGGGGGGGAAGGGGTGAGGGGCATGGGTTTCAGGCTGGGGCTGGCTCTCCGGACTTCTGCAGGAATCCCGCAGGTACTGGAAGCAGCCCTGGCAGCTTATGTCTTACGGCAGGGAGAAAGCAGCCTGGAAGGGTGGGTGGAGTGTGGAACCAGCCAGACCTCCGGGAGAGTCTTGAGTTTTCCAGGCCCCTCTCTCCATTGAAGATGCCCAGCAGCTGCCTGGGCGTCTGCCCGTTGCAGCGACGGTTTCCACCTGCGCGGGTGTGTGGCTCCGTTCATTTCCAGGTCGAGAGAGGCAGAGGGAAACCCAGGAGCGAGATACATCCCGGGCATTGGTGGCTACTGGCGATGGATTCCCGTGTCCATGTGTGGGGGGTGCAGTGTGTGGCCCGTTTGGAGGCTGGCAGGGTGGGGCAGAGACAGGGATGCTGGTCTTCCACACCCTTCCCTGGAAGTGTCTGGGAGCCACTTTGGCTCCGAGCGAACAGCCAACATGGTCAGGCTTTGAGGGGGGCGGAGGGCGTGGCTGACCGGCCCTTGCAGAAAGAGGTCCAGCGTGGAATCTGACATCCAACGCTTCAGTGGGTCCTAGGTGTGGCTCCTCTGTGGTCCGGGCTGTGACTGGGCTCCTCTACAGGTGGTCTTAGCCTGGGGATGTGTGGTCTGTATGTAAAACCTACGGGGTGAAAACCCGACAGCAGCCAGTCCCGTCTTTTCTCTTGAGAAACGCCCATTCAGCGGATGAGGAACGGGGACAAGCGGGTGCCCCGCCATTCGGCCCATGCGGCTGCGGCGGCGGTGGGTCAACTCAGCCAGCGCCGCGGCGCTTGCCTTTCCCTGAGCGAGGGGTCTGTTCCTCCAAGGGCCAAGACAGCTTTTCTCTCTGCCTTCCTCCCACTCTCCCGTACACCCTCCACCCTCCCTCTCTGTCTGTTGGTAAAAGCTCTGTCATTCCCTCCAGTTCCTCACTGCCTCCTCTCTCCGTCCCCTCCTCCCTCTCCCTCCTTCCCTCGCTCCCTCCCTCCCTTCCAGCGCGTCCTCACTTACCCTTCCCTGTATCCCTGGGTCTCCCCTTCCTCTCTCCATCTGTACCCCTGCAGCTTCCCTCCGACGGGGGGGTCCAGCATCCCTGGTGTGCCTGGGGTCTGTGGTCTCTTTTAGCGCCAGGTGCTCAAAGCAGTGGCAGCTGGGAGGTGAGCACGGGTGGGGCGAGCAGCCAGTGGTGGAGAGGAAACAAAGCAGAAGACAAGCCCGGGAGGGAGAGAGAGAGAGAAGGCCTGGGCAATGCCAGACACAGTGTTTAGAAATGGGGCCGGGGTCTCCCACCCAGGCAGTGAGGGAGGGCCCTTATGTTGCTGGGAGGTCGGGGGTAGCTGGTGGTCTGGCCGGGGGTGGGGTGGAGGAAGGCAATAGGCTCTGCAGACTTGTAGAGGAAGCCAGGTGACTGCCATAAAACCCAGCCTTGGGCGTGGTGGTCTCTTACCTGCTGGTACCTGGCCAGACTCGTCAAGTCCCAGTAATGCCAACCAAATGTGGCAGTTCACTGCTTTTGCCTGGAGTCTCTCACAGGCCCAGATCCCCAAAGGCAGAGTCCAGGCCCGGGTCAGCCGGAGGGAGAGGGTCCCTCCTTACTTGGCAGGGGTTTCCCCTTGAGAGGCCACTGCCCTGCCCATGCCCCAGCCACCCGCGTCTCGTCTCACTCCAGCAGAGCCGGTGTTCTTCCCTCTCGCTGGGGTGGTTCAGAATCAGTGAAGACTCTTCCAAGTCCTCCTTCCCGGGCCTCTGTTTCTTGGAAAGTTTGCGTGCAGAGGTGAAAACTTTAGGGCTCATCAGCAGCAGGCAGTGAGGAGGTGTGGGCAAGCCAGGCTCCTGGGACGGTGGGGAGGCGGACTCCAGCTGCTCCGGCCTTGGGCACTCTCCTCTCTGGGGCTCATGGCGGGCTGGGCAGGTGGAGCCTGCCCGACCTCAGGGTTCCCAGGCGCCTCTGCCACCTGTAGGCCCCTGGCCCCAGCCCCATCCCGGACTGCCCTGGGATGTGGATGGAAGCGACACACCTCCCTCCCTGTGGCCCAGCAGGCAAATTCTAGCTGTCCCCACCACATGGAACCTGCTTGGGCCACCAGCTGGGTCAGTCCTCTGGGCTTTGCTTTCATGAGAGTCACGAGGGTCCACCAGGGTCCTCTATGGCCGGGTGGGGAGGCCCTTCCAGAGGTAGGGCAGCGTAAGCGTGCTTCAACCTGCCGGGGCAACCGACCTGGGAGCAGGGTGACACCCGCCGCGGGCCGCGTTGCACAGGACGCCTGTGTGTGCCGGCGCCCTGCCACCCTGTACCAGGTGCCTGGCCCTTCGGTTCTGAAACCAGATGTGAATCCCGGACTCTGGGAGGCCCGTCTCTCTGGCCAGTTCTTCCCTGGTAGCGATGCCTGGGCGTCCTTCTCAAAGTCTGAACTGGCAGGGCAGTCTGGGCTGGGGTGGCAGGTCCCGCTTTTCGCCTGCCTTCTTGCGTGCAGCGTCCCGGGCAGAGCGGAGATTCCCGCCGGTGCTGCCCTCAGCTGGGTGACCTCTCGTTCCTGAAACAGATCTGGACCCTGGGATCGAACTCCGATGGCTGGGCCTGCATTCCTCTGGTGGCGTGCCCAGAATTTTCACTTAAAGAGCGTCTCATGGGGCCACGCTTGCCTCCCGAGGTCAGGCAGAGTCTCCTCCATAGATCCCCTGGAATCCTCGAGACTTCTGCAGGGGAGGGTGCAGAGATTCAAAGGTGCTCAGCAATGCCATCGCCCAGGAGCACAGCATGGGCGTTCGGTCCAACCAGGAGGCAGCGCAGACCAGCCAGCTGAGGCTCTTGAAGGAGCTCACCCAGGCAGGAGGCTCCAAGCCCCTTCTGCCTGCGGCCCCAGACCCCCTGGGACGGCCCTCCCTCCTTCTCTGAAATTTGGCACACTGTGTTCCCTGGGGCGTGGTGGTGGAGGCATTGGGTGTGAGGTGGGGTTGGGGGTGGTGTGGGAGGTGGGTGGGGCCACGGGCAGACATGAGGGGAGGGGAAGGGGTGAGAAGGTGTGGGTTTGGGGAGGGGCTGTCTCCAGGCCTCTCCCAGTCCCTGGGACTGGAGGCTGCCCCTGGGTTCCCAGCGGGGAGAAACCAGCCTGGAAGGGGTGAAAGTGGAGTGTGGAACTGAACCTCCATGTGGGTGCCCCGGGTTTTACAGGCCCCCTGTCGGGGAACACTTGATGCCTGTGGGTGTCTCGTTGCTGTGACAGTCTCACCCCCACGCACCAGGTGTGTGAAAGGCTCCCTCTCGAAGACCAGAGAAACCCCAGAGACAGATATATCCCGGCGCAGTGATGAAGCCTTGACGATGGATTCCATCAATCCCACAGCATTAGGAGTCTGAGTGTGGCGGTTTGGAGGGAGGCGAAGAGGGATGCTGCTCTTCTCCTTCCTGTGGACTGTTTCTGGGTGCCCGCCTCGGGAAGCTCAAACCGTCAGCATGTGGTCAGCCTCTCAGGGCAGGGTTGGGGCGGAGGCGTGAGCTACCGGCCCCTTGCAGAGGAGCAGAACAGCGTGGAATCTAGTGAGCTTTGTAGTCCTCCTGGGTGTGGCTCCTCCTGGTCGGTGTGAGCCGGGGCTGCTCGGCCTGTAAGCGGCGCTCCTTTCTGGGGAGGCTCCGGCCTGAGAGTTAGGGTCGGTAAACCAGTAGGTGAATACCATAGCAGCGAGTCCCGTCTTTGGTCTTTGAGGGAAACCACACCCATTCTTTGGGCGAGACTAGGTGAATGGGGTGCCCACCGGCCGCCCTTAATATCAGCAGCGCCGTTACACCTACGTTTTTTCGGGCCCTTGGGGCTGCTGTTGCTCAGGGTCGGGAGCTGCTTTTACTCCCTGCCTTCCTTCCTGGGTCCTTGCTCCCTCCATGCTTCCCTCTGTCACACTTATCCCTCTGTCTTTCCCTCCGTTCCTGCCACTCCCTCTCTCTTTTTGGCCAGGTCCTCCCTCCCTCCCTCCCTCTCTCCCACACCCTCCCCTGCCTTCCAAGTCTCTCGCCCGTCGCCCCTTCCCTCCTAGGTCTCCTGTTCCTCTCTCTCTCTCCGCCTGTACCTGCCTCCACGCCTGGAAGGAGTCAGTATCCTGGAGTGTACCCGGGGTCTGGGGTCCTATGTACAGCTGTCAAGGCATCCACAGTGGCAGCTCTGGGAGGCACGCAGAGCCTGAGTTAACCATAGGGGCCAGTGCTGAGCCAAGCCCAGGGGAGGGAGTGGTGGGTAGCTACCAGACCTAGTGTTTTCTGGAGACGGGGATCTCCCTGCAGCCACGGGGAGGGGCGCTATACTACTTTGGGGGCGGGGAGGTGTAGCCGGTGGTCAGGCAGGGGGGTGGGGTGTAGGAAAGGCAAGAGGCTGCGGGCTGTGCTCCCACAGGAGGCCAGGTGGCTGCCATGAGCCACCGCGTCTTGTGACAGGCTGACCATTCCGTTACCTAGACTCCGGTGGGCCAGGAAGGATCAACTTATTCTCCTTTGTTGCGGGTCTCACTTGAGACTGATCTGGGAGGCAGGGAATGCAAGGCACGTGTCGGCCGAGACCGCCCTCCATCTTCCAGGGGTTCCCAGCGAAGAGGCCACCCTGCTGCAGACCATCCTGCAGCCAGGTCCTAAAGCTCCTCCAGCAGGCCCGGTATTCTTCCTCGCTGGGGGTGGTTCCAGCCTGGTGAGGGCTCTTCCATTCCCTTCAGCTCCCCGGGGCTGGAACACTAAGAAGGGTCGCCTGCTGCAGGAAACTCTGGGCACCTGGGAGCTCATCCAGCCATGAGCTGGAGGAGAGAGAGAGCCCAGACCCCTGGCCTTGTGAGGAGGCATGGACGACTGCATGCTCCTGCAGTGGAGCCCTCTGGGAGGCGTGGGCTGGGAAGTGGGCCTTCTACTCCGGCAGGGACCCCATGTGACCTGGGGCCCTGGCTAGCCACCATGGACACCTGCCCTGGGAGGTGGGTGGGGCATACTTGGCCTGTGGCTGGCAAGCGGGCCGGCCCTGGCTCTCTCCCACCAGACGGGCCCCACGTCAGCTGTCAGTCCCCCCACAGGGCATTTGCTTCGGGGTTGCGAGCCAGGCGTCTACAGTGGTGGGAGGTGCTTGCCGGGAGGAGCCAGGGGGAGGCATAGGCAAAATCCCGCCTGCCAGGGCCACCGAACAGGGAGCAGGGTGAAGAGCGCACGGGGAGACTGCGGCTGCAGGGGCAGGCCTAAGTCAGCCGGCCAGCCCTGGGTCCAGTGCCTGGCAGCCAGTTCTGAAACCAGACGTGAATCGGACTCTGGAGGCATGCTCTGGCCAGTCCTTCCCTGGTGGCGGTGATGCCGGAAGCAATCCTTCTGAAGGCTGAACAGCAGGCCGTCAGGATGGTGTGGAGGTCCGCTTTTGCCTGCCTTCTTGCGGGCCGCGTCTCCCCAGCCAGGGCGGATATTCCCGCCGGTGCTGCCTCAGCTGGCGTGACTCCCGTTTAAAACCAGATCTGGACCCTGGGCTCCCAGAGCATGCGATGGCCAGCTCCAGCCATTCTCTGGGTGGTGATGCCCGAGTCTGAGTTCCGCGCAAGCAGGCTACATGGGGCCACCAGCACCTCAGCAGGTTCCCAGACGAGTCTCCTCCGCCCGTCCTCGTCCTTGGGCTACATGGTGGGGTGCTGTTAGATGTGCCGGGAGAGCCGCTGGCGGGGAGCACCCATACCGTTCCGGTCAGCCAGGGCGGCCTTGTGAAAGCCAGGGGCTCTTACAAAGGCCCACAGGCAGGGAGGCTCCACCCCTTCTTGCCTGCCACTGAGCCCTGAGACAGCCCGCCCTTGCCCTCCGAGGGGCCCCAGCACACACTATACCCCAGGCGTGGTGGGTGAGTGCAGGTGGGGTGGGGGCATTGGGTGGGAGTGGGTTGGGGGGGTTGGAGGGCGGAGGCCAGAGAGGAAGGCGCAGCGGGAAGGTGGAGGGGAAGGGGTGAGAGGGGGGGTGGGTTTTGGGGGGGGGGCTGGCTCTCTGGGCCTCTCAGGAAGTCCGTGGGAACTGGAAGCCTTGACTCCCTGGGTTCCCATGCCTTCATCAGAGGGAGGAAACAGCCTGGAAGTGTGGAGTGGAGTTTGGAACTGAACCACAGTGTAGGTCTTGAGTTTTAGGCCCCTCTCTGCCCAGAAGGCACCTGATGCCTGTGGGTGTGCGTTGCCGTGTGTCTCTGCCAACACGGGCATGTGGCTCCTGTCGAAGACCCAGCAAAACAGAGATAAGATACATCCCAGTGGCAGTGGGGTTCCCATTTCCCACAGCGTGGGGAGTATCTGGTGTAGCCGGTTTTGGAGGGAGGAGACAGCAAGAGGGGACTTGCTCTTCCTCCCTTCCCTGGATGTTTCTGGGTACCCGCAGGTGCCTCCGGAAGCAAACAGTCCAACATGGGTCGAAAGCCTCTCAGGGGTGGGGGGTGGGGCGGGAGGCATTAGAGCTACCATTGCCACCAGAGGAGCCGAGAAGCAGTGGTTATCCAGTCAGGCTTCCAGTCCTCTGGTGTGGCTCCTCTGTGAGGTGGGTGGGTCGAGGGCTGTCAGCCTGGGCGTCCATGCCCAGGTCGACCTGGGATGTGTGGTCATTGGGCACGAGGTGAATACACAACCCAGGTCCCATCTTTGTCTTCCAGGCATTCCTTGGGCATCCAGGTGAGGCAGTGTGCGTGCCAGCTCACTGCCATCCAGCCGGTACCGTTTTCGGGCCAGGCTGAATTATTTACTCAGAGATCCGGATACAGCTTTTCTCACACCTTCCCTCGGTCCCTTGCTCCCTCCATGTCCACTCTGTCTGGCCTCTCATTTCCCTCCGTTCCTCACTGCCTCTCTGTAGGTCGGGTCCCTCAAGTCCCTCCTTCTCCATCCCTCCCTCCTGCCTTCCAAGGTCTCACCATCCAGCCGTACCTCTAGGTCTCCGTTTCTCTCTCAACTGTGCCTGCGCTTTACTCTCCGCCTGGAGGGTCCGGCATCAGCGGGTGTGCCAGGATATGCAGTAGCCACCAGGCATCTGAGTGTGCTGCTCCTGGGAGGCAGAGCCTGGATTAATGATGGTCTGGCCGGGCATGGAAGCGGGAGAGCTCTGGGACAGAGCCTGGGCCATGCTGGGAATGTGGTCTTTGTGAGACAGGGGATCTCCCACCAGCCAGGGGGGGGGACACCCATACTACCCGGGGGTGGGGAGTGCTTGATTCATAGTCAGGTGGGGGGTGGGGTGAAAGCTGAGGAAAGACAAGAGAGAGAGAGCTCTGGGGGGCTGCTTGGGGAGAAATGGCTGCCCCCCAAAACCCACTAAGTGAGGCTGTAGACAGCCCTGCTGGTGCCTGGGCCATTTCAGGGATCGGGACAAGAAGGAGCAGTTCTCTTTGATGGGTCTCACGGGCCCCGGGCAGGGAATCAAACCCGGGTCAGCCTGTAGAATTAGCCCCTCCATGCCCGGCATGGGGTTCCCCTGTGAAGGAGGCCACCCGCCCTGCCGACCCGGGTCTCCAAACCGGAGCCAGGTCCTGGGCTGGGGGGGTGGATCCATCCGGCTCTTCCAGTTCCTGCAGCTCCCTGGGCCCCTGGGTTCTAGGAAGGTGCTGCTGCAGAAACTCTGGGCATGGGGCTCATCCAGCAGCAGGCCCAGGAGGAGAATATGGAGACAGAGTGCCAGACTCCTGGGAGTGGGTGAGGGAGGCCAGACGGCATGCTCCTGTGACACAGACCTGGGATGCTTGAGGCTGGGCAGTGGGCTGCACTTGGCTTGGGGAGTTCCCATGCTACCTGCAGCCCCAGGACCCAGCCCTGACGGACTACTGGGACGTGGGTGCTTTCCGTACACCTGTTCGACCCTGCTGGCCTTGTGAGCCTGGCTGTTGTCCCCTGCATGGAACCCGACAGGCCCATCAGCTGCATGTCGGTCCTCCGGGCATATGCTCGAAGTGCGGAGAGCCACGAAGAGGCGTCTGAAGAGGGGTGGGAGGCGCCTTCCGAAGGATCAGGCATAGGCGAAATCACCTGCCAGGAGCTGCAGGAGGGTGATGACCTACCTTGAGGGAGCTGAGCTGCTGGGCCGCCACCAATGATGCGGAGAACTACCGACCTGCGCAGGTGCACGGCGCGCTGATTCTGAAACCAGATCTTGAATCCTGGACTCCAGCGGCGTGCCTCTAAGCAGTCCTTCAGGTAGCGTCTGCGCGGAATCGCGATCCTTCTCAAGTCGGACCGCAGAGCGGCGGTCCGACTACAAAATTCGAAGCGGTGTTTTCGTTTACCTTCTGCGGGCAGCGTCTCTAGTTGGGGCCGTTCCTACCGTTGCCTCAGCTGGCTTGACCTTTCATTCTGAAGCCAAATCTGGACCCTGGGCTCCGGGCCTTGATAGCTGGGCCCGGCGTTCTGGTGGCGATGCCGGGTGTGGATTCGCTCAAGGCAGGCTGTGGTGCACCAGCTTTGGCTTCGAGGAATCTGACGGTCTCGCGTGTCTCATCCTCAGGGCTTCCGCCCAGGCGGTGCTATGCAGGTGTCAGGAGAGCCATCCCTTGGGAGCCCGGCCTCGGAATTCCCTGAGGGCGGAACTGGGCAGAGAAAAGAGTGCGGGAGGGCTCCCCTGCTCCTTGACCTGCGCGCACTGCGTTCAGGTCCAGCGGGGAGGCCGGCGAACATGGCGGCATGAGGCCACAGGCAGGCAGGCTCCACCCTTTGCTGCCTGCCAGCTGAGCTCTGGAGGCGCCCCTCGCCCCTCCCAGGGGAGCTCCAGGGACTGAAGACTGGGGGCGTCAGAGGGTGGGGTGTGAAACAGGTGGGAGCTGAGACCTGAGGCCTGAGAGACAGAGAAGCAGGAAGGGGGGGGGGAGAGAGGGAAGGGGGTGGTGAAAAGGGATTGGGGGCTGGCTATCAGGACCTCTGCGATCCGTTGGTACTGGGCTGCTCCCTGTGCTCACACATGCGTCTTGACGGGAAAGCAGCCTGAGAAAGGGGTGGAGGGTGTGGAACTGATCCTCGGGAGAGTCTTGAGTTTTCAGGCCCCTCTCAGGTAGAAGACACCCAGTACTGTGGTCCAGCGTTGCCGTGAAACAGTCCTCGCAGGTGTCTGGGCTGCCGTTTATTTCCAGGTCGAAGACCAGAACAAAACAAGACAGGAACCTATCCCATTTTGTGCATTGGACTGGCCAATTGATTCCTGTGTCTGGCAGCCGAGGAGTCTGTAGTGTGGAAAGTTTGGTGTCTGGCAAGGAGGGCGAAGACAGGATGCTGTTGTCCACCCAGCCCCTTCCCCTGGAATGTCTGGATGCCCACGGGGCTCAGGAAGCAAACCAGTCAACATGGTCAGCCTTTGGGGCGGAGAGGCGGCGACCTTGCTGCTTAGACCCGGCGGCGTGGAATCGAAATCCGCGCTTCGGTCGTCCTGAGTGTAAACTCCCTCTCTGTGGTGAGGGCTGTGGCGGGACTGGGCAGCTGCAGGCTCGGCCTGGCCTGGGGATCTGTGGTCTCTAAACCACGAGGTGAAAACCCGATGAAACCCAGGTCCCCGTCTTTTCTCTTCGAGACTGCCCTTTCCTTGGCTGAAGAGACCGGGGCGACAGTTGCCCGCATTGACGGAACAGGGGTGGGCCAACCCTGGCCAGGCTAGTTGTCCCTGAGCGTGAGGTCCTGTTGCTCAGGGGTGGACTGCTTTCTCTCGTATTTCCTCCCCTCTGACCGTGGACCACTCCATCGTCCTCTCTGTCCGGTGGATCACTCTGTCATTCCCTCGGTTCCTCAGTTCACTCCCTCCCCTCCTCCTCAGTCTCTCATTCCCTCCTCCCTACCTCCTCCTTCCCTCCCTTCACACTCCTCCCTCCTGCCCTCCCTCACTCCCAGCGTCCCTCTGCCCACCCCTTCCTTATCTGGGTCTCCCCCTTCCTCTCTGTCCCACATACCTGCCTTCCCTCCAGCCTGGGAGGTCAGCATCTCAGTGTGCCTGGGGTCTGTTGTCTGGGTTGTAGGCTCCATGGTGGCTGGTGTGCAGGCACGGGTGGGCGGCGACGGCCTGGCAGGAGGTGCAGGCAGTCTTGAGACGGAGGGAGGAGAGAGCCTGGTGCCAGGCCGGTGTTTGTGGAGACGGGGTCTCCCACTGAGGAGGGCAGCATATGGTCCGGGGTGGGGAAGGCGGGGGGTGGCAGAGGGTCAGGCAGTGGGGTGGCAGAGAGCAAGAGAGAGCTCTGCGGGCTGCTCCCAGAGGGAGGGAGCCAGGTGGCTACCTCAAACAGCGTCTTGTGGGCAACCCACCTGCTGCTGCACCTGGAGCCAGCTCGGCTCCGGGAAGGATCCCGGGCCCGAGGGAAGGAATGGTGCCATTCTGAGGTCTCTCTGTTGAGCCCAGACCCTAGAGAGGCAGGAGATCCCAGGCGGGTCAAACTGGGGTGGAACACGCCCCTCCTAGCCCCAGCCAGGTTTCCCCTTTGAAACAGAGCCGCAGCTGCCCGACCCCGTCCCACGCGTCTGGCTCCTCCAGCAGTGCCGGTATTCTTCCTGCTGAGGGTGGTTCCAGCCAAGGCAGAATGCTGAGTCACTACTTCCCTGGAGCCTTGGTTTCTGCTGGAAAGGTTGCGCCTGGTGCGGCTTCTGGGCGCATGGGACCTCTCATCAGCAGTAGGCGGTGAGGGAGTGTGGAGCAAAGCCGGGCTCCTGGGGAGGGCGGTGGGGAGGAGCACCCGGACGACTTCCATCTCCATTGCTGAAGCTCCGGGGGGGGTGCGGGCTGAACAGCGGAGCTGCCCGGCGTGGGAGTTCCCCACGCGCCCGGTCCCCTGGCCCCAGCGCCACACCGGATACCATGGGGCGTGTGTGAAGCAAGCACACCCAAACTCTTAACTGCTAGTCTGGCTCCCACAGCGCCAGGGCAAGCGAGCCATCGGCAGATTTGGTACTCGGGTATTTGCTTGGGAGTTCTGCGGAGCCACAGGTAGAGATCTGTGGGAGGAGAGAGCCCCCTTCCCGGAGACAGAGCGTGGAAGCAATCCCATGCAGAGTGACCCGACCGGAGCAGGGTTACCTCCCGCCCGGGGAGACCTGGTGGTCACCAATGGCATGGCCCTCGCGACCCCTGTGCGGGTGCCTGGCCTTCAGTTCTGAAACCAGATGTGAATCCTGGACTCCAGGGGCGTCTCTCAGCCAGTCCTTCTTACGTGGCGATGCCTGGAGCGATCCTCAAGGAGGCTGGGACCAGCAGGTCTGGGCTGGGTGACGGGGTCCCTTTAGCCTGCTGCTGCTGCGGGCTGCGTCTCACGGCCTTTGGAGCCGAGAGATTTCACGCAGGTGCTGCCTCAGCTGGGTGACCTCTCTCATTCTGACAAATCTAGGCCCTGGGCTCCAGAACACCCGATGGCTGGGCCAGCTTTCTCTGGTGGCAGTGGTGCAGATTCTGCGCTCAACAGGCTTGCAGGGGCTCGGCGCATGGGTCCAGACAGAGTGCCAGCGCCGTCCTCATCCTCGGGCTTCCGCGGAGAGCGTGCTGTCCGAAGGTGTCGGGAGAGCCATCATGAGCCCGAGGAGAATTTCCGTCGGGCCGGGCAGAGAGTCCAGGAGGCTCCCCCTGCTCTAGCGGCTCAGCACTGCAGTTCAGGTCCAGCCGGGAGGCTGGCACAGACAGCCAGCCCGGCTCTTTAGAGGAGCCCACAGGCAGGCAGGCTCCACCCCTTCTGCCTGCCGGCTGAGCCCTGGGAGAGCCAGCCCTGCGCCCTCAGGGCCCCAGGGCACTGAGGGCCTGGAAGCGATCAGGGGTGGGGTGGGTGGGGGAGGGCGTGGCAGGAGGCCCTGAGGGGCAGGCGGAGGGGGAGGTTCTGGGAGAAGGGGTGAGGGAGTTGTGGGTTCCCCGGGTGGGCGCTGGCTCTCGGACCTCTGCAGGAGTCCCTCAGGTTGCTGGCAGCTCCCTGTGCTTTCCCAGCGTGTCTTGACGGTGGATAGCAGCCTGGAGGTGTGGAGTGGATTGGGGCAGACCTCGGAGAGTCTTGAGTTTTCCAGGCCCCTCTGAAGACACCCAATGCCTGTGGGTGTGGCCTTTGCCAGCAGTCTCCACACCACACTAGGTGTGGCTCCGTTTCTTCAGGTCCAGAAGACCAGGCTGAAACAGAGGCAGAGATACATACGGCGTGGTGGCCTTTGACAATGGATTCCGTGTCCCACAGCATTAAGAAGTCTGCAGTTTGGCCGGTTTGGACGCTGGCAGGAGGGCGAAGACAGGATGCTGGTCTTCCACCCTTCCTTGGAGGTGTCTGGATGCCCGCAGGGCTCCGGAAGCAAACAGTCAACATGGTCAGCCTTTCGGGGGCAGGCGTGTGGCTGACTGGCCCCTTGCAGAAGAATAGCGACGTGGAATCGAAATCGCGCTTCGGTCGTCCAGGTGGCGACCACTCTGTGAGTGAGGCTCGGCCTGGCGGCTCCACTGCAGGGCTTCCGACCTGGCCGCAGGATGTGTGGTCTGCTTAAACCACGCGAGTCATCCTTCTTTTCTCTTACCAGGGGACTGCCCATTCCTTGGTGGACATGACCCAGCGGGTGCCCAGCCAGTGGCTGCCGCTGACAGCCAGTGGAGGCCCTGCCCTCAGCCCACCTTGGCTACCCGTTTTCCCAGTAGGTCTGTATTTGCTCCAGGCCCGAGACCGCTTTTCTCTCACCTTCCTCTCATTTACGTGCACCCTCGCCTCCACTCTTTTCTGTGGGTGGCTCTGTCATTAACTCCGTTCCTCACTGCCTCCCACTCTCTCAGGTCCCACTCTGCCTCCCTCCCTCCCTCCCACTCTCTCCGTCCCTCCTCCCTCCCTCCCTCCTTCCCTCCCTCCCTCTCTTAGCGATCCGTCCGCCTCCTTCGTCCCTCTGGGTCTCCGTCCCCCTCTCCCATATGTACATGCCTTCCCTCCAGCCTGGAGGGGTCAGCATCCAGTGCCTGGGGTCTGCCCAGATCTCAGTTTGGCAGCCAGGCCTCCATAGTGGCCTTGGGAGGCTACAAGGTGTAGGCGGGCAGTGAACAGAGCATATCACAGTGTGAGTCCACGTGGGAGGAGAGTAGGCCTGGGCGGCTGCCAGACTTACAGTGTTCCCCAGCGGGAATGGGGTCTCCTGTGAGGAGGGAGGACGCACTCATGCGGGGTGTGGGGGGCTGTTAGACCAAAGCCGGGGGGTGGGCGTGGCATAAGGCAAAGGAGCTCTGCCAGACCCATGCTCCCAGAGGGAGGCTGGGTGGCACCACTACATAAAACTTCTGCGATCTCTTGCTGGTGGGCAGGCCCACCTACTGCTGGTGCCTGGGCAGGTGCAGCTCCGGATCCCAGGAGGCCAGGAAGAATGGCAATTCTCCGTTCGCGTGGAGTCTCTCACAGGCCCCAGACCTAGAGGAAGGCAACCAGCAATCCCAGGCCGTTCCCAGCCCGGAGGAGATACGCCCTTCCTTACCCAGCCAGGGTTCCCCGCGAAAGAGAGGCCACCTCCCTGCCCCAACACCGTCCCGACACCACGTCCTAAAACTCCTCCAGCAGAGCCTGGTATTCTTCCTCCTTTGAGGGTGGTTTAGCCTGGGCGGGCTCTTCAGAATCTTTCAGCTCCCGGGGCCTCGGTTTCCTGGAAAGTTTGTGCCTGCTGCGGAAACTCTGGGCACGCCAGGGCTCCTGTCATCCAGCAACAGGCGGTGAGGGAGTCTAGATAGCCCACCAGGCTCCCCTCGGGCAGTGGGGGAGTCGTCCAGGAAGGCTTGCATCACTCCCATCCTCACAGGCTCAGGCGCCGGCTGGGCAGGTGGAGTTGCCCCGGCTTGGGGTTCCAATGCCATCCCGGCCACCTGGGGTCCCTGGCCCCAGCCTGGTTCCCTGGGACATGGGTTGGCACCATACACCTCAACCCTGTGGCCCAACAGCGGGGCACGGCCATCCCCGTTGAGGCCTGGCAGGCGTCGGCTGTCCCTCCTCCCGGGCATTTGCTCGGGGGTCGCGAGAGCCACCGGCGTCTTGGGGTGGGAGGCTCTAGGAGACCCCAGGCGTGGCGAAACCCCGCCTGCCGGACAGCCGACCAGGGAGCAGGGGTGACGCACACGCCGGTGACCCGCGTTGCACAGACATACTATTGTGCGCCGACCCTGCCACCTGTGCGGTTACCTGGCCCCGCCAGTTCTAGAGCAGATGTGAATCCTGGACTCCAGGGAGCCCGTCTCTCTGGCCGAGGTCAGCCCTGGGTGGCGATGCCTGGGAAGCCGATCCTTCTGTGGCTCAGACCTGCACTGGGCTTGTGGCTGGTGACAGGGTCCTTTAGCCCTGCCTTCTTACTGGCCAGGTCTCATGAAGAGCCAGAGATTCCTGCTGCCTCCCAGCTGGCGTATCAGTCAGAAATCAGGACCCTGGGCTCGGGCATGGCCGATGGCCTGGGCCCGGCCATTCTCTGGTTCTCTGGGGCGTGCCAGGGGCCCGGTGTTCACGCTCAAAGCAGGCTCATAGGGCCCTGGTCAGGCAGGTCTCCTGCGCCGTCCTGGTCCTCGGGCTTCTGCAGGGAGGGTGCTGTCCGAAGGTGTCGGGAGAGCCAATGGCGGTGCCCCTGCGGAGATTTCACCCGGTCGGACCCGGCTGGGGAGAGGTCAGTGGAGGGCTCCCCTGCTTGGCGGCCTGCTCCTGCGTTCAGCTCCAGCCGGGAGGCGGCATGGGCAGCCAGGCGAGACTCTTATGAGAGGAGCTAGTGGCCAGCTCCCCCAACTACTACTGCTGAGCCCTGGGACTAGCCGATCTCATGTCCCTCCTGAGGTGTCCCAGGGCACTGAGTCCCTGGGGCTCTGAGGAGATGGGGGGGTTGGGTGGGGTGGGGTGGGAGAGCCAGGAGAGACCAGAAGCAAGAGAGGGAGGGAAGGAGTGAGGGGCAATGGATTTTCAGGCAGGGGAGCTTGCTCTTTGGACCCTCTACAGATCCAGGGTGCAGGCAGCCCTGTGCTTAGCAGCGTGTTCTTGGCAGGGAGAAAGAAAGCAGCCCTGGAAGGTGGTGGAGTGGAACCAAGAAACTCCAGGGTGTCTTGGTTTAATGGCCCAGCTCGTGAAGATACAGATGCCATGCCGTGCATGCATTACTTGACAAGATGCTGCGCGGGTGTGTCCGTTATTTCAGGTGGAGGAACCAGGCGAGGAAACTTCAGAGGCAGAATCATCCCGGCTTGGTGGCCTGGCGACGGTTCAGCCCATAGCGTGAGGTCTGCAGTTTGGCGGTTTGGGCTGGCAGGAGGAAAGACAGGATGCTGTCCCACCCTTCCCTGGAGGTGTCTGGATGCCTGCAGGGCTCACGACAAACATTCCAGCGTGGATGTGGCACTTTGGAGGGCGGGAGGTGTGACCCCAGCCCCTTACAGGAGAACTGGCGTTTATTAGAGATTAAGTCAAACTTCGGTGCAGTCCCTGGTGGCAGCTTCACTCTAGGTGGAGGCTACAGGCACAGGCCTTATACGCTGCAGTTCTCGGCCTGGCACTGGGGAGTGTGTGGTCTGTAAACCCAGAGGGCAGAAAGCAGCCTTGGGGTCCCGTCCTCATTCTTTTAGAGAACCGCCCATTCAGCAGGCGACCAGAACCAGGGTGAGCGGTGCCCCGCCGACCGACTGCAGTGTGAGATAGGCTCCAGCCCTCAAGCGGCGGTGCTTGCCGTTTTCCTGAACACGGGGTCCCTGTGCCAGGCCCAAGACCGTTTTTCTCAGCCTTCCTCTCTGTCACTTACACCCCTCCCACTTTTCCTCAAATGGGTGTCAGGTCATTCCCCTCACGGTTTCTCCTGCCTCCCTCTCTCAGTCCCACTCCTTTTCCCCTCCCTCCCCTCCCTCCTTCTTGTCCTCCTCCTCCCCTCCCTCCTTCCTCCTCCCTTCCAGCGTCCGTCCTTTGTCCAACACCCTTATCCTCTGGGGTCCTCCCCTTTCCCTCTATTTCCCATCACCGCATATTTCTCGGCCTGGAAGGGTCATGAAAAATCCCAATGGTGTGCCTGGGGTCCCACTTGTAGATGATTTAGCCACCAGGCCTTCCATGTGAGTAACTGGGAGGCCATAGAAATTTGCAGGGTGGAAAGGCGGCCCAGCCAGAATGACATGTTAGTGAGCCAGGAAGAAGGCTAAGATACATTACGGTGTTTCCTTGGACAGGGGTCCTCCCAGGGAAGGTCATGTGGGGTGTGGGGCGGAGGTGCTTGGAGTCAGGTCAGGCATGAGGGGTGGGGGGGGGTGTGGAAAGAACAAGAGAGGAAGCTCTGCAGGCACTCCCACAGGACGGTGAAACACCCATGAGCCATGCAGTCATCAGGCCAGCTCCTATGGTTACCGTTGGGATCGTCGGAAGTATCCCAGGACCTTGGGAAGAATGGCAGTTCTCCGTTGCGCCGGGTCTCACAGGCCCCAGACCCTAGAAGGCTGGGAATCAGGCGGACCCAGCCCGAACTCCCCTCCACTAATAGGTTTAGCGAAAAGAAGGCCGCCCTGCCGACCCGTCCACCACCCCGTCCTCAGCTCCTCCAGCGGTATTCTTCCCCTCGCTGGGGCTGGTTCCAAGCCAGGCAGGCTCTTGGAATCCTTCAGCTCCCCAGGGCCTGGTTTCTTAAAGGTTGCGCCTGCCAAAGCCTGATCATCGCCGTCCCATCCAGCAGGCCTGTGCCCAGGAGAAGCGTGGGTGGCGCCTGGAGTCCTGGTGGGGAGTCGTCGGACGAGCTTGCAACTGTTCGGCCAGCGGGCTCGGGTGCTGCACAGGCTGGGCAGGTGGAGCTGCGGCGGTCCCATGCACGTGACCACCACCAGGGCCCCTGGCCTCTGCCCTACGTGCTGCCCGGGCGTGGGTGGTGCAAAACACCTCAGCCCTGTGGCCCAGCGGGCGGTGCTGTCCATGGGGCCGACGGGCCATCGGTCGGTCCTCCGGGCTGGCATTTGCTCCGGGGTTGCGAGTACGACTTCTAGGTGTGGGCGCCCCTTCTAGAACCAGGTAGGCGTCCTTCGGTGCGACCAGAGGGCAGGGTGGCCACCTAGAGGATCAGCCAACCCTGAGCCGCCTGTGTGCGCTGGCTCACCATCCTGTGCAGGTGCCTGGCCTTCAGTTCACAAACCAGATGTGAATCCACCGGACTCCGGAGTCTCTGGCCAGTCCTTCCACAGGCGATGCCTGGAAGCGATCCTTCTCAAAGGCTTCGGACCCAGCAGGCGGTCTTTGGCTGGGGTGACGGTCCGTTTCGCCTCCTTGGACGTCTCTTCGACCAGGGGCCGAGGATTCCGCAGGGTGCTGCCTCGGCTGGTGACCTCTCATTCTGAGAATACATCTGGACACTGGGCTCGGGCAGCCCGTTGGTAGACCCCAAGTTCCGCCTCTAGGCGGTCGCCGGGTGCAGGTTCAGCTCCAGCAGGCCTCATGGGGCCTCAGCATTCAGGGGGTCCAAACGGAGTCTCCCTCGCCATCCTCGTCCCTCAGACTTCCATGGGGGAGGCTGCTGTCGGGTGTGGGAGGAGAGCCATCGCTGAGAACCCAGCCCAGGCCACTGAGACCCAGGACCTGGGCAGAGGTCAGGGCCCACCTGTCCCCCAGCCTCGCTGGACAGGGTCAACCCGGAGGCCAGCATGAATAGCCAGCAGCTCTGCAGGGGAGCCCCACAGGCGGGCAGGCTCCACGCGCCGCGGCTGAGCCCTCGACAGCCCCACCCTCACGCCCCTCAGGGCCCCAGACACTAGAATCCAGAGGCGTGGGGGGTGTGGGTAGGTGGGTTAGAGCTGGAGCCCAGAGGCAAGCGGGGAAGGGGAAAGGGGGAAGGAGGTGGGGTCGTGGGTTTGGACGGGAATATCTCGGACCTCCTACATATCTAGGTACTGGGAGCCGCTCCCTGTCTCCCATCTGTAGGGGAGCCTGGAAGGGGTGGAGTGGGAGTGTGGGGCAGACCTCGGGAGAGAGAGTCTTGGGATTTCCAGGCCCCCTCTCAGGCAGAGACACCCAGTACCTGCTTGGAGTGCATACGTTGCAGAACAGTCTCCCACACTGCATGGGTGTGGCCCGTTCATTTCCAGGTGAAGACCAGGCTGAAACCAGAGACAAGCATCCCAGTGGTGCTTGGCGGTGGTTCCGTAGCCCATAGCGTGCAGGGAATCACCTGGTTGGCTGGGAGGGCTGGCGGCAGGGCAGAGACAGGATGCTGGTCTTCCACCCCCGCCCTGGGGGGTGTCCCCAGAGCCCGCGCGGGGCTCGGAAGCAAACAGTCAACATGAGATGTGCCCCGGGCGGAGATGTGGCGACTGGCCCCTTACAGGGGCAGGCTGACGTGGATGAAATCACGCTTCAGTGCCTTTCGTCCCACAGAGTGCCCAAATAACCCCTCCTTGGGCTGGGGCTGTGACTGGTAAAACCCACTCCAGAGCCTGGCCACAAATGTGTGGTCTACTGTGACCTGAGGGGTGAAAACAGCCCGGCGGTCAGGTCCCTCTTCTCTCTTGAGGCGCCCCATTCCTTGGGGGAGACTTAAGCACTGAGGCGGCAGGACTACCCATTCGGCCCGTCCGTGAGTGGCAGCCAATTGGGCCCAATACCTCAGAAGCTCGCGTCAGTTCTGGGGTTCATGTTTGTCAGGTTGGGACCGGGCGCTCCTCCGTATTTCCTCATGTTCGTTGCCTCCGTACATCATCTGTCGGGTTGGTCGTTCCTCGGTTCATCGTTTGGCATCTCGGGTCATGTCATCCATGGTCCATTCCAGTCCATGGATCATTTATCTCTGGGTCTTGTCGCTGCATCGGTACAGGTTCAATCCTGGGACGCCGGTTTATGTGGTCTGCGTTTAGCTGGGTGCTCCATGGTGCAACTGGGAGGCTGCAGAGGCATGGGTGGAAGCTGACCAGTGAGGTCAGAGGTGCAGGCTGAGACGGGAGGAGAGAGACTCCTGAGGTGCAGACAGTGTTCAGTTAGACCCAGGGGTCTCCCACCAGCCCTGGGGAGGGGCCTTATGTGCAGCGGTGGGGTGAGGGGGTACTTGTACAGGTCAAGTGGTGTGTGGCCCAAGCGGAAGAGCAGAGCTCCTGCCACACACTTCTCAAGAGGGGGGCAGATGGTTGCCCACATAAAGAGCAAGTCGCAGGTAGGCAGCCCACCACCTGTTGGGTACCTGGGCAGCTCGGCTCCGGGATCCCATTTGCATGGGATGGACTGGCAGTTCTCCGTTTGTTTGAGTCCTCACGGGCCCAGATCAAGAGGCAGAATCCCTAGGCGGGTCAGCCTGGAGGAAGACATACCTTTCAACTACTTAGCCAGGGGTTTCCCAGCGAAGAGGCCACCACCCCGACCCGTCCCACCCATTACCTAAAGCTCCTCTGAGCCTGGTATTCTTCTACACCGGCAGGGGTGGACAGCCAGGCGGGCTCTTCCATGTCCTTTGAGCTCCCCTGGGGCCTCAGTTTACTAGAATGTGCTGCAGAAATCTAGACGCAGCCAGGTGCTCATCAGCAGGCGATTAGAGTCACAGACAAGCAGCCGAATCTCCCTGGGGCTGTGGGGAGGGCACCAGAGACTGACACATCTACTCTGGCGGCTGTGGGAGAGCTCCAGAGGACTGGGCAGGTGGATCTCACCCTGGCTTGTGGTTCCCACGCCCGACCTGCCTGGAGACTGGCCTCAGCCCCTGCAGTTTGCCATGTGGGGCGTGGGTGGCTCAACACACCTGACCCCTGTGGCCCCGGCTTGGCTGAGCTGGCTGTCCATGGGCCCGGCAGGCCCGTGTGCTGTGGGTCAGTCTCAAGGCTTTCCCGGGTGTTCTTGAGGAGGCCACCGGTAGATCTGTGGGTGGGGGGCTGGCGCCCCTTCCGGGGAGCCAGGCGTGGGTGAAATCCCATATACCAGGCGACCGACCAGGGAGCAGGGGCGGCACCCATTCCGGAGGTCCGCGTTACTGCAGGCTGCCTGTGTGCGCGGCACCTGCCACCTAGCCTGCAGTTACCCTGACCCCGCCTTGGGACACTACAGAAAGCAGATGTGAATGGTGGACTCAGGGAGCCGGTCTCTCTGGCCAGTCCTTCCCTGGTGGCGTGCCTGGGCGATCTTCTCAAGGCTCAGCCTGTGGAGGACCTGGGCACAAGGGGCCAACCGAGGGGTCATTTAAGCCACTGCCTTCTTGGGACAGCGTCTCCCGACCAGGGGCCAAGATTCCATGGGTGCTGTCTCTCCAGCTGGCGTGACCTCTCATTCTGGAGCCAAATCTGGACCTGGACTCCCAGGAGCCGATGGCCTGGGCCAACCATTTCTCTGGTGGTGATGCGGGTCTGAGGTTTCCCGCTCCAAAGCAGGCTCACCCAGGGGCCAGCCTCGCTTTAGCTCAGGGTCAGAGCGAGTCTCCTCGCCCATCCCTGGGAGTCTCGGTCTTCCTTGGGAAGGGGTGCTGTCGAGAAGGTGTGGAGCCTAGCGGGGCTTGGCTGGAGTTTCTGCTGGGATGGACCGGGCAGAGGGAGAGGCTGGAGGCTCCTCTACTCCCTGCAGGCCCCTGGGCACTGGATTCAGGTCAGCCGGAGGCAGGCATGAACAGCCAGCAGCTCTTATGAGGGGCCACAGGCAGGCAGCCTCCACGGCTTCTTGCCTGTCGCTGGAGCCCTGGGACAGCCAGCCCTCTCTCGCCCTCGAGGGGCCCCAGACACTAAGAACAGAGGTCCAGTGTTAGAGGCGTGGATTTGGGGTGGGGCTGGAGGCCAGAGACAAGCGGAAGGGGGGAGAGGGGAAGGGGTGAGAGAGAGGCGTGGGTTTGGTGAGCGCTGGCTCTCAGGACCTCCTGCAGGAATCCAGCGGGTACTGGAAGCAGCTCCCTGTGCTCCCACTGGCGTCTTGGCAGGGGAGGAAACAGCCTGGAAGGGGTGGAGTGGAGTGTGGAACCCAACCTCCGGGAGTCTTGAGTTTTCCAGACCCCTCTCCCAATGCCTGTGGGCGTCGCCCGTTGCAGCGACAGTCTCACTGCATGAGGTGTGTAGCTCCCGATTCATTCCTCTTCGAAGACCATAGCAAAACCCCAGATAAATGATACATCTCTGCCGTGATATCCTGACGATGGATTCATGTGTCCTGCAATGTGAGAAATCTGCAGTGTGGCCGGTGTGGAAACTGGCAAGGATAGTCAAAGAGGTTTGCACCATGTTTATATAGGCTTCTTGCCTTCGATGCAAGGCTCGTTCAAGATACACAAATCAGTAAATGTAATCCATCTCATATTTAAATCCAGAGACAAAAACCACTTGACTATCTCAGTAGATGCATATATGAGCCCCTTTGATAAAATTCAACTGTATGTTTCTTGAGTACATCTCTCTCTCAGTACTAAACTGAGTGGTGAAATATCTCAAAATAGCCATGAGGTGTTTATGATATACCCACAGTCTATATCATACTGTCTAGGTATGAGCTGGAAGCATTCCCTTTGGAAACTGACTCCAGACAAGAGCCAACCCATGCCTCTCCTATTCAGCCTTACGTTTTTGGAAGTTCTGTCCCAGGCAATGAGGGGTGAAAAGAAGAGTAGCATTCAGTGGGAAAGAGACAAATTCAGAACTGTCTCTGTTTTCAAATGACATGTGATCATACTCCTTAGAAATCTCAAATAGTCTAAATCTTAATATCAGCAGCTGATGCATTTGCCAAATTCTCAGTATTTCACAAAATCAAGTATTGCAAAAATCACAACATTTCTATACACCAATAACAGACAAGCAGAGAGCCAAAATCATGAGTGAATTCTCATTCACTTAGTTGCCTACAAAGAGATTAAAATACCTAAGAATACAACTTACAAGGGACGTGAAGGACCTCTTCAAGTAAGACTACAAACCGCTGCTCAATGAAATAAAAGAGGCTACAAGGAAATGGGCGAATTTTCCATGCTCATGGGTTGGAAGAATCAATATCGTAGTATTACATGCTGCTCCAAAGAGCAATTTATAGATTCAGTGCCATCCCATCAGAGCTACCAACGACTTTCTTCTCAGAGTTGGAAAGAACTACTTTAAAGTTCATTTGGAACCAAAAAGGAGACTGCATTGTCAAGTCAATCCTAAGCCAAAAGAACAAAGCTGGAGGCATCAAACCCTGACTTCAAACTATACTACAGGCTGGTAAATCCATGGCATGGTACTGGGACAAAACAGAGACATGAATCTATGGAACAGGACAGAGCCCTCAGAAATAATGCAGCATATCTACAACTATCTGATCTTTGACAAACCTGACAAAAAAACAAGAAACCATATGAGAAAAGGATTCCCTATTTAATAAATGGTGCTGGGAAAACTGGCTAGCCATATGTAGAAAACTGAAAGTGAATCCCTTCCTTATGCCTTATCAGAATTAATTCAGTATAAGGGCACCCACAGTGCAGACCTAAAGTGTAGAATCCCACAGAGAAACCTAGGCAATACCATTCAGGACATAGGCATGGCAAGGACTTCATATCTGAAACACCAAAAGCTGTGGCAACAAAAGCCAAAATTGACAAATGGTATCTAATTAAACTAAACAGCTTCTGCACAGCAAAAGAAACTACCATCAGAGTGGGGCAAGATGACCTACAGAATGGGAAGAATTTTGCATATTATACTCATCAGGCAGGAACTGTATGGAATCTACAATGAACTCAAACAAATTTACAAGAAAAAAAACAAACAACCCCTTCACAAAGTGGGTGAAGGACATGAACAGACACTTCTCAAAAGAAGACATTTATGTAGCCAAAAAACACATGAAAAAATGCTCATCATCATTGGCCATCAGAGAAATGCAAGTCAAAACCGCAATGAGATTGCATCTCACACCAGTTAGAATGGCGATCATTAATAGTCAGGAAACAACAGGTGCTGGAGAGGATGTGGAGAAATAGGAACACTTTTACACTGTTGGTGGGACAGTAAACTAGCTCAACTATTGTGGAAGTCAGTGTGGTGATTCGTCAGGAATGTAGAACTAGAAATACCATTTGACCCAGCCATCCCATTACTGGGAATATACCCAAAGGACTATAAATCATGCTGCTATAAAGAGACATGCACACGTATGTTTATTGCGGCACTATTCACAATAGCAAAGACTTGGATCCAACCCAAATGTCCAACAACAATAGACTGGATTAAGAAAATGTGGCACATATACACCATGGAATACTATGCAGCCATAAAAAATGATGAGTTCATGTTTTTTGTAGGGACTTGGATGAAACTGGAAACCATCATTCTCAGTAAACTGTCACAAGGACAAAAAACCAAACACTGCATGTTCTCAGTCATAGGTGGGAGTTGAACAATGAGAACACATGGACACAGGAAGGGGAACATCACACTCCGGGGACATTTGTCCAGGGGTTAGAGGGGAGGGGAAGCCCAGAGGACAACACTAGAGATATACCTAATGCTAAATGATGAGTTAATGGGTACAGCACACCAACATGGGACATGTGTACATATGTAACAAACCTGCATATATATATATATATATATATATTTTTTTTTTTTCCCAAAAACCCAGAGTTATAATACTGGCTTCTGAGGCACTGAGCTGTGAGCCACTTTTTAAAATAACAAACTGAGTCACTCACAATTTAGTGTTGTTGTGAGGTCTTTGTGGGGTGCCCACTACATAGGCTGAGATGAGGCATATAGATATGATCCTAAAAATAATGAACAGGCACTGGAATACTTAATGCCAGAGGACAGTATCTAATTTTCTTTTAATTTCAACCTCTTTCTGGTGTAGAATGGAAATGTAAGGCCAGTGGGGAGGTGCCTTTCCCAAGATCACACTACTGGACCCCAGGCCTGTTTGAGTTGCAGGCCATGCTTCCTCCCACCCCTCCCTGTAAATCTTCTCTCTCTCAGTTTATGCATTATTTTATTATTTAAAATACATACACACATATATAGATATATATGTGTGTATATATATATTATATATGTATATATGTGTCTATATATACATATATATGTGTCTATATACGTGTGTGTGTGTATATATATATATATATTTATTTATTTTTGAAACTGAATCTCGCTCTGTCGCCCAGGCTGGAGTACAGTGGCACAATCATGGCTCAATGCAATCTCTGCCTCCTGGGTTCAAGTGATTCTTACACCTCAGCCTCGTGAGTGGCTGGGATTACAGGGATGCGTTACCATATCTGGCTAATTTTTTGTATTTTAGTAGAGACAGGGTTACACCACGTTAGCCAGGATGGTCTCCATCTCCTGACTTCGTGATCCACCCACCTTGGCCTCCCAAAGTGCTGGGATTACAGGCGTGAGCCACCGTGCCCAGCCTATATATATATATATTTTCAAGACAGTATCTCGCTCTGTCATCCAGGCTGGAGTGCAGTGGCACAATCATGGCTCAATGCAATCTCTGCCTCCTGGGTTCAAGTGATTCTTACACCTCAGCCTCCTGAGTGGCTGGGATTACAGGGATGCGTTACCATATCTGGCTAATTTTTGCATTTTTAGTAGAGAAGCGTTTTTGCCATGTCAGCCACGGCTGGTTTCAAACTCCTGGCCTTAAGTGACCGGCCTGCCTTGGCCTCCCAGTGCGCTAAGATTACAGGCATGAGCCGCTGCACCCAACCGATTTTTATTCATTCTATCTCATACATCCCCAATGAATGGTTTTGGAAGTTGATGCTGGCATAATCCCATTATGCATACTTCAGGTCTGGGGAGACCTGAAGCACAATGACTTCTATATGGTCACAGAAATGAAAAGAAAAAGAAGGTTTTAACCCAAATCTGTTTCCTCAAACCTGGGGCCCTGGCTCCATTTAGATATTTTGAGGAGTAAGGAGCATAATTGTGTTTGCATAACTGTGTACAGGTAAAGAGTGGACATGGGAGAGGAGGGTGAGCAATCAGCAGCCCTACAGGGCCTTTGCATAGATTTGTGGAAGAAAAGGGCTCAAGGGATGGAACCTGGAAGAAGTTAACAGGCTTCCCTTGTGACAGAACCTGACAGAATTTAGAACTTTGGGAACCAGACACCCACATGCTAGAGACAGCCCTGTATCTAGCTCATTTCATGGGAGATGCTTCAGAGAGCACTGTGTTTTCATTGTGTGCTACATTCCTAAGCTGTTGCCTGAGAAAGGCTCAAAGTGAGAGCCTTTTCCGGTAATATACACATTGGCTCAGCCTGCATCCTTGATACCTCTGACCATTTGGCAAGAGGCACCCACAGGTAACATGGTGTGGCCAAAGTGAGTCAAGTATGTGGAACTGTAATCACATCCTCATTGGCAGCCCACGCTGCCCACCATTACCATGTATTGCAGGGGGAGCAGGAAAGGAGGAAGCTCTTCTTGACAGGGGGAAGTTGTTAGGCGTTGGAACCCTGGTGGGTCTGTCATGTTCATACCCAGGTCATGGCTGGTGGAATAAAAAGTTGAGCGTTGGGGACCAAGTGCCTCTACTCAGATGTGAATCCCAAGGCCTTAAGCTGTCCTCTGGTTTCCTCATTGGCTGGGGGTCTATGAGGATGCTCCTATGTTCCTGATCTAGGAAGCAGAATTTCTAATGGGGATGTCACCTGGTGGTAAAAACAAAGCAGACCATTAACTTGATCTTTTTTTTTTTTTTGACGGAGTCTCACTCTGCAGCCCAGGCTGAAGTGCAGTGGCATGATCTTGGCTCACTGCAAGCTCTGCCTCGCGGGTTCATGCCATTCTCTTGCCTCACCCTCCCGAGTAGCTGGGACTACAGGTGCCCCCACGATGCCCAGCTAATTTTTTGTACTTTTAGTAGAGACAGGGTTTCACCGTGTTAGCCAGGATGGTCTTGATCTCCTGACCTCGTGATCCGCCCGCCTCGGCCTCCCAAAGTGCTGGGATTACAGGCATGAGACACTGCGCCCGGTCGGGAACTCTCTTTATAGAGCTGCATTAAAATCAGTGAGCAGCTGTTTGATGGGTTCGACTCCCCCATCTCCTTGGACAAGGGGCAGGTTCACCACACCCCCAAGCATGGCATACAGTGAGCTATGGTGAGAGCAGGCACATGGGAGTCTCTACAGACAGGGGCCTGACAAAACCAGGATGGGCCCAGGACCCAGACCCAAATGTGGAATTTCTCTGGGCTCTCTCTTAAGGCTTTTCCATGAGTGACTCAAAGTTCTGCCCCCTCAAAAATCTGGCCTTCATTAGTCCCAATGGCAACTTGGTTAGATGTAAAGTCCCTTTTTACATACTTGTAGAAATATCAGAGAAGGCTTTTCTGTTGTTTTTACTCTACACTAGGCTGTATTTATTCATGCTGCTACAGTTTGTATTGTTTTAATTATTCACCCCTGGTACCATCTGTAGCAGACAGCCTCACTGTACTGCCAGACCTTCTCCAAGACTTAAAAGCCACCACTATCACTACTACTCTACAAAAATAGGGAAGAGGTTACATGAAAAAGGAGTTACATTGTTCCCTGCATTTGTCTGCAATGTGTCATCTCAGAGAACTCATCCCTGCAGCCCATCAGGGCAGAAGCAGTGCCCTCACATGTCTTTTTAATGTTCTATAATGGAGGTCACTTCCCAGAGTGGTTTAACCTTTCAATGACTATTATTTCTGATCAAAATGGAATAAAACTAGAAACCAATAACAGAAGAAAACAAAAATATCAACATATGTATGGAAATTAAACAACTCACTTTTGAGCATGCTCATGTTTAAGGGTTGTGAGACTCAATATTGTGAAGATGTTCATGATGCCTAAAGCGAGCTACAGATTCAATGCAATCCCTTTTAAAATAACAATTTTTAAAAAAATACAATTTGTAATATAAAAGTAATGGAATATTACTCAGCTTTTAAAGGCAGAAAATCTTGTTAACATCCACAATAAAGGTAAATCTTGAGAACATGATGCTAAGTACAATTAGTCACAATAAAACAGATACTCTATGATTCTACTTGTATGTAATATCTAAAGTATTGAAACTCTTAGAAACAGAAAATAGAATGATTTTTATCAGGAGCCAGGTGGTAAGAAAAATGAGTATTTGTCATTTCATGTGTATTGAGTTTTAGTTTTGCAAGAGAAAAATGTTTTACAAATATGTTGCATAACAATGTAAATACACTTACCATGATTGAATTGTATAAGAAAAAATATTAAAGATTCTAAATTTTATGTTATGTATTTTTACCACAGTCAAAATTAAAAATGACACCCAAAGGCCAAGAGCAATGGCTCATGCCTCTAATCCCAGCACTCTGGAAAGCTGAGGCATGCAGATCACCTGAGGCCATGAGTTCAAGACCAGCCTGGCCAACATGGGGAAACCCCAACTCAACGGAAAATACAAAAATTAGCCAGGTGTGGTGGTGCACACCTTTCATGCCAGCTACTCAGGAGGCAGCAGCAGGAGAATTGCTTTAACCTGGGAGGTGGAGGGTGCAGTGATCCAAGATTGTGCCACTGCACTTTAGGCAACAGGGTGAGATTCTGTCAAAAAAAAAAAAAGACACCTGAAAGACATAGAGTTACAAAGTTTTTAGAAAAATGTTTTACAAATATTTTGCATAACAATGTAAATACACTTACCATGATTGAATTGTATAAGAAAAAATATTAAAGATTCTAAATTTTATGTTATGTATTTTTACCACAATCAAAATTAAAAATGACACCCAAAGGCCAAGAGCAATGGCTCATGCCTGTAATCTCAGCACTCTGGAAAGCTGAGGCATGCAGATCACCTGAGGCCATGAGTTCAAGACCAGCCTGGCCAACATGGGGAAACCCCAACTCAACGGAAAATACAAAAATTAGCCAGGTGTGGTGGTGCACACCTTTCATGCCAGCTACTCAGGAGGCAGCAGCAGGAGAATTGCTTTAACCTGGGAGGTGGAGGGTGCAGTGATCCAAGATTGTGCCACTGCACTTTAGGCAACAGGGTGAGATTCTGTCAAAAAAAAAAAAAGACACCTGAAAGACATAGAGTTACAAAGTTTTGAAAAATTGCCTCCAAATCACGTCTTTCTTTCACTCGAAGATAATATAAACAACAGATGTTGAAATTAAGACAATTTCCATGACTACTCACTTAGAATCAATTATTGGCCTTTAACCAAGAAGAAAATATACAAGTCATAAACAAAATAGGGGCAATATTTATACAAGCAAACAAACAGATCATTATATTGACAAAAGACATAGGGCTGGTTCATATTTGACTTTTGCCCCACACTGTCTTAAGGTGTACAGAGTTGAATATTGTCATACAAAATTATATTGCATAAATTAAAACTAAAAACAATAAACTGATGTAAGGTGCCCTCCCTAAAAAATGAAACACAGAAATATAAAATTGCAAAACAAAGTTAAAAGAAACATTAACCCCCAGAATTCTGATTAGAATAATGTAATTCAAAATCATAATAAATAGGTAGAAAGTAAAAACACAATTGACTGATGTGAGACAGCCTACTCTAAAAAAATGCAGAAACATAAAATTATAAAACATAATTAAGAGAAACTTTAATCCATAAAATCCTGAATAAACATAGGGTCCTACTGAAAAAGAATCCTAGATAACTACAATTTTCAACTCTTCCTGTGAATCCATGAAAACTAAGTTTTGAATCATTTGGATACAGTTAGGGCAACGACATTTTAGAGAAAACACATTATAATTATCATAAAGAGCTGTGATGAGAAAGTTTTAAGGAATAAGCATTTAAGTAATACTAGAGAAACTTTTTATTTTTATTTATTTATTTATTTATTTATTTATTTATTTATTTATTTATTTGTTTATTTATTTATTTATTTATTTATTTATTTATTTATTTATTTATTTATTTATTTATTTATTTATTTATTTATTTATTTATTTATTTATTTATTTATTTATTTATTTATTTATTTATTTATTTATTTATTTATTTATTTATTTATTTATTTATTTATTTATTTATTTATTTATTTATTTATTTATTTATTTATTTATTTATTTATTTATTTATTTATTTATTTATTTATTTATTTATTTATTTATTTATTTATTTATTTATTTATTTATTTATTTATTTATTTATTTATTTATTTATTTATTTATTTATTTATTTATTTATTTATTTATTTATTTATTTATTTATTTATTTATTTATTTATTTATTTATTTATTTATTTATTTATTTATTTATTTATTTATTTATTTATTTATTTATTTATTTATTTATTTATTTATTTATTTATTTATTTATTTATTTATTTATTTATTTATTTATTTATTTATTTATTTTGGGAATAAATTGTACTATTATTCAAATAAAAGTTGAGGAAACTGAAAGAAAATGCTAATAGTAACACTGTGCCTACAGTCAATTAAAGATACATGCCCAATATTTTAATAAATTATTAATTATATAATTTATACATAACATCTATATTGGAGCATGCTATTTTAGAACTTCTGAAACTGAAATTACAGACAATTGTGACATATGACAATTCAGAAAGTGAAAACACAGTCATAGTAATCTTCATATTAAAGAAGACAGAATCATAAAATAATAAGTGAGAAATAAGGTAACAATTGGGAATTCAATGTATGTTGAACAACGTTCTAATTTCCCTTACAGAAAAAGTTTTTGTAAGAAATCTGTAAAATGAGTACATACAATAAACCACCCTACAGTAGAGGCTGTTGGCATATAGAGTTTAAATTTCTATGATTAGGTCCCACAAAGAAAAAGAAAATTGAACATACATTATTCACAAATATTGAGTCCTGGAAACTAATATTTTAAAGAATGGGAAAAATACAGGTGAAATATAAGACTTACTGGACACCATCAAGTAGACCAATACATTTAGAGATAGAGTCTTTTAAAAAGAACAGAGGGAGAAAATGGCATAAACATTATTTCAGAGAAAGTGGGGTTGCTAAGAACTTTCCACATTTCAAAGCGATGAAACAAAAAATATAACAAAAGAGACAACTGAGTGAAATTTGAAAATAATGAATGAGCAAAATAAGATATCACAAAGAGATAAAAACTATTTTTAAAAACCCAACAGAAATCATAGAGTTGAAGAATATAAAAACTGAGTTTTATAAATTCACTACAGAGACACAACAGCAAGCAATGGAGCAGAAAAAAGAAAACTGAACATACATTATTCACAAATATTGAGTCCTGGAAACTAATATTTTAAAGAATGGGAAAAATATGGGTGAAATATAAGACTTACTGGACACCATCAAGTAGACCAATACATTTAGAGATAGAGTCTTTTAAAAAGAACAGAGGGAGAAAATGGCATAAACATTATTTCAGAGAGAAAGTGGGGTTGCTAAGAACTTTCCACATTTCAAAGCGATGAAACAAAAAAATAACAAAAGAGACAACTGAGTGAAATTTAAGAATAATGAATTAGCAAAATAAGATATCACAAAGAGATAAAAACTATTTTTAAAAACCCAACAGAAATCATAGAGTTGAAGAATATAAAAACTGAGTTTCATAAATTCACTACAGAGACACAACAGCAAGCAATGGAGCAGAAAAAAGAAAACTGAACATACATTATTCACAAATATTGAGTCCTGGAAACTAATATTTTAAAGAATGGGAAAAATATGGGTGAAATATAAGACTTACTGGACACCATCAAGTAGACCAATACATTTAGAGATAGAGTCTTTTAAAAAGAACAGAGGGAGAAAATGGCATAAACATTATTTCAGAGAGAAAGTGGGGTTGCTAAGAACTTTCCACATTTCAAAGCGATGAAACAAAAAATACTAGCAACCAAGCATAATTGATCTGGGAAATATTGTATTATAAAAATTAGAAAAAATAGACAATAGAATCTAAAAAACATTGAGAAAAAAATTCTCTTTAACTTGGAAACACACCCAAGTCCAGAGAAAATGTATTTGGGAATGTGTTTGTGAAGCACCTAGAATCTATAGCCTGGACTATTGCTGTCAGTATCCCTCTTTACTGAGCCAGTCTCTACATGCTAGATTTGATGGCTGCTGTATAGATCCCCAGATCTATAAAATCACAAGGCACACAGAGAAGGCAGGAAATACTCCCCATTGGAAGAAAAACATAAATATCCAGAAATTGAATCTTTACAAATAAAGATTCTTGCATATCTGATAGAGAACTTAAAATAATCATCTTAAGCATTCTCAATGAACAAAAATATAACAAAAAGAGACAACTGAGTGAAATTTAAAATAATGAATGAGCAAAATAAGATATCACAAAGAGATAAAAACTATTTTTAAAAACCCAACAGAAATCATAGAGTTGAAGAATATAAAAACTGAGTTTTAAAAATTCACTACAGAGACACAACAGCAAGCAATGGAGCAGAAAAAAGAAAATTGAACATACATTATTCACAAATATTGAGTCCTGGAAACTAATATTTTAAAGAATGGGAAAAATACGGGTGAAATATAAGACTTACTGGACACCATCAAGTAGACCAATACATTTAGAGATAGAGTCTTTTAAAAAGAACAGAGGGAGAAAATGGCATAAACATTATTTCAGAGAGAAAGTGGGGTTGCTAAGAACTTTCCACATTTCAAAGCGATGAAACAAAAAATACTAGCAACCAAGAATAATTGATCTGGGAAATATTGTATTACAAAAATTAGAAAAAAATAAAGATTTTCAAAGATTAAAATAAAAAAGCTAAGGTTGTTAACTACCAGAATAACCCTAGGAAAAAAATGCTAAAGAGAGTTAATTATGTTGAAACATTAAATGATGCTGGACAGCATCATAAAACCATATGAAAATATAAAGCTCTCTGTTAAATGTAAATATATACACAGATATACAATTTTCTACTATAATGGTGCATTAAATTCTTAAATCTCTGTGAAAATACACATCATATATAAAGATACAATTTGTAATGTTAAGAAAGTGAGGGAAGTAAAAATGAATATATTTTGTATGTTGTTAAGGTGAAGTTGAAGGCAAAAGCCATTTGCCCTGGGGACCTTAACGCTGGGCAAGGGAGGAGGCAAGGCTGCCATTTTCTCTCCCTCATTTCTTCCATCTCCCCTTACTCTGCATGGGGATTTTTCTTGGTCTACAGGAATAGTCAATGGGCCAGGCTCTGTCGTGCACACACACACACACACACACACACACACACACACACACACACACACACACACACACACACACGCACACACACACACACACAGGTGCAGGTGCGCATGGCCTGTATACAGGGAGCCTGGGATTTTAATTTTTAAATTTTCAAAGATTAAAATAAAAAAGCTAAGGTTGTTAACTACCAGAATAACCCTAGGAAAAAAATGCTAAAGAGAGTTAATTATGTTGAAACATTAAATGATCTGGACAGCATCATAAAACCATATGAAAATATAAAGCCTCTGTTAAATGTAAATATATACACAGATATACAATTTTCTACTATAATGGTGCATTAAATTCTTAAATCTCTGTGAAAATACACATCATATATAAAGATACAATTTGTAATGTTAAGAAAGTGAGGGAAGTAAAAATGAATATATTTTGTATGTTGTTAAGGTGAAGTTGAAGGCAAAAGCCATTTGCCCTGGGGACCTTAACGCTGGGCAAGGGAGGAGGCAAGGCTGCCATTTTCTCTCCCTCGTTTCTTCCATCTCCCCTTACTCTGCATGGGGATTTTTCTTGGTCTACAGGAATAGTCAATGGGCCAGGCTCTGTCGTGCACACACACACACACACACACACACACACACACACACACACACACACACACACACGCACACACACACACACACAGGTGCAGGTGCGCATGGCCTGTATAGACGGAACCTGGGATTTTAATTTTTAAATTTTCAAAAATTAAAATAAAAAAGCTAAGGTTGTTAGCTACCAGAATAACCCTAGGAAAAAATGCTAAAGAGAGTTAATTATGTTGAAACATTAAATGATGCTGGACAGCATCATAAAACCATATGAAAATATAAAGCTCTCTGTTAAATGTAAATATATACACAGATATACAATTTTCTACTATAATGGTGCATTAAATTCTTAAATCTCTGTGAAAATACACATCATATATAAAGATACAATTTGTAATGTTAAGAAAGTGAGGGAAGTAAAAATGAATATATTTTGTATGTTGTTAAGGTGAAGTTGAAGGCAAAAGCCATTTGCCCTGGGGACCTTAACGCTGGGCAAGGGAGGAGGCAAGGCTGCCATTTTCTCTCCCTCGTTTCTTCCATCTCCCCTTACTCTGCATGGGGATTTTTCTTGGTCTACAGGAATAGTCAATGGGCCAGGCTCTGTCGTGCACACACACACACACACACACACAGGTGCAGGTGGGCATAGCATGTATACAGGGAGCCTGGGATTTTAATTTTTAAATTTTCAAAGATTAAAATAAAAAAGCTAAGGTTGTTAGCTACCAGAATAACCCTAGGAAAAAAATGCTAAAGAGAGTTAATTATGTTGAAACATTAAATGATGCTGGACAGCATCATAAAACCATATGAAAATATAAAGCTCTCTGTTAAATGTAAATATATACACAGATATACAATTTTCTACTATAATGGTGCATTAAATTCTTAAATCTCTGTGAAAATACACATCATATATAAAGATACAATTTGTAATGTTAAGAAAGTGAGGGAAGTAAAAATGAATATATTTTGTATGTTGTTAAGGTGAAGTTGAAGGCAAAAGCCATTTGCCCTGGGGACCTTAACGCTGGGCAAGGGAGGAGGCAAGGCTGCCATTTTCTCTCCCTCATTTCTTCCATCTCCCCTTACTCTGCATGGGGATTTTTCTTGGTCTACAGGAATAGTCAATGGGCCAGGCTCTGTCGTGCACACACACACACACACACACACACACACACACACACACACACACACACACTGCTCAAAGCCTGCATCCACATGTACCATGTCCAAGACGACCTGAAGAGCCTGGAGTGCACCTCTGCTTCTCAGGCTGTCACACCAGCACCTTCTAACTTCACAAACCGTGAGTTAAAGAACAGGGTTCTGATTCTAAAAAAAAGTCAGGCAGTACCAAGCCAGGCTTGATATCAGCCCAATCAAATTCTATAAAGAAAAATAATATATTAAAAAAAGAAAGAAAAGCTCCACAGCCTTTGAGTAGGGAAGTCTGCCCAGTGCAGCACTGCCAACTGCTGAGGTGAGATTGGCATGGTTGTAAAGCAAAACTTCTCATGCACTCAAGTTACCTGCGGGGAAGCTACTCATGTTCTCAGGGCCTACCTGCTTGTTAAGAGCCATTGTAAAAAAGATCTGTAGCTCAATGTGTCCCATAATTGATCACAGAACCTTTCCTTTTTCCCAAAAGAACCACCATTAAAATATCGTGAAACACACATTGGAAGACAGTGCTGAACTTGGGGGTCCTGAAAAGTTCTTAGGACACCCCTGCATGAGGGCTGCCCCTGGACAGCAGGGCTGCCCCTGGACAGCAGGGCTGCCCCTGGACAGCAGGACTGCCCCTGGACAGCAACATGTTGGACCACTTCTCAGAGATGTGCAACATTGAGGAGCTGCGGTGGGCTCAGGGCTGTACGTGAGGGAAGGCTGGTTTGGAAGTTGGGTGGACTGCCTTGGGGACCAGAACCACCCATTCAAGAGGGTCACCACCACATTGCAGGTGTGCAGCTGGATGGCCCCAGGTGGGAGCCTGCCATGGACTCCATGCACACAGGATGCACACCTTGAGGCTGGACTATGAGGAGAACATTCCTGAAGAGGTGCATGCAGCCTGGCCCTGCCCTCACTGGGAACCCCCTTCCATCTGGGTACCAGACAGAATTCTGTACACTTTCCTGGAGGCTCCATGCTGGTCTGTTCATTTGGAAGTTTGAGGCTGTCCATGAGGAAGTAACAAAAGAGATATCTCAAAGCAGGTTGTGGAGCACAGGCTGAGCCCTTGCCTAGTCCCTCCCTAGTCCCTCTGCAGAGCCGTGGCTTAGGGCTCTGGACTTGGTGGCTGAGCATCTCCCTCTCTGCTGCCAGCCATGGGGCCCAGAACCACCCATTCAAGAGGGTCACCACCACATTGCAGGTGTGCAGACCTGCCAGGACTCCATGCACACATGATGCCCGGCCGGAGACACCTTGAGGCTGGACTATGAGGAGAACATTCCTGAAGAGGTGCATGCAGCCTGGCCCTGCCCTCACTGGGAACCCCCTTCCATCTGGGTACCAGACAGAATTCTATACACTTTCCTGGAGGCTCCATGCTGGTCTGTTCATTTGGAAGTTTGAGGCTGTCCATGAGGAAGTAACAAAAGAGATATCTCAGAGCAGGTTGTGGGGCACAGGCTGAGCCCTTGCCTAGTCCCTCCCTAGTCCCTTTGCAGAGCCGGGCTGGAACAAGGACCTGTGGATAATGAGGGAACTGCTCTGCACACTGGCTTGAGCAGCTGCAGGAACCACCTACTCCCTGAGAGCTTCAAGATGCATGGGTACCTCACGTACCTGTTTGTAATTACAGCCAAGGACCAGCAGGCAGCATTACTGCATCCACATGGGGCTTTTACTGGAACCAGTAAGTCTCCGCCAGCCCCTCACAGGCTCCTGGGATGCCACTAGTTCTGGGTCCGTGGACAGACAACCAGGACACTTGCCCAGTGCCCACCCACTCCTTGTGGCCCACAGCCCATCACTCAACCCCAGCCCCACCATCCCCTGCTTCCTGAGCCGTTCCTCATGCCAGAAGAAAAGGCAATGCCTTTGTCCCACAGCCCCTGCCTTGTGTCATGTCATGTGGGGGTATGGAATAAACTGGCCAGCCTAAACTCCAGTGCTTCTGCCTGAAGAATCGGTCCCCGCTGTCCGAGTCCCCCTCTAGGGAGCTGTCAGTCGGGGAGAGAGCAGCCCTGGAAGAGAGGCCCACCTGCTTCTGTTTGACTTCAGGGCAGCCTCTCAGGGCAAGAACCCAGAGCAGATGGAGGCCTCGCAGAAGCCTGTGGCAGGGCTCTGGGCTTGGTGGCTGAGCATCTCCCTCTCTGCTGCCAGCCATGGGGCCCAGAACCACCCATTCAAGAGGGTCACCACCACATTGCAGGTGTGCAGCTGGACGGCTCCCCAGGCAGAGCCTGCCATGGACTCCATGCACACAGGATGCACACCTTGAGGCTGGACTATGAGGAGAACATTCCTGAAGAGGTGCATGCAGCCTGCTCCTGCCCTCACTGGGAACCCCCTTCCCTCTGGGTACCAGACATAATTCTATGCACTTTCCTGGAGGCTCCATGCTGGTCTGTTCATTTGGAAGTTTGAGGCTGTCCATGAGGAAGTAACAAAAGAGATATCTCAGAGCAGGTTGTGGGGCACAGGCTGAGCCCTGCCTTGTGTCATGTCATGTGGGGGTATGGAATAAACTGGCCAGCCTAAACTCCAGTGCTTCTGCCTGAAGAATCTGTCCCCGCTGTCCGAGTCCCCCTCTAGGGAGCTGTCAGTCGGGGAGAGAGCAGCCCTGGAAGAGGCCCACCTGCTTCTGTTTGACTTCAGGGCAGCCTCTCAGGGCAAGAACCCAGAGCAGATGGAGGCCTCGCAGAAGCCTGTGGCAGGGCTCTGGGCTTGGTGGCTGAGCATCTCCCTCTCTGCTGCCAGCCATGGGGCCCAGAACCACCCATTCAAGAGGGTCACCACCACATTGCAGGTGTGCAGCTGGACAGCTCCCCAGGCAGAGCCTGCCATGGACTCCATGCACACAGGATGCACACCTTGAGGCTGGACTATGAGGAGAACATTCCTGAAGAGGTGCATGCAGCCTGGCCTGCCCTCACTGGGAACCCCCTTCCCTCTGGGTACCAGACAGAATTCTATGCACTTTCCTGGAGGCTCCATGCTGGTCTGTTCATTTGGAAGTTTGAGGCTGTCCATGAGGAAGTAACAAAAGAGATATCTCAGAGCAGGTTGTGGGGCACAGGCTGAGCCCTGCCTTGTGTCATGTCATGTGGGGGTATGGAATAAACTGGCCAGCCTAAACTCCAGTGCTTCTGCCTGAAGAATCGGTCCCCGCTGTCCGAGTCCCCCTCTAGGGAGCTGTCAGTCGGGGAGAGAGCAGCCCTGGAAGAGGCCCACCTGCTTCTGTTTGACTTCAGGGCAGCCTCTCAGGGCAAGAACCCAGAGCAGATGGAGGCCTCGCAGAAGCCTGTGGCAGGGCTCTGGGCTTGGTGGCTGAGCATCTCCCTCTCTGCTGCCAGCCATGGGGCCCAGAACCACCCATTCAAGAGGGTCACCACCACATTGCAGGTGTGCAGCTGGACAGCTCCCCAGGCAGAGCCTGCCATGGACTCCATGCACACAGGATGCACACCTTGAGGCTGGACTATGAGGAGAACATTCCTGAAGAGGTGCATGCAGCCTGGCCCTGCCCTCACTGGGAACCCCCTTCCATCTGGGTACCAGACAGAATTCTATGCACTTTCCTGGAGGCTCCATGCTGGTCTGTTCATTTGGAAGTTTGAGGCTGTCCATGAGGAAGTAACAAAAGAGATATCTCAGAGCAGGTTGTGGGGCACAGGCTGAGCCCTTGCCTAGTCCCTCCCTAGTCCCTTTGCAGAGCCGGGGCTGGAACAAGGACCTGTGGATAATGAGGGAACTGCTCTGCAATAACTGGCTTGAGCAGCTGCTTCAAGAAACAGCCACAATCAAGGCGCCTATAGCCCCTGGTGAGTGACTGGCAGCCTCAGGCCCACCTGCCATCTGTGAGCAGGTTTTCTTGCTAACAAGATGAAAGCAAAGAAAGCTGGAATAAGCCCAGCCCTCTCAGGCACCTTGAAGGCTGTTGGGGTTCCTTGCAAAGCCTTCTAGCCTTCTGCTTCTTGGCAGCCCACCCAAGCACCTTTTTCCGGCCTCTAAGACTTTGATGCTCTGGAAGGAGAGGGCCCTACTTTTCACTAGGCTATGAGGCCAGGCCCATCCATCTCCCTACTTCCACTAACAACCACAGGGCTCTCACCTGGGCACACACTGCCTAACCATGGCCCTTCTAAGGCAGAAGATCATTTGTCTTGCAGTTTCAGCTTGCTAGGGCTTAAAAGTTATCAGTGCTGTTATTAAGATAGAGAAGTGAGATCACCAGCACAGGTGACAGCACAGGCGGGGCTGCTGGAGAGGCTGAGGGAGAGTGTCCAGCCTATTCTGCCAGCTGGGCCTTGCCAGGGTTGTCTCGTGACCCAGTCTCTTAGAGAAGCATGCAGACATCTCAGCAAGGAGCTGGAAGGTGCAGATCAGGGCAGCCCAGCACCACTGATGGTGGAGTGGGGCTACCTCCCATCAAGCTGTGTCTCCACAGCTGACCCGTGGAGCCAGGAGGTGATTTACAACATCTGCAAGGCAGTCAGCTCCATCAGCTGTGTGCCCTTCGACGTTCACTTCAACTCAGACATCTCACCAGAAAGCAGTGGGGACTGGCCAAGGCAGAAGCCCTGCAAAGTGGAACAGAGTGTCCTGGGGTGGGGGATCTGGGGCCTGCCTGCTCATCTGAGCACTGCTCCCTGGGGGTGTGCTCCGCAGGCTCCCTGAAGGAGGGCTGTGAGCTCATCAGGGAGACCCTAGCCTGTGGAACATGCCTGAGGCCATGCCCATGGGGATTTGTGCCTATTTGCACATCCTTGCTCATCTCACTACCCTATTGGTGACTGTGCTGAGGTGGGCCTCGAGCATCCCCTGGGCTGTGTCAGCACAGGGCTCTGGGCCTGGCCTGGCATTGAGGGATGGCAAATAAGGGGCCTGGGGTTGCATTGTCACCTCCTATGGTTCCAGAAAATGAGGGAGTCCAGACCTGCAGGACTGGAACCCTATCAAAGGGGTTAGGAGGCTGCTCACTTTCCCTCAGGGCCCCATGTGGAGGAGCTGAGGGAGGTTAAGGAGACCCTGGGGACTCACTTGTTCTGTCTGGGTTCCCCCAGCTCCACCCTTTGATAACCATTTTCTGGGAAGAGCTCAGGAACCTCTTGTGCTCTAGTGAGGTGGGGCCTCCCCTCACAGGGTATTGGCGAGGAGGCATCCGAGACTCTGAGTGAGAAGCTAACACAGTGCCTGAGAATACTCATGGGAGCTGTCATCCTCTGTGACCATCACGTGACCTTGTAGTGTTCACACTGCCTGGCCTGGCCTTGAGGGATGGCAAATAAGGGGCCTGGGGTTGCATTGTCACCTCCTATGGTTCCAGAAAATGAGGGAGTCCAGACCTGCAGGACTGGAACCCTATCTAAGGGGTTAGGAGGCTGCTCACTTTCCCTCAGGGCCCCATGTGGAGGAGCTGAGGGAGGTTAAGGAGACCCTGGGGACTCACTTGTTCTGTCTGGGTTCCCCCAGCTCCACCCTTTGATAACCATTTTCTGGGAAGAGCTCAGGAACCTCTTGTGCTCTAGTGAGCTCACAGGGTATTGGCGAGGAGGCATCTGAGACTCTGAGTGAGAAGCTAACACAGTGCCTGAGAATACTCATGGGAGCTGTCATCCTCTGTGACCATCACGTGACCTTGTAGTGTTCACACTGCCTGGCCTGGCATTGAGGGATGGCAAATAAGGGCCTGGGGTTGCATTGTCACCTATGGTTCCAGAAAATGAGGGAGTCCAGACCTGCAGGACTGGAACCCTATCAAAGGGGTTAGGAGGCTGCTCACTTTCCCTCAGGGCCCCATGTGGAGGAGCTGAGGGAGGTTAAGGAGACCCTGGGGACTCACTTGTTCTGTCTGGGTTCCCCCAGCTCCACCCTTTGATAACCATTTTCTGGGAAGAGCTCAGGAACCTCTTGTGCTCTAGTGAGGTGGGGCCTCCCCTCACAGGGTATTGGCGAGGAGGCATCCGAGACTCTGAGTGAGAAGCTAACACAGTGCCTGAGAATACTCATGGGAGCTGTCATCCTCTGTGACCATCACGTGACCTTGTAGTGTTCACACTGCCTGGCCTGGCCTTGAGGGATGGCAAATAAGGGGCCTGGGGTTGCATTGTCACCTCCTATGGTTCCAGAAAATGAGGGAGTCCAGACCTGCAGGACTGGAACCCTATCAAAGGGGTTAGGAGGCTGCTCACTTTCCCTCAGGGCCCCATGTGGAGGAGCTGAGGGAGGTTAAGGGGACCCTGGGGACTCACTTGTTCTGTCTGGGTTCCCCCAGCTCCACCCTTTGATAACCATTTTCTGGGAAGAGCTCAAGAACCTCTTGTGCTCTAGTGATGTAGGGCCTCCCCTCACAGGGGTTTTCGGGTCAGCTGCTTTAGACTCCCACTTTCTCTGCATTCAAACAGTGACTGTTTTAGTGTTTGTTTATGGGTTTAAAAAATCCTAATATTTCATTTATAGTAGTTTCAGCTTGTATGTGTGTATTTGTATAAATTTCATTAGAAGAAAGAGGGCTTAAGACAACAGCATTTTAAGAAGGTCTTAATGGGGCATAGACTTTTATGTCACAACAGCTAATACTGACCTCTTTTTCTACCTTTGTATAAAGTACACATAGAAAGTGTAGCCAGAGGTGGTGAGGCTAAGTGTCTAGAGCTGAGCTGCTTGGGCTTGCTTGCTGGCCTGCAGTCAGGTGGACTCTGGCTGCGAGGTGGTGCCCACCCTGGATCTACACCCCTCACCCCCTCTCCTTAGTCCCTGAGTAACCAAAACAAGGCAGTGCTAATAAGTGGGGGAGTGATGGGCATCGGGAACCCCAGTACTATCCGGGAAGATTTGAATGCCATCTGGGCTGGGGCTGTTGGGGGTAGGGGCTGTGGCTGCCTTGGCTTGTCATGGCGCCACCCACAGATGTGCCTGCCCTGTGCTACTTCTCCAGCAGCCAGCTGCCTATGGCCCTGAGCCTGTCACACCATGCTTGCTACCTCATGCTGCTTGTGTGCTGGATGTGAGTGCTGAAAAGGGGGCAGCACCTTTGCCCTGGGGGATTAGGAGCTGAACAGATTCCTCCTGACTCTCTCCCACAACAAGTGGGGCTGGTGCTGCAATTAATGATGCCCCCCAGAAGATGTGTTTGCACTGGATGAACAAATATAAGATGCAGAGGCCTAAATGAAGACACATGAATGGGGTGTGTGGGCATCAGTTAGCAGCTGGGAAGCAGGTGCCTCTCAGGCCTCTCATTCTCCAGCAAGTGTGGAACGTGCCCGTGCCCTTGAGTATATACATCTGGCTGTTGCTTTTGCTGCCACTATCCCCAGGCCCAATCTGGCCTAAATTCCAGGTTTTAAGTAAAAAAGATAAAAGCCTTTTCTGTGTTCTGGGATAGGAAGCCAGGGATCTATGTAGGGCTGGGGTTGGGTGCACATTAGTTTTATGACAGGATGAGAGCTGCAGTGGTTTTATTAATCGAGATAGCCTGGCCTGGTTGTAGCTCCGGGTGAGGGAGGGAGTCAGCAGTGGTGGTCCCGGAGATATCCATGTGCCCAGCCCTGGCCTTCCTGCCCTCAGGCACAGCAAAAGGCACCGCCAAAGGCCCCGATTCCTTCCCTACTCTCTGCAGCCCAGACGGGAATACTTGGAGGCTACAATCTGAATGTATTTTTCTCCCATTTTAACCCGAGCTGCCTAACACACAGTGGGGGTAGGGTGGGTGAAGAGCCTGGGGGAAAGCAGGGCTGGATCATGGATCCTGGGGGAAATTTAGAGATACAGAAGTGGTTGTCACCTCTCTGTGGAACCCAGCTCCATACCTGGTCCTTGCCACACAGCCCTTTCTACAGAGAATAGCTCTGGGGCGTTTGGGGATCCCTATGGCCCCAGGTGGCTTCCTGTCCCCCCGTCTGTGCTCCTTCCCTTACCTGCTGGCAGAGCCCAACATGGAGGAGGAGGTTTCCACCCTGTCAGCCTGAGGGAGCTGTGTCTGACTGGGGTTTCTGCCTGGGGTTTCTGCCTGGGGTTTCTGCCTGGGGTTTCTGCCTGGGGTTTCTGCCTGGGGTTTTGCGAAGAGCTACTTATGAATATAGTCTCTCCAGATACCTTGTTTCAAAGGAAGTGAGCATGAGCTAGCAAGTGTAGCAACCCCACAGCTGATAAACAACTTTGTCTTGGTTTTAAACCATCACATCTTCATTTCACATTGGAATAAAGTAAGTGAAACCTGCTACCCCAGCCTCGCCCGTGTGTTCTGTAACCCAGTCTCCTTTGTGAGGACTGTTGAGAGGGCTGTTGTCAGAAATGTTATAAGAAAAGATTATGCATAAATTAAATCAAATGTAAAATTATGCTTATAATGTCACTTGAGTGAAAGGTAAGAGGGTAGAGTCACAGGCACTCAGCTGGGGTTTACCCCACCCATCACTTACCAGGCTCATGACAGTGTGGCACAGGTGAACATCACCTGACATTGGTGACAGAAGAGAAAAGGCCGGCATGAGGGCCAGGTAGGGGAGAGGTGCCAGGCTGTGGGGCCAGGCCCTGGGCATGCTGGACCTGTGAGGTCACTGAACATCTAACTGCCCAGGCACCGGCCCTTTTCACATCAGTTGAGGTAAGAGGATGGGGGAGCACTCTCTGGAAGTCACACTGCACTGGGAGAATGGAGGAGAGTCTACAACTCACCATCCTAGGGTAGGTTTTAGAGTGAGGTGGACTCTCTTGGAGAGCTATTGAGATGGGAGGAAAGCAGTCCCCCAGGTACACCTGAGGGCCAGAGCCTATGAAGTAACCGGTGTGTGTGGGAGTGGCCTGTCCCTGTGAAAGGAGAAGTTTAAAGCTATTACAGCTGGTGGCTGCTGCTCAGCCATCCCTCCGCAGAGCAGGCAGGCCCTCAGCTGCATGTGTATCTGAATGTCTTTTGGAGTGTTTACAGAGTCCTCTATGTCCTAGAAATTTTGAAAAGAAAAACAAATTTCAATTCTAATGTTTATTAGTTTCCCTGAGCCAATTGGAAAAAAAAAGTCCTTCACCTCGAAGTTTTAAGTGACACCCAAGTGTAGCCGCCAGTGTCTCGGCCACTGAAGCCTCGTGCATGCTCCCACTAGCAGTTTGATTTGCAGCCTCACGGTTGTGTTGTACTAAATATTCTTTCTTCTGGCCTTGTCCAGTGAAAGCGGTTCACATGGCTGACACCACTTCTTGAGATACGGGCACCGTGTAAAGCTGAGAATGGATTGGGTTTAGTTGCTATTGTGCCTCCTCCTCACCCGAGAGGCCCATTTTTCCTGGTTGATTTATTAAGTGTATTAGTGCTGTCAGTCGCCTTTGGACAACTCAAATGACAAGTGGCTGTTGTTTCATAAAGAAAATGAAGGCTTTAGATGTGAAACCCTCCTTTTCTCTTCTGCTTCTCTTAGGTGAAAGATTTATTTTTTAAAAAAGGGTACATAGTGATATCCCAGCAGGTGTAGTGTGATAACTGGCATGTGCTAGGCTATGGTTTCAGTGTGGATGGGCAATTCTTCAAGATGGAAAACCAAGTTTCACTGAGTTGCTGGAGCTGCACTCACCTTTCTCCACATCCCCCAACATGGGCTTTCACTTTTCTCCCGTGCTGGAATTTTTTTCACATCCACATTGTTTATACACACACACACACACACACACACACACATGCATCTCAGTCTGTCAGTGCAGTGGCTGAATCATGGGTCAGTGCAGCCTCAAATTCTTAGGCTCGAGTGATCCTTTCACATCAGCCTCTCAAATGGCTAGGACTACAGGCATGCAATGCTACACCCAGTCAATTTTAAAAATTTTTTTGTAGAGGCTGAGCCTACTTATGTTGCCCAAACTGGTTTTGAACTCATAGGATCCAGCGATCATCCCACCTTGGCCTCCCAAATTGTTTACATTACAGGTGTGAGCTACCAAACTCAGCCAAAAATATTTTTTAAAGAACTGTTACAACCAAATCATGAGTTATCATTGCGCCACTGCCCTCCAGCCTGGGCACCAGAGCAAGACCTTGTATCCAAAAACAAAGCAAAACAAAACAAGAACAAAAAAACCTTATAAAAAACAAGAACAAAAAAACCTTATAACCAAATTAAACTTCTAAGATTGTGTCATCCTTGTCCCTCCCTGCCCTCCAGCTATCACTGTTAAATATAAACGGTTAGATATTATCAAGAAATTGCTATATCTCCTCCAGCTGAGAAGAGGTATTCTGATGTGGCCCAAACATTTTCTCACTGCTACCTCCAGGGTCTAAACTAGCAACCCAAATCAGGACTTCACACAGAATGGTTGTGGAGCATTTCTAAGATGAGCAAATTTAGGCAACATCATTCTTGCTTATGTATTCCCAGCCCCCGCTGCCCGCCTGATTCCTAATGGCCACCCCACGATGTGGTCAGCAGTGAGGTGCAGCTGGTGAGAGAGGGGCTCAGGGATGGGATGAGGGTCTTTCCTGCATTATGAAAATGCCTAATAAGTTGTTAAAAAGATGTCCAAATGTTCTACTTCCTACCCTTAAATAGCTGCTAAGATGCATGACACAACAGATCCTGGTAAGGGGAAGAGCATGCGCATTCAAGTCTCAGCTCACTTCTTAATTAGCTGTGATACTCTGGGCATGTGACCCCAACTATTCGAGCCTGTTTGCCTGTCCACCCAAGACAATCCTAAGCAAAAACAACAAAGCTAGAGACATCATGCTACCAGACTTCAAACTATACTTCAAGGCTACAGTAACCAAAACACCACGGTACTGGTACCAGAACAGATATATAGACTAATGGAACAGAACAGAGACCTCAGAAATAACATCACAAATCTACAACATTCTGATCTTCGACAAACCTGACAAAAACAAGCAATGGGGAAAGATTTCCTGTTTAACAAATGGTGCTGAAAAAACTGGCCAGCCATATGCAGAAAACAGAAACTGGACCCCTTCCTTACACCTTATACAAACATTATCTCAAGATGGATTAAAGTCTTTAAATGTAAAACCCCAAACAATCAAAACCCTAGAAGAAAACCTAGGCAATACCATTCAGGACATAGGCATGAGCAAAGACTTCATGACTAAAATACCAAAAGCAATTGAAACAGAAGCCAAAATTGACAAATGAGATCTAACTAAAGAGCTTCTGTGCAGCAAAAGAAGCTATTATTTGATTGAACAGGCAACCTACAGAATGAGAAAATTTTTGCACTCTATCCATCTGACAAAGATCTAACATCTGGAATCTAGAAGGAATTTAAACAAATTCACAAGAAAAACAAACCCATCAAAAAGTGGGCAAAGGATATGAACAGACTCTTCTCAAAAGAAGACATTTGGCTGAGTGCGGTGGCTCACGCCTGTAATCCCAGCACTTTGGGCTGTGGAGGCAGGTGGATCATGAGGTCAGGAGTTTGAGACCAGCCTGGCCAACATGGTGAAATCCCGTCTCTACTGAAAACACAAAAAATTAGCCAGGCATATTGGCAGGTGCCTGTAATCCCAGTTTCTCAGGAGACTGAGGCAGGAGAATGACTTGAACCCAGGAAGCAGATGTTGCAGTGAGCCAAGATCCTGCCACTGCACTCCAGCCTGGGTGACAGAGCAAGGCTTTGTCTCGAAGAAGAAGAGGAAGGAGAAGAAGAAGGAGAAGAACGAAGAAGAAGAGGAAGGAGAAGAAGAAGGAGAAGAAGGAGAAGAAGAAGACATTTAAGTGGCCAACAAATATTAAAAAAAAATCTCATCATCATTGGTTATTAGAGAAAGGCGAATCAAAACCACAAGGAGATACCACCTCATGCCAGTTGGAATGGCAATTATTAAAAAGTCAGGAAACAACAGATGCTAGTGAGGCTGTGGAGAAATAGAAACGCTTTTACACTGCTGGAGGGAGTGTAAATTAGTTCAACTATTGTGGAAGACAGTGTGGTGATTCCTCAAGGATCTACAACCAGAAATACCATTTGACCCAAAAATTCCATTACTTGAATAATACCCAAAGGAATATAAATCATTCTACTATAAAGACACATGCACATGTATGTTTATTGCAGCACTGTTTACAATAGCAAATACTTGGAACCAACCCAAATGCCCATCAATGATAGACTGGAAAAAGAAAATGTGGCACATATACACCATGCAATACTATGAAGCCATAAAAAAGAATGAGTTCATGTCCTTTGCAGGGACGTGAGTGAAGCTGGAAACCATTATCCTCAGCAAACTAACACAGGAACAGGAAACCAAACACCATATGTTCTCATTCATATGTGGGAGTTGAACAATGAGAACACATGGACACCAGGAAGGAACATCACACACCGGGGCCTGTTAGGGGGTTGGGGTCAAGGAGTGGGAGAGCATTAGGACAAATACCTAAGGCATGTGGGGCTTAAAACCTAGATGGCAGGTTGATAGGTGCAGAAAGCCACCATGGCACATGTAAACTTATGTAACAAACCTGTACGTTCTGCACATGTATCCCAAAACTTAAAGTAAAACAAACAAACAAAAATGCACTAACGCTCAGGGTGAGAGGGGGTAGGGGCGGGGGTAGGGCAGGTCCTGGTGTTTTATTCAATCAGTGGTGCTGGTGTGGGAACCACCCAATCAGGCACACAGTTTGAGAGGAGAGGAGGGCGTGGCTGCCGGCGTTTGGTGGGCCTTTGTCTCTCGCTGGTGCTGGCGCAGGAGCTTGGGATCCATCTCCTCTTTTGCCTCCTCCACCTTGGGAAATCCAGATAACTCCCTTACAGCCCCTGTTGCCCTGTGATCTGTAGGTCCTTGGGGACACATAGTTAAGGTGCTGTTACCGGGGGTCCTTTCTCCCAGAGCTCCCAAGATGGTGGCAGCCTGCTTCCAAAATGGCAGCTGGCCACTTCCAAGGTGGTGGCAAGCCTTGTGTTCTCTGACCTGGGGTTTTTGGCCTCACAGATTCCAAGGAATGGAATCTTGGGCCATGCGGTGAGTGTTATAGCTCTATTAGAAGCCATGGGTCATGGAAGAGAACCGTGGAACCCACTGACTAGTGTTCAGCTCGATTAGGATGAACCCAGGCACTTAGCCATGTAGGAACAATGGCAAGCCTTTAGCCTGATTGGGAGTGACAATGGGCGCCTTGCTGGATCAGGAGCACAGTGGACACCTTGCCAGATCCAGAGGGATGGAAGTCAGCTGCGGGTATGTGATGATGGCAAACAGCAGTGGTGGACGGCAAGCAAAAGCTCAGCTAGAGCCAAAATAAACATGGACCAGAAGAGTGCAGTTGCAAGATTTAATAGAGTGAAAACAGAGCTCCCAAGATGGTGGCAGGCTGCTTCCAAAATGGCAGCTGGCCACTTCCAAGGTGGTGGCAAGCCTTGTGTTCTCTGACCTGGGGTTTTTGGCCTCACAGATTCCAAGGAATGGAATCTTGGCCATGCGGTGAGTGTTATAGCTCTATTAGAAGCCATGGGTCATGGAGAACTGTGGAACCCAGTGACTAGTGCTCAGCTCGATTAGGATGAACCCAGGCACTTAGCCATGTAGGAACAATGGCAAGCCTTTAGCCTGATTGGGAGTGACAATGGGCGCCTTGCTGGATCAGGAGCACAGTGGACACCTTGCCAGATCCAGAGGGATGGAAGTCAGCTGCGGGTATGTGATGATGGCAAACAGCAGTGGTGGACGGCAAGCAAAAGCTCAGCTAGAGCCAAAATAAACATGGACCAGAAGAGTGCAGTTGCAAGATTTAATAGAGTGAAAACAGAGCTCCCAAGATGGTGGCAGGCTGCTTCCAAAATGGCAGCTGGCCACTTCCAAGGTGGTGGCAAGCCTTGTGTTCTCTGACCTGGGGTTTTTGGCTTCACAGATTCCAAGGAATGGAATCTTGGGCCATGCAGTGAGTGTTATAGCTCTACTAGAAGCCATGGGTCATGGAAGAGAACTGTGGAACCCAGTGACTAGTGCTCAGCTCGATTAGGATGAACCAAGGCACTTAGCCATGTAGGAACAATGGCAAGCCTTTAGCCTGATTGGGAGTGACAATGGGTGCCTCGCTGGATCAGGAGCACAGTGGACACCTTGCCAGATCCAGAGGGATGGAAGTCAGCTGCGGGTATGTGATGATGGCAAACAGCAGTGGTGGACGGCAAGCAAAAGCTCAGCTAGAGCCAAAATAAACATGGACCAGAAGAGTGCAGTTGCAAGATTTAATAGAGTGAAAACAGAGCTCCCAAGATGGTGGCAGGCTGCTTCCAAAATGGCAGCTGGCCACTTCCAAGGTGGTGGCAAGCCTTGTGTTCTCTGACCTGGGGTTTTGGCCTCACAGATTCCAAGGAATGGAATCTTGGGCCATGCAGTGAGTGTTATAGCTCTACTAGAAGCCATGGGTTTAAGGTGGATGCAGTCACCTTCTCAGCTATGCTTAGGGATTTTTAGTCGGCCTAGGAAATCCAGCTAGTCCTGTCTCTCAGTCCCCCCTCTCAACAGGAAAACCCAAGTGCTGTTGGGGAGGTTGGCTGATGACCACTCTAATTGCTTCCTGATGAAGTGGGGCATAGTAGGGGTTGTGCAGTTGAGATTTCCTTGGGAGTGGTGCCTTCGATGTCATTAACTTCGGAGCATGGGCTAGCAGGCCAGTCCAGGGGTCTACAGTAGATCTTAGTCATGGGCTGCATCTAGGGCTCCATTTGAAGAACGGTTTGTAGTTTTACAGATTCAATTCTGCAAGAGACAAACTTAACAAGGAGGTTAAAGACACAGGGATTGAAATGTATGACCTGCAGTACAGGGGATTATTTCTTTGGCACACTTCACAGGCCCTGACTAACTGCTTGATAGTTTTGAAAAGGCCTGGTCCAGTAAATAATAATTTGGCCATCTGATGGGTGCTATCAATGCCTAAGTGGAAGGTTTGGTGAAGGGTTTTAAGTAATTTCTATTGGTTAGCTGCAGGCAAAAGTATTTTTCTTTCTTTGGTGGCTAGCCATCTGGAGGGGAGAAAAGTATGTCCTTGTGAGGTTCCCTATTCTATTTTTCCTGCTTAGTACTGGGGCTTGGTTTCCCGGAGGGGATTACCCCATACTAGGGGTCCTTCTATAAGCATTTCTAATGGAGGGTCCCACCTTGCAGCTCTTTTGACTTCAATATCCGCTTGGCAATTCCTTTCTTTTTCCCTTTCCTTTCCTGTCTGATGACCCTGGCAGTGTAAGACTGCCACCTCTTTAGGTTTCTGTACAACCAATTATAATCTCCTAATGGCTTCCTGATGTTTGATAGGTGTTCCCTCAGAAGTCAGGAATTCCCTAGTGGTCCACCCTAGGGGCATGAAGGAAAGGCTTTTATAAGGTGCATGAGAAAGCAACCCAAGTTCAAGAATTGGTTACACTTATGTAGTCGCCTTATTTGAACTATCCAGATGGAAATTTTTGGTTATGTAATCAGAGGTTAATCGGAGGTTTATAATTTGTTAAGCCTGCATTTAGTTTCATGCTAAGGTAGTGATTTATAGGAAAGGTATTTGGGTTAGGTTTTAGATTTTTTTTTTTTTTTTTTTTTTTTTTTTTTTTTTTTTTTTTTTTGAGATGGAATCTCGCTCTGTCACCCAGGCTAGAGTGCAGTGGCATGATCTCGGCTCACTGCAACCTCTTCCCCCCAGGTTCAAGCGATTCTCCCACCTCAGCCTCCCAAGTAGCTGGGATTACAGGCGTGAGCCACAGCGTCTGGCCAGATTTTCTTTTTTAAACTATGAACACAGGGCACTAGAGCTACTTTAGTCTAATTTTCTGCTCTTTAATTATTTTAACACTCCAGAGGAGGACTGGGTTTCCCCTGTGTTTTTCTAATGTATGGCAAGCAGGATCTCTAGTCAACCACCCTGTTTCCCAGCCTAACTCAGGCTTGCAGTAAAATTATAAGTTCCCCCTTTCTTTCTTGCATTCTCAAATGCAATAAATGAATGGTGGTGTGCGACTGTAATCCCAGCTACTCAAAAGGTTGAGGCAGGAGGATTGCTTGAACCTGGGAAGCAGAGGTTGCAGTGAGCCAAGATCATGCCACTACATTGCAGCCTGGCCTGCAGAGCAAGACTCTGTCTCAGAAAAAAAAAAAAAGGTATTTATCTTTCTTTGGTGGCTAGCCATCTGGAGGGGAGAAAAGCATGTCCTTGTGAGGTTCCCTATTTCATTTTTCCTGCTAAGTACTGGGGCTTGGTTTCCCGGAGATTACCCCATACTAGGGGTCCTTCTATAAGCATTTCTAATGGAGGGTCCCACCTTGCAGCTCTTTTGACTTCAATATCCGCTTGGCAATTCCTTTCTATTTCCCTTTCCTTTCCTGTCTGATGACCCTGGCAGTGTAAGACTGCCACCTCTTTAGGTTTCTGTACAACCAATTATAATCTCCTAATGGCTTCCTGATGTTTGATAGGTGTTCCCTCAGAAGTTAGGAATTCCCTAGTGGTCCACCCTAGGGGCATGAAGGAAAGTCTTTTATAAGGTGCATGAGAAAGCAACCCAAGTTCAAGAATTGGTTACACTTATGTAGTCGCCTTATTTGAACTATCCAGATGGAAATTTCCTGGTTATGTAATCAGAGGTTAATCGGAGGTTTATAATTTGTTAAGCCTGCATTTAGTTTCATGCTAAGGTAGTGATTTATAGGAAAGGTATTTGGGTTAGGTTTTAGATTTTTTTTTTTTTTGAGGTGGAATCTCGGTCTGTCACCCAGGCTAGAGTGCAGTGGCATGATCTCGGCTCACTGCAACCTCTTCCCCCCAGGTTCAAGCGATTCTCCCACCTCAGCCTCCCCTGGATTCTGGTTTTTGTATTTTAGTAGAGAGGGGTTTCACCATCTTGGCCAGGCTGGTCTTGAACTCCTGACGTCATGATCCACACGCCTCAGCTTCCCAAAGTGCTGGGATTACAAGCGTGAGCCACCGCGTCCGGCCAGATTTTCTTTTTTAAACTATGAACACAGGGCACTAGAGCTACTTTAGTCTAATTTTCTGCTCTTTAATTATTTTAACACTCCAGAGGAGGACTGGGTTTCCCCTGTGTTTTTCTAATGTATGGCAAGCAGGATCTCTAGTCAACCACCCTGTTTCCCAGCCTAACTCAGGCTTGCAGTAAAATTATAAGTTCCCCCTTTCTTTGTTGCATTCTCAAATGCAATAAATGAATGGTGGTGTGCGACTGTAATCCCAGCTACTCAAAAGGTTGAGGCAGGAGGATTGCTTGAACCTGGGAAGCAGAGGTTGCAGTGAGCCAAGATCATGCCACTACATTGCAGCCTGGCCTGCAGAGCAAGACTCTGTCTCGAAAAAAATAAAAATAAAAGTAAATAAAGTTAGCCAGGCATGGTGGTGCATGCCTATAGTCCTAGGTAATTGAGAGGTTGAGGCAGGAGGACTGCTCAAACGCAAGAGGCTAAGGTTGCAGTGAGCTATGATTATGCCATTGCACTTCAGGCTATGTAAAAGAGTAAGATTCTGTCTCAAAAAATTAATAATAAAAGTTTTCTAAATTGTTTAAGAAACAAATTGTGTAAGAAAAGGGAAAAGAAAAAAATCTCTTTTTTCATTTTCAAATGGGAGAATAGAGCCTCTCATTTCTAATTTGTATTTCCTTCTGCAAAATCTTGGTCTAGGCCCATGGTCTTGAACTGCTGGACATCTGAATTTTAGTAGGTGCTGGATTCAGGCAACTGAGGGGTGGCCTTGGGCACACTGTGTGCACAATAGAAAAAGGTTTGTGGGGAACTAAAAGGTAAAAGAGGGGAAGATGCCATTAAGAACTCACAAGTGGGAGACAATACAGGGTTGGTGGAAGGACTGGTTCATGCTACAGATACTGACCTAGGTGAAACTTTGCTCTGACTTATTTCTATGTCCATGCAGGAAGATGAGATTATGATCAGGTGGCACAGAAGCCTGGGATGGTGAAAAAACGAGGTTGCCACTGCAGATTCGAGGTCTGAGGTAGAGCATATGCCAGGGGTCTTGTAGGCAGGTGTGTGGGTTTTTGGTGGGAAAGTCTATGAGGAAAGGTAGCATGGCCAACAATCTTGATGCTGAAGCCTTGTCCTGGGACGGGCTTGACCACATCAACATGCAGTGGGTATGTTCAGTGAGTGAAAACCATGTGGTGGCCACAGGTTGGCAGGAGGCAGAGGGCATCTGTTCTCAGAACTTCTTCCCTCAAAGTCCTCAGTCCTCACCCTGGGAGGACTCCTGAAACCATGGGGCAATGCATGGTGTAGCAGCCTCTGTGCAGAGCAGAATGTACCTTCCCCGAGACACCTGGAGTCTCTCTCCAGACCAGGCCCCCACATTGTCTTCCTTCTTACAACACTTTTGATCCTAAATGTGTAAAGTTCCCTGAAAACCAACTGATTCTCCAACACCCACTTGTTGCCCAAAAATTTAATTCTGACACAACTCAGATTTGCACAGACCCAACTAATTCAGGGCTCAGTCCCACATCACCACTCTCACTGCAGAGGTGAGTCACAGGTCCGGGAAGCCCATCTATACTTCTGAGCTACTGTCTATAAATCTGAGACTCCTGTAAACCCCTCTTCAAGTTTAGTAATTTGATAGAGCTACTCAAAAAACTCAACAAACAACTCTTATATTTACCACTTTATTATAAAAATACAACTCTGAAACAGCCAAATGGAAGAGATGTCTAGAGCAAGGAACAGTGGCGGGGGAAGGTAATCCTGGAAATACCTGTAATTAAAGAAATTCCCCCATTCTTTGTGTTCTCAAAGAACAGCTTAATGAAGAGAAACGTGCTTTCCATGATGACTTAGAGGACGCTCCCTCCACTTTTTTTTTTTTGACCTATCACAAAGATGGACACAGATTGCAAATTTCCATTTTTAATAATGAACAACCAGGTCAGTAATTTAGTCTTCAGTGGTCAAAACAAAGTACTTGTTAACAAAACTTTGCTTGTTTCTCTTCTTCCCACCAGCCCCTGAACTTTGACTCACCCACAGCCTGAGTGAACCTACAACCCATATTTATACACACCCTCCTAAGAACAGGCTGACTTCAAGGTGAAACATTATCTTATCTGGGATCTGATTTTGCTACTCTCCATCCTGTGCTTCCCTTTCAACCTTCTTTGTAAACTTGTTTTCTCCTTCCCACCAGCCCCTGAACTTTGACTCACCCACAGCCTGAGTGAACCTACAACTCATATTTATACACACCCTCCTAAGAACAGGCTGACTTCAAGGTGAAACATTATCTTATCTGGGATCTGATTTTGCTACTCTCCATCCTGTGCTTCCCTTTCAACCTTCTTTGTAAACTTGTTTCTCTTCTTCCCACCAGCCCCTGAACTTTGACTCACTCACAGCCTGAGTGAACCTACAACCCATATTTATACACACCCTCCTAAGAACAGGCTGACTTCAAGGTGAAACATTATCTTATCTGGGATCTGATTTTGCTACTCTCCATCCTGTGCTTCCCTTTCAACCTTCTTTGTAAACTTGTTTTCTCCTCCCTATGAAATAAAGCCTCTTTCCACCTAACCTTTGAAATCCTCAAAGATCTTATCATTTGTACTTTTTCTTTGTTGCAATACTTCTTAACTTCTTATGTAAATCCAAATTAGTTTCATTTGACAAAGTCTAGAAACAGTCTCAGGACACTAGCAGTTCCATTCTAGAAAGAGTCTCCCGACATTTCTTCTATCTCAACCTCAACTGCATCTGCCTGTGAACTTCCAGCTTACCAAGGCTCTATATCTTCTGGCAGTGATCAACGCTCTTTCCACGGTGGATGTGAGCAGGCTCGGACATCTGCAGGGCAGATCCCCAGGAAGAATCAACTTGGCCTTCAGTGGCCCCCATTTGCAGGCTTAAGATTGGCCTTAGATTTTAATCAGTGGGCTAAGACTTCTACTTCCCAGTTAGAGTCATTCATTTAGTTTTCAATTTAAAAAATACTTCACGTTTGAAGAATCCAGCAATGATTATTCAAATCTAAGGTTTAAAAGAGAGAAAACTATGGTCAGGTGGGCAGATCACCTGAGGTTGGGAGTTCGAGACCAGCCTGACCAATATGAAGAAAGCCTGTCTCTACTAAAAATACAAAATTAGCCAGGCATGGTGGTGCATGCCTGTAATCCCAGTTACTCGGGAGGCCAAGGCAGAAGAATCGCTTGAACCCAGAAGGAGGAGGTTGCAGTGAGCTGAGATCATGCCATTGCACTCCAGCCTGGGCAACGAAAGTGAAACTCTGCCTCAAAAAAATAAAGAAATTATAAAGGGCTTACATCTTATACATCGTATACCTCAACAAGGAAAGCCAAAGTATCTATCCCTTTGAGAAAATAAATATGTAATGTAATTATGCTCATAACAAATCATGTAGTAAACAATTAATCATATGTGAACACTTCCAGGAGGTGCCAAGTCCCAGCTCCTAAAACTTAGCATTACTCTCAAACATCCAGATAGCAGCATACAGAACAGAGATATTCACTTTCACAAATTCTCTATTTTGAAAAAAAGAACAACTGATGTTATGATAAATTTATGTAATTTGATAATTAATCTACCTCACGTGCTTGTGGATATGTATTTATTTCCTACCACCGTAGTGGAAGAGCGACTATCCCTATCTTTACACCTGGTACCATTTTCAACAGTGAGCTGTGGGATTCAGCTTGAAAGCACCTGTTAAACAAACAAAAAACAGACCTGGGAAACTTACTATACTCATTCTGCTAAAGAAATAGGTAAGTAACAATTTTTAACAAGTGAAATATGTTATTACTTAATTTTTTTCAAAATTAACCAACTTAATGTGCTTTATAAATATTTTCTTACCTTTCAAGCTCTACTGATAAAATGTAATTTACAGTTAATTAAAAACAAGTTAAAAAATACAAAATTAGCCAGGCATGGTGGTGCATGCCTGTAATCCCAGTTACTCGGGAGGCCAAGGCAGAAGAATCGCTTGAACCCAGAAGGAGGAGGTTGCAGTGAGCTGAGATCATGCCATTGCACTCCAGCCTGGGCAACAAAAGTGAAACTCTGTCTCAAAAAAATAAAGAAATTATAAAGGGCTTACATCTTATACATCTATACCTCAACAAGGAAAGCCAAAGTATCTATCCCTTTGAGAAAATAAATATGTAATGTAATTATGCTCATAACAAATCATGTAGTAAACAATTAATCATATGTGAACACTTCCAGGAGGTGCCAAGTCCCAGCTCCTAAAACTTAGCATTACTCTCAAACATCCAGATAGCAGCATACAGAACAGAGATATTCACTTTCACAAATTCTCTATTTTGAAAAAAAGAACAACTGATGTTATGATAAATTTATGTAATTTGATAATTAATCTACCTCACGTGCTTGTGGATATGTATTTATTTCCTACCACCGTAGTGGAAGAGCGACTATCCCTATCTTTACACCTGGTACCATTTTCAACAGTGAGCTGTGGGATTCAGCTTGAAAGCACCTGTTAAACAAACAAAAAACAGACCTGGGAAACTTACTATACTCATTCTGCTAAAGAAATAGGTAAGTAACAATTTTTAACAAATGAAATATATTATTACTTATTTTTTTCAAAATTAACCAACTTAATGTGCTTCATAAATATTTTCTTACCTTTCAAGCTCTACTGATAAAATGTAATTTACAGTTAATTAAAAACAAGTTAAAAAAAGTACAAAAATATTTTCAAGGTGACAAAATTAGAAGGTGACAATGCTGATTGAAACACAGACATATCTGACCCAAGTGTCAAGTCAACCATTCTATCACTTAGGACATTTTCCCCACTCCCATCTGGCTCAGTGAAGTGGGTCATGACAGTCCTACCAAGAGCCACTACGCTCTGTCCACTGTGTCCCTGAGGTGCATTTTGCTTTGCAGCTATTTGCGCTGCCTCACTGGGTTGGGTTTTCCTTATCCTTTGAAATATTTTCTCTCCCTTCGCCAATCTGAGAACATTTTTTCCTCCATACCACCATCCAATTGCCTGGCCTGCAAGTGTCTCTAAGGAATAGTAACTAAGTGTTGGGGTAAGAAAATATTAATGTACTAAGGGGTTTGCTTTTAGAGTAAGGGTACACCTGGAGATTCCTTCCAGGCACAGTGCATCCAACCACTCCACAAAGAGGCTGCATTCCCATACCTTGGGCTGTTCCCTGAGAGGAGATGACACAAGGGATGTTATTTACTAGACACTTCAGGAGTCATGGCCACTGTTGGCGTCTTGGGGAATCCTCAGTTTTGAAACTCAAAGCCAAGAAAATAACACAGGATGTCTGAGGATGTATTGCCCTGTGAAGTTTCCAAAGTGAAGCCTCAACCCAAAGACATTCTGATGAGTTGTCTGTGCCAAAGGAAGATTAAAGGAAGGGGCACAAAGGTTTTTCTTTTTTTGTGGGGTGTCAGGGGATTATTCTCTGCTTTCATCTCCTGTAAAATGTTTACAAATGAAAGATCCTTTCTCAAAAAGTGCCATCAACTGCTCTTTGAAATAATGATGAATTAAAATACTGTGTCTGGAATGTACAGTAAAGAACAGTTGATAATGCTGTGAATTATTCAAGGTTAGTTGCTGTTGGTGACTGTCAGGAAAGAACTGGATATTTAAAATCTGACTGCAAGCCAGAGTCAGGCTGGGGCAACAGGGTGGTAGATTTGAGGCTCTGCTTGCCACACATTTGGAAAATGCATGAGAAAACTCGTTATCTTTTGGAGTGTCAGAATAACTAAAAAACAGGCAATTAGATTGAGGTGGCTTTAGTGCTCTGAGCTCTGGCTGGAGCGACAGAAAAAGGCCCCCCTAGATCCAAAAAGCTGCCCCCTCTTCTCCAGCTGTGCACATGATTAGATAGTTTCCACTCCAGCACCCATGATCGGATATAGTTCAATTCCCCACCCCACCCCCTCAGGCCATGAGTGACATATGTGATTTGACACTGGGTTGAATAAAGCAAGAATTATAGTTTTTTCCTGGATCCTTTCCTGGCAGGGCTTCCTCCGTGCACTGGAAACTGGCCCTGCCTGTAAAAGATTTGCATTTACATTTGTATGTAAGGTTATCTTTATTTATGAATAATATATATGTGTTATTCATAAATGGAAGCAATATAATGACAATTATTTTAAAATTTCAGATTTTTTACTTTCCTGGCATCCAGGCTTTGGAGTACGCAGCCTGAGATTTCAAAAGGGTGGCAATTCTCTAAGAAATAATATGTGAGGCACACGTGAATTTTGAATTTTCTAGTAGCTACATTTTAATAAAGACTCTAGGCATGCTAGCCTGTGAATGTAGTTCTAACTATTAGGGAGGCTGAGGTGGGAGGATTGCTTGAGCCCAGGAGTTTGAGACCAGCCCTGGCAACATAGCGATACCCTATCTCCACACACACAAAAAAATTTAAAAAATTAGCCAGGCCTGGTGGTGCATGTCTTCAGTCCCAGCTACTCAGAAGGCTGAAGCTGGAGGATCACTTGAGCCTGGGAGGTCAAGGCTGCAGTAAGCCATGATCACACCACTGCACTCCAGCCTGGCTGACAGAGTAAAACCCTATCTCAAAAAACTGATCTCTGGAGAAGGCATTTTCTTTTTCTGCAATGTAGCCAAACAGCTAAGTATGTCTTGAAGTCATCCTTTAAATTTTAACAGGGCAAGAATGTTTTCTAAGACCCCAATCTCCAGAGTTGCGATGGGGCAAATCCTGAAGCATACATGGAAATCCCTCACAGCTGAATCATCCCTCACCCCTATCCAGCGCTTCTTACCCCTGGTGTATGAGAATCACCTGCGGGGAGGAAAACTTTCAAAATCCCTTAAACCCAAGTTGTAACTGATCAATTAAATCAGAATCATTGGAGTTGGATCTGAGAAACAATATGGTTTAAAGTTCTCCGGTGATTACAGTGTGTAGGCAAGCCACAAAACCATGGCTTTAACCAGCAGCTTTTATTAGAAATGAGTTCTCAAATGAATGTAAATACGTTCGCTGCTGAGTTGTGACCTTTCAATCTTACCTGGATTTTTTTTTACTAACTATACTTTGCAGACCCAGCCTCTGCTTTCCATGCCTGATTCACCCAATTCCGTGTGTGCTCAGTGCATCCTGTGCACGATCACTGTGCCGTGTGCCCTGGCCTGGGTGAGCATCATTCATAATGGAGAACCCTGCTGAAAACAAAGATGCATTCCAAAAAGTTAAAACCATGCTACTTACTGTGTTGAGGTAAAAATTAAAAGACCTGGGGGGAGTCACCCAAAAGTTAAAACATAAATGAATAATTAGGAACATTAATATACACCTGATGATATCCTGAGTGAACACATCCCACTTTAAAACAAAACATTACTATTACTCTAAAATCTTAATTTAGAATTATTATGCAAATATGTATTATTTAAATTTTTATTGATGTATAACATGCATACAGAAATATAGGCACAAAACATTTATGGAATGCTTGATGAATTATTACAAAATAAATACACTTGTGTAAAATAGAATCAGACTTGTTCATGCCCCTGACACTTTCTCGTTCACAAAGGTAACCAAGATCTTAGAGCTAAGTGTAGATAAACTTTGTCATTTTGTACAAGTGTTTTAATACAGAACATTAAAAACATACACAAAATACAAAAAAGTATAACAGACCTGTCACCCAGCTTTAACAGCTACTAGTCATGTGTCATTTTTGTTTCATCTATACTTCCAGCCATTCCCCCCAAATTTCATTTTTTTTAATTTTTTTGTTTTTTGAGACGGAGTCTCGCTCTGTCACCCAGGCTGGAGTGCTGGAGTGCATTGGCACTATCTCAGCTCACTGCAAGCTCCGCCTCCCGAGTTCATGCCATTCTCCTGCCTCAGCCTCTCTGAGTAGCTGGGATTACAGGCACCTGCCACCACGCCCAGCTAATTTTTTATATTTTTAGTAGAGATGGGGTTTCACCACGTTGGCCAGGCTCGTCTCGAACTCCTGACCTCAGGCGATCCACCCACCTCAGCCTCCCAAAGTGCTGGGATTACAGGCAAGTGCCACCATGTCCAGCTAAGTTTTGGTATTTTAGTAGAGATGGGGTTTCACCACGTTGGCCAGGCTGGTCTCGAACTCCTGACCTCAGGCGATCCACCCACCTCAGCCTCCCAAAATGCTGGGATTACAGGCAAGTGCCACCATG
>JAKGGE010002044.1:0-36800 GCA_023748175.1 Hoolock leuconedys
TGAATGTAGGGAGACAGCAGTGGACTATGCTGTTATCAGGGGTAACCTTAGGTTTGGAAGCATTCTTTCAAATTAACCCATCTCAGGCCATCTGCAGAGAAGAAAGGTGGTACCTAACGTTTTTCTTGTCAGCATTTTGTTGACCAAATGTGTTTTATTGACCAAATGTGTTCCTACAACATAGTTTTTTGTAACTAACTAAATATAGTAGATTTTTAAATTTTATCATCAAAATCTATAGACAATTTTTGATTAAAATAGACTCCACATCTATGTCCTGCTGTTCTTCTTCTTATTAATTACATTTCTGTATAAAAGAACAAGATTTCAGAATCAAGAACATCTTGTCTCTTGGCATTGAATTTATACAAGGTGCTCTTCCTTTAATGCTGTCTCAAAGGACATATTTTTACTCGTTAAAAAGGAAGATCGGAATCTAGTTGTATGCACTGCTCCAACATATTAATAATTAAAATTAGAATAAATGTGAAGTCAAAAGCTACAGAAAGACTTGAGATGCCATTTATATTGATGACTGTAGCACTCTACAAACAGAAATTGTTAAATAATAGTTTATATAAATATTTTGTAGCATTTCAAATATTTTGGTGTTATACAAGTTTCTCCTCTTACATAGTTCAGATTATCAATTTGAAGACTTACTCCGCTAATTAATATGTTTTAGGTCTGGCTTGAGTATTATATAAAGCAATTTTCAGTTAAGTGTGTTCCGCTTACATAAAACATTACACATTAGTGAGTATTTAATTACATTTTCATGTTCCTGTAATGTCTTTAGAAGATTTTCATATTATTACCTATCAATGTATGTATGCTTTGTCAAAGAAAAATCAAATATATATTTCATTGAAATTGAAAATTTTTGAAAGTACTTATTAATTCTATTGAAAATCCACATCCATTGAAACAATTACAATATAATATTGTAAACATGTAAGTATATATCCTATGTCTATTTTATATATAAGCATATATGATTAAAAATATAGTTAAGAAAAATTTTTACACCTAGTATTAGTTAACTTCTGATGATTATTTTTTAATTAAGATATAATTATTTTGATTTGGGTGATTTTAAATAAACAAAAATATTAAATTACATGACAAAATTTCTTTATAAAATGTTTATGATTTTTACATTGGTTTTATCACTTTATTCCACTATTTTATTTTAAGAAGAGCTGCCTTGTTTAAAACACTGTATTCATCTTAATTAAATTAAATTCCATTTGTAAAAAATTTAACAAATGATTTGCTCTATTATACGGTGCGGTTATAAACTGAGTCAGTATCTCAAGATTTGATCCCTGTTATCGTCATCTGTGGCCCTATTCGTTTTATAAATGTACTGTCTTTTTCCATGCCTGTCACATCTCTATTGCTCATTCATTTTTCTCTTTGTCCCTTATAGGGAGCATTGCCTATCTCTAGATTAAGCAAAAGTTGCATCTTAAAGAAGCACAATGACCTGCTCAATCTTTCTCACACAGTGAAATGTTTGTTGAGTAATTACAGTGTAAATGATGATACAAAGAGCTTGATTAAATTAGATGCCAAAGTACCCTTGTGATTCAGAATATGAATGGTATTTAATTTCTATGAAATCAATAATTGCTGAGGGACATTAATTAATGCCAATATTTCCGAAGTTGTTCTAGTTAGTGAAATGTATACCACATGCAAAAGATTCAGAACTCTGGCCGGGCGCGGTGGCTCACGCTTGTAATCTCAGCACTTTGGGAGGCCGAGGCGGGCGGATCACGAGGTCAGAAGATCGAGACCACGGTGAAACCCTGTCTCTACTAAAAATACAAAAAAATTAGCCGGGCGGTGGCGGGCGCCTGTAGTCCCAGCTACTCGGAGGCTGAGGCAGGAGAATGGCAGTGGAACCCGGGAGGCGGAGCTTGCAGTGAGCCGAGATCGCGCCACTGCACTCCAGCCTGGGCGACAGAGCAAGACTCCGTCTCAAAAAAAAAAAAAAAGATTCAGAACTCTGAAGGACAACGTTATTCTGTAATTAAGAATTAAGCATTAATTCCCATTAATTATTGGGGAGAAATAATTATTAAGAATTAACGACTGAGAAAATTTTTTTTTATTTAGGCGATTATTTTGTGCATGAGCGTTACTGCAAGTTTCACAAGATACATAAATTGAAAGAAACCATTATGTGCACAAGATGAATTTAATAACATCTTGATATTTTCCACGATCACAGTTTTATTTGGTAAATCTTTAAATGCACATCATCTAAAGATAATAAATGCATCTTGGAAATCTTGTAGGTAAGGGTAAATATTAAGATGCATCCAATTACATTTACACACACATGCACACACTCACTGATACACATGTGTGTATTTATATACATTAATTTGCTAATTGATTTTAACTAATATTTTTAAGAGCCAGTAGGATTGATATATTTGAACTTGAAAAATATTTATTATATACATGTCTAAAATACGCAAAGAAATAAAAAGTAATTAAACTAGGCATTTGAAACTCTACTAAAATATAAGCTGTGAATATTTTGTGATCATTACAAATTCTTACACTGAATATTTTTATTTTTATAATATTAATATGTTTGATACATGTGTACATTGTTTACAATTTATTATTTCATTTTTGTCAGACTCATGTCATGTATAAAAACATTTCATTCAAAGATGGATTACATATACAAAAGTGGTCCCTTGGGATTATAATACATATTTTTACATACTTTTCTATGTTTAAGTATGTTTAGATACATAAACTCTTACCACTGTATTCTTATTCCCTGCAGTATTCAGTACGGTAATGTAGTACACAGGTTTGTAGCCTAGGAGAGAGAGGCTATACCATATCACCTAGACGTGCTAGGCTGTACAATCTAGGTGTTTGTAATATACTCTCTGATGTTTGCAAAATGATGAAATTGCCTATGGATGCATCTCTTAGAACGTATCCCTATCATTCAGTGATGGGTGACTGTACTAAAATGCTCAATCTAAGTTTCAATGTCCTCCATAAAATTGTTGTACTGTGAAATACAAATCTCTCACCCATGGCCTGAATATATTTGCAAACTAAGCAGATCATGGGAAGGAGAATGTGCTGGCATCGCTGGGATGATTTTCTCACACTACATGGATAATATCTCCAGACTTCGCGAATATGAGCCACTTGCATAGAGTTAAAGTAGGCATCTCTTTGCTGGGAAATTTATCAAATGGGAGTGTGAAGTGTCTTTCAAAGATACTTGTTTGTTTGTAGCCAGTAGGCCTACAGTGGCTCATGGCAATGGTTGAGGTTGCTAAGATTTGGTGGAAGGAGGCAAAATGAAATGGCCACTTATATGCAATACGGATCACTTGTTTCTGTTGAGTAACAGATTCAGCTGGCTCTTTCTCCCAATGTTATTTGGAGAAAAAAAACTTGATGGTAATTTCGGGGTAACAAATACAATATTTGATGAAAGCAAATTTATTGAGGGTTAGACAAACTACAAGGTACTTCAGGCTGCAAAGTCAACACGAGACTTCTGGCCCAAATTGTGCAGAGTTTGGGTCCAGCTGCAAAGTTCAAAGGAAGAGGCCATATAAGACTATTCCCACTTCTGACACCAACTGACAGTTCAGGGGTCTCCCCAGAACACCCTCAGTTTCAAGAATTTACTAGAAGACTCACAGAACTCATTGAATGCTACTGTACTCATGGTTTATAATAGAGAAAGGGTAGAAATTAGGGCCATTCAAAGGAAGAGACATATCATGTAAGGTGGAATCTAGGAGGATTTTGAATATTAAGTTTCCATTGTCTTCAGGGCATATTACCTGTCATTGTTGTACAGCAATAAACATGGAGTACTACCAACCTGGGGAGCTAACCTGATGCTAAAAAGACACTATTTAGAAAGTGAAAAGACAAATGAAAGGATGAGATAAGATGACCTTCCACATTAAGGCACTGGAAAAAATAGCAAACTAAACCTAAAGCAAGGAGAAGGAAGAAAATAATAATTAGAGAAATTAATAATTTATAATATTAATAAAATTTTTAGTATTGAGTAATTGATATTAATTCTGGACTAGCTTGTTTCAGAAAGAGAAATATTCACTTCCCAACTTATTCTGTGGGGCCAGTGTTTCCTTGATACAAAAATTAATCCAAAGAGCATAGAAAAATAAAACTACTGTAAGTATAAATGCAAAATTCCTTAAAAAACAATAACAAATCAAATCTAGCAACATATAAAAGAATTATACACTATGACAAAGTGAAATTTATACTAGTAATCCCAGGTTGGTTTAACAGCCCAAAACGCATTAAGATAATACATCTTATCCATGGAATAAGAAACAAGAATTGCATGATCATCTCCATAGATTCAGAAAAGACATTTAACAAAATCCAAATGCTTTAATAATTAAAAATAAAAATAAAAACTCAATGAACCAGGAATAGAGAACTTTCTACACCAGATACATGGCACCTGTGAAGAGCCAACAGCAAACATTCAACTTAATGGTGAAAGAAATGATACTCTCCCGCTATGGTCAGAGATAAGAATAGGATATATACTTTTACCTCTTCTAGTCAGCATTGTACTAAAGATTTTATGCAGAGCAAATTGGCAAGTAAAGAAATAAAGAGTCACCCATATTGAACAGGAAGAAATAAAACTTTAATTGCAAATAACATTCTTGTATACGGAAAATTTTAAGGAATCCACTGAACGATAAAACTAGTAAGTTTTTTCAGCAATATTACAACATACAAGATAAATATACAAAAATCAGTTGCACACATCTACAATGAAAACCCCAAAATTAAATTAAGAAAACACTTCAATTTACAATAGCATCAAAAAAAAAATAATAATTAATTTGGAAAATGTGATACAATATTTTACTCTGAAAATTAAAAATTATTGTTTAAAGAAGATCTAAATAATTAGCAAACATCTTACAGCCATGAATTGGAAGATTTAATATTGTAGTACTTTACAATTTGAACTACAGATTTGATGAAATCCCTGCAAGTATCCCAACAGACTTCTGTCTAGAAACTGACAAGCTGATTCTAAAATACACATGGAATTGTAAGGGACTCAAAATAGCCAAAATAATCTTGAAAAAAGAAAACATATTAGGATAATTCACACCCCCGTGCTCCAAACCTTACTGCAAAGCATCAATAATCAAGACAACACAATACTGATGAAGGAAAAATATCTAGATTGATGGAAGAGAATTGAGAGTCTATATATAAAACTATGTATCTATAGTCAATGGATTCTTACTGTGGTGTCATGTGCAATTCAATGAGGAAGAGACAGTCTTTGAACAAACTGGGTCAACAACGTCCACGTGGATCATCACTTGCAAAGTAATGAAATCGAACCCTTACCCCAAAGCATACAAAAATATTAACTCAAATGAATTAAAGACATACATGCAAGAGCTAAAACAAAGCATATGGGAAAATCTTCAGGATTTTGGATCTAGCAAAGAAATAGCTGTAACACAAAAAACATGAGCAACAAAATAAAAATTAGATATTTAAAGTTTCTTAAAAATTAAAGACATTGGTGTTTCAAAGCACAACCAAGCAAGTCAAAAGGCAGCTCAAAAATTGTGAGAATATATTTGAAAAACACATATCTATATGTCTGCATATATATGTATCTTGAATGTAGACAAATTGTTTTAACTCAGTAACAAATATCCCAACTTAAAACTGATAAATGATAGGAATAGATATCTTTCCCAAGAAGATACACAAAGGGTCAATAATTCCATTAAAAGATACTCAACAGCATCACTCATCAGGCAACTACAAATCAAAACCACAGTTAGATACTCTATGGCTAGAACTGGCCACTTTGGAAAATAGTTTGATGGTTTCTAAATATATTAAACATAGAATTGTCAAATGACCTAGAAATGTATTCCTAGGTATACACCCAGATTATTGGAAAGAGATGTTCAAACACAAATTGTACACAAGTATTTTCAGCAGCAGTATTTAAAATAGCCAAAGGCTGAACACAACTCAAATGTTAATAAAAATATTATTGGATAAACAAAATGTTATATCCATGAAATTGAATGTTATACAGTTATAAAAAAATAAAGTACCAATACGTACATGAACCTTGATAGCATTATGCCAACTGAAAGAAGCCAGGCACAAAAGGCCACCCATTGTATGATTCTATTTAGATGAAAATAGAATAGGAAAATCTACAGAGACAGAAAACAGATTTGTGTTGCTTAGAATTGAGTAGGGGATGGGTGCATAGGAGGTTAACACCTGAAGAAGGTGGGGTTTCTTTTTGAAGTGATGAAAATGCTCTAAAATTCATTGTGATGATGGCTCCACTTATCTGTGCATATACTAAAAGCCATTGACTTGTACACATTAATGTGTGCACTCTACACTATGTAAATTATATCTCAATAAATCCTTTCAAAAATACACACAAGAGTAAGGGGTTTTGGAGTGTTGCAACTGGGAGGCTGTTTGAAATACTGAATAGGTCTCATTGAGAGTGTGAGGTTTCAGTAAAGACTTGAGGAAGTTGAATGAGCTGATCAATTGATATATGGAGGGCTATCTTTCCAAGCCAAGGAATTAACTAGAGTCTTGGTCATAAGACAGCAGCATGTTGGCATGTCCAGAGGACAGTGAGGTGGCCAGGACCACTGGGAAGATCAAGGGCGAAGATATGAAATAATTTTGGCGGTTAACATGGGGCAGAGCATGATGGGCTTGCAGACCATTGTAAGAATTGTGGCTTTTAGTGTAAATGAAATGGGGAGACAAATGATTATCCCATTATCAATATTTTAATAAATTATATCCATGAACCAAATCCAATGAGATTAAATCAATTAGTAATAATATGCCAATTTGTATTAAAATTACAAGAATTACTTGCACATTTCAGAACAGGAGAGTCATGATTGTTTATCAGCAATAATAAACATTTTTAATTTTAATTGTGATCAGCTAATTGTTGGATTCTGAGAGTTTGTCCCCCACATAGGCTTTAAGAACACTTCTTCGAGGGTCTGTATGTTTCTGCATTACAAAGGATTCCAGAACACTGCTGCTGGGTTCTGAGTGTTTGTCCCTCACATAGGATTCCATAATAATGCTGCGAGGTTCTGAATGTTTCTCCCTATCAAAGGATTCCAGAACACTACTGCTGGGTTCTGAGTGTTTGTCCCTCACAAAGGATAATAGAACACTTCTAGGAGTGCCTGAATGTTTGTCTCTCAGATAGGATTCCAGAATACAGTGGCTAGATTCTGAGTGTTTGTCCCTCACATACGATACCAGAACACTACTCCTGGGTCGGAGTGTTTGTCCCTCACAGAGGATTCCAGAACACTGCTGCTGGATCCTGAGTGTTTTTCCCTCACATGGGATTCCTGACCACTGCTGCTGGGTCTGAGTGTTTGTCCCTCACAGAGGATTCCAGAACACTGCTGCTGGATTCTGAGTGTTTGTCCCTCACATAGGATTTCAGAACACTGCTACGAGGGTCTGAATGTTTCTCCATTACAAAGGATTCCAGAACACTGCTGCTGGGTTCTGAGAGTTTTTCCCTCACATAGGCTTCCAGAACACTGCTGCTGGGTTCTGAGTGTTTGTCCCTCACATAGGATTCCAGAACACTACTGCTGGGTTCTGAGTGTTTGTCCCTCACAGAGGATTCCAGAACACTGCTGCTGGGTTCTGAGTTTTTGTCCCTCACATAGGATTCCAAAACACTGCTAAGAGGGTCTGAATGTTTGTCCCTCACAAAGGATTCTAGAAGAGTGCTGCTGGGTTGTGAGTGTTTGTTCCTCACATAGGATTCCAGAACATTACTGCTGGGTTCTGAGTATTTGTCCCTCACAGAGAATTCCAGAATACTGCTGCTGGGTTCTGAGTGTTTGTCCCTCAGATAGGTTTCCAAAACACTGCTGCTGGGTTCTGAGTGTTTGTCCCTCAGATGGGTTTCCAGACCACTGCTGCTGGGTTCATAGAGTTTGTCCCTCACATAGGATTCCGGAACACTGCTACGAGGTTCTGAATGTTTGTCCCTCACAAAGGATTCCAGAACCCTGCTGTGGATTCTGAGTGTTTGTCCCTCACATAGGATTCCAGAACACTGCTATGAGTTTCTGAATGTTTGTCCCTCTCAAACGATTGCAGAACACTGCTGCTGGGTGCTGAGTGTTTGTCCCTCACATAGGATTCCACAACTCTGCTGCTGGGTGATGTTGGTTTGTCCCTCACGAAGGATTCCAGAGCACTGCTGATTGTTTCTGTGTGTTTTTCCCTCACATAGGATTCCAGAACACTTCTGCTGGGTTCTGAGTGTTTGTCCTCACATAGGATTCCAGAACACTTCTATGAGTGTCTGAAGGTTTGTCCCTCACAAAGGATTCTAGAAGACTGCTGCTGGGTTCTGAGTGTTTGTCACTCACTTAGGATTCCAGAACACTGCTGCGGGCGTCTGAGTGTTTGTCCCTCAGAGACAATTCCAGAACACCGTGGCTGGATTCTGAGTATTTGTCCCTAACATAGGATTTCAGAACACTTCTAAGAGTTTCTGAATGTTTGTCCCTCTCAAACGATTGCAGAACACTGCTGCTGGGTGCTGAGTGTTTGTCCCTCACTTAGGATTCCACAACTCTGCTGCTGGGTGATGTTGGTTTGTCCCTCACGAAGGATTCCAGAGCACTGCTGATTGTTTCTGTGTGTTTGTCCCTCACATGGGATTCCAAAACACTGCTGCTGAGTTCAGAGTGTTTGTCCCTCACATACGATTCCAGAACACTGCTACTGGGTTCTGAGTATTTGTTCCTCACATAGGATTCCAGAACAATGCTGCTGGCTTCTGAATGTTTGTCCCTCACGTAGGATTCCAGAATACTGCTGCTTGTTTCTGAGTGTTTGTTCCTCACATAGGATTCCAGAACATTACTGCTGGGTTCTGAGTGTTTGTCCCTCACAGAGGATTCCAGAATACTGCTGCTGGGTTCTGTGGGCTTGTCACTTACATAGGATTCCAGAACACTGCTACGAGGGTATGAATGTTTGTCCCCCACAAAGGATTCTAGAACAGTGCTGCTGGGTTGTGAGTGTATGTCCTTCTCATATGATTCCAGAACACTGCTACCAGGTTCTTAATATTTGTCCCTCACATAGGATTCCAGAACACTGCTGCAGGGTTCTGAGTGTTTGTCCCTCACATAGGATTCCAGAACACTGCTGCTGGGTTCTGAGTGTTTGTCCCTCACATAGGATTCCAGAACACCTCTACTGGGTTCTGAGTGTTTGTCCCTCACAGGAGATTCCAGAACACTGCTGCTGGGTTCTGAGTGTTTGTCCCTCACATGGATTCCAAAACACTGCTGCTGGGTTCTGAGTGTTTGTCCCTCACAAAGAAATTTTTCAGACTTCTTCTGTACAGTTTTTATGTGAAGATATTTCCTTTTCTACCATAGGCCACAAAGTGTTCCAAATGTCCACTTGCAGATTCTACAAAAGAGTGTTTCAAAACTGCTCAATCAAAGAAAGTTTTAACTCTGTGAGATGAATGCACACATCACAAAGAAGTTTCTCAGATGGCTTCCATCTAGATTTTATATGAAGGTATTTCCTTTTCTACCATAGGCCGCAAAGGTTCCTAATGTCCACTTGCAGATTTTAAAAAACGAGTGTTCCCAAGCTGCTCAATCAAAAGAAAGGTTGAACTCTGTGAGATGAATGCACACATCACAAAGAAGTTTCTAGAATGCTTCTGTCCAGATTTTATGTGAAGATAATTATTTTTCTACCATAGGCCACAAAGTGTTCCAAATGTCCACTTGTAGATTCTAAAAAAAGAATGTTTCAAAAGTACTCAACAAAAAGAAATGTTCAACTCTGTGAGATAAATGCACATATCACAAAGAAGTTTCTCGAATGCTTCTGTCTAGTTTTTATGTGAAGATATTTCCTTTTCTACCATAGGCCACAAAGGCTTCCAAATGTCCACTTGCAGATTCTACAAAAAGAGTGTTTCAAAACTGCTCAATCAAAAGAAAGGTTCAACTCTGTGAGATGAATGCACACATCACAAGGAAGTTTCTCAGAATTCTTCTGTCTAGTTTTTATGTGAAGATATTTCCTTCCATTTCAATTCATTCCATTCCATTGCATTCCATTCCATTCCATTCCATTCCATTGCATTCCATTCCATTCCATTCAATTCCATTCCATTGCATTCCATTCCATTCCAGTCCATTCCATTCCATTCCACTCCATTCCATTCAATTCCTTTCCATTCAATTCCATTCCATTCCATTCCAGTCCATTCCATTCCAGTCCATTCCATTGCCTTCCATTCCATTGCATTCCATTCCATGCCATTCCATTCCAGTCCATACCATTCCAATCCAGTCCATTCCATCCATTCCATTCCAGTCCATTCCATTCCATTGCATTCCATTCCATTCCAGTCCATTCCATTCCATTCCATTCCATTCCATTCCATTCCATTCCATTCCATTCCAGTCCATTCAAATTCCATTCCATTCCATTCCACTCCATCCATTCCATTCAATTCCATTCCAGTCCACTCCATTCCATTCTATTCCTTCCCATTCCACTCCATTCCAGTCAATTCCATTCCATTCCATTCCATTCCACTCCACTCCATTCCATTCCATTCCATTCCATTCCATTCCATCCATTCCATTCCATTCCACTCCATCCATTCCTTCCATTCCATTCCACTCCACTCCACTCCATTCCATTCCATTCCATTCCAGTCCACTCCATTCCATTCTATTCCTTCCCATTCGCCTCCATTCCAGTCCATTCCATTCCATTCCATTCCATTCCATTCCATTCCATTCCATTCCATTCCATTCCATTCCATTCCATTCCATTCCATTCCATTCCATTCCATTCCATTCCTTCCATTCCATTCCATTCCATTCCATCCATTCCATTCCACTCCTCCATTCCATTCCATTCCATTCCATCCATCCATTCCATTCCACTCCTCCATTCCATTCCATCCATTCCATTCCTCCACTCCATTCCTCCACTCCATTCCATTCCATTCCATTCCACTCCACTCCACTCCATTCCATTCCATTCCATCCATCCATTCCATTCCATTCCACCATTCCATTCCTTTCTATTCCATTCCTTTCCATCACTTTCCATTCCATTCCATTCCACTCCAATCCACTCCACTCCATTCCATTCCATTCCATTCCATTCCATTCCACTCCATTCCACTCCATTCCATTCCACTCCAGTCCATTCCACTCCATTCCATTCCATTCTATTCCATTCCTCCATTCCATTCCGTTCCATTCCATTCCTCTCCATTCAACTACACTCCATTCCATCCATTCCATCCATCCATCCATCCATTCCAGTCCATTCCATTCCATTCCATTCGCCTCCATTCCAGTCCATTCCATTCCATTCCATTCCATTCCATCCATTCCATTCTCTCCATTCCACTCCATCCATTCCACTGCATTCCATTCCATTCCATTCCATTCCATTCCATTCCATTCCATTCCATTCCACTCCACTCCATTCCATTCACTCCACTCCACTCCATTCCAATCTTCCACTCCTTCCATTCCATTCCATTCCATTCCACTCCCTCCACTCCATTCCTCCACTCCACTCCAATCCACTCCATTCCTTTCCATTCCATTCATTCCATTCCACTTCCTTTCCATTCCATTCCACTCCCTCCATTCCATTCCTCCATTCCATTCATTCCATTCCATCCATTCCATTCCATCCATTCCATTCCATTCCCATTCACATCCATTCCAATCCACTCCATTCCATTCTATCCATTCCATTCCACCATTCCATTCCAATTCCATTCCATTCCACCATTCCATTCCAATCCATTCCATTCCATTCCATTCATTCCATTCCATTCAATTCCATTCCATTGCATTCCATTCCATTCCATTCCATTCCATTCCATTCCAGTCCATTCCATTCCATTCAATTCCATTCCATTCTATTCCATTCCATTCTATTCCCTTCCATTCTCCATTCCATTCTATTCCATTCCATTCCATTCATTCCATTTCCATTCCATTCCATTCCATTCCATTCCATTCCTTCCATTCCATTCCTTCCATTCCATTCCATTCATTCCATTCCATTCTATTCCATTCCATTCTATTCCATCCCATTGCATTCCCTTCCATTATATTCTATTCCTTTCGTTCCATTCCATTCCATCCACTCCATTCCATTCCATTCCATTCCATCCTTTCCATCCATTCCATTCCACCTCATTCCATTCCACTCCACTCCACTCCACTCCACTCCACTCCACTCCACTCCACTCCTCTTCACTGCTCTCCACTCCACTCCATTCCATTCCATTGGATCCCATTCCATTCTATTCCATTCCATTCTATTCCATTCCATTCTATTCCATTCCATTCCATTCCATTCCATTCCACTCCATTCCATTCCATTCCATTCCATTCCATTCCATTCCACTCCATTCAATCCATTCCATTCCATTCCATTCCAGTCCATTCCATTCCACCATTCCATTCCATTCCATTCCATGCCATTCATGCCATTCCATTCCATTCCATACCATTCCATTCCAATCCATTCCATTCCACTCCATTCCATTCCATTCCATTCCACTCCATTCCATTCCATTCCATTCCATTCCACTCCATTCCATTGCATTCCATTCCATCCCCATCCATTCCATTCCATTCCACTCCACTCCACTCTACTCCAATCCACGCATTCCATTCCATCCCATTCCATTCCTTTCCATCCATTCCATTCCTTCCCATTCTCCTCCTTTCCATTCCATTCCATTCCATTCCACTCCATTCCTCCATTCCATTCCATTCCATTCCATTCCATTCCATTCCATTCCATTCCATTCCATTCCATTCCATTCCATTCCATTCCACTACACTGTATTCCTCTCCACTCCATTCCATTCCATTCCATTCCATTCCATTCCATTCCATTCCATTCCATTCCTTCCATTCCATTCCATTCCTTCCATTCCATTCCAATTCCATTCCGTTCCATCCCTCCATTCCATTCCTCCATTCCATTCCTCCATTCCATTCTCCATTCCATTCCATTCCATTCCCATATTCCATTCCATTCTCTGCATTCCACTCCACTCCACTCCATTCCATTCACTCCATTCCACTCCATTCCATTCCTCCCATTCCATTCCTCCATTCCATTCCACTCCATTCCATTCCATTCCATTCATTCCATTCCATTCCATTCCTCCATTCCATTCCATTCTATTCCATTCCATTCTATCCCATTCCATTCATTCCATTCCATTCTATTCCATTCCATTCTATTCCATTCCATTCTATTCCATTCCATTCTATTCCATTCCATTCTATTCCATTCCATTCTATTCCATTCCATTCTGTTCTGTTCTATTCCATTCCATTCTATTCCATTATTCCATTCCATTCATTCCATTCCATTCATTCCATTCCATTCTATTCCATTCCATTCTATTCCATTCCATTCTATTCCATTCCATTCCATTCAATTCCATTCCATTCAATTCCATTCCATTCCTTTCCATTCCATTCTATTCCATTCCATTCCATTCCATTCCATTCCATTCCATTCAATTCCATTCCATTCCATTCAATTCCTTCCATTCATTCCATTCCATTCTATTCCATTCCATTCCATTCCATTCTATTCTATTCTATTCTATTCTATTCTATTTATTCTATTCTATTTATTCTATTTTATTCTATTCTATTCTATTCTATTCTATTCTATTCTATTCTATTTATTCTATTCTATTTTATTCTATTCTATTTATTCTATTCTATTTATTCTATTCTATTCTATTCTATTCTATTTATTCTATTCTATTTATTCTATTCTATTCTATTCTATTTTATTCTATTCTATTTATTCTATTCTATTTATTCTATTCTATTCTATTCTATTTTATTCTATTCTATTTATTCTATTCTATTTTATTCTATTCTATTCTATTTTATTCTATTCTATTCTATTTTATTCTATTCTATTCTATTCTATTCTATTCTATTTATTCTATTCTATTTATTCTATTTATTCTATTCTATTTATTCTATTCTATTCTACTCTATTCTATTCTATTTATTCTATTCTATTCTACTCTATTCTATTCTATTTATTCTATTTATTCTATTCTATTCTACTCTATTCTATTCTATTCTATTCTACTCTATTCTATTCTACTCTATTCTATTCTATTTATTCTATTCTACTCTATTCTATTCTATTTATTCTATTTATTCTATTCTATTTATTCTATTTATTCTATTCTATTTATTCTATTCTATTCTATTCTACTCTATTCTATTCTATTTATTCTATTCTATTTATTCTATTTATTCTATTCTATTCTATTCTACTCTATTCTATTCTATTTATTCTATTCTATTCTATTTATTCTATTCTATTTATTCTATTCTATTCTATTTATTCTATTCTATTCTACTCTATTCTATTTATTCTATTCTATTCTTATTCTATTCTATTTATTCTATTTTATTCTATTTATTCTATTCTATTCTACTCTATTCTATTCTATTCTACTCTATTCTATTCTACTCTATTCTATTCTATTTTATTCTATTCTATTTATTCTATTCTATTTATTCTATTTATTCTATTTATTCTATTTATTCTATTCTATTTATTCTATTTATTCTATTTATTCTATTTATTCTATTTATTCTATTTATTCTATTCTATTCTATTCTACTCTATTCTATTCTACTCTATTCTATTCTATTCTACTCTATTCTATTCTATTCTACTCTATTCTATTCTATTCTATTTATTCTATTCTATTTATTCTATTCTATTCTACTCTATTCTATTCTATTTATTCTATTCTATTCTACTCTATTCTATTCTATTCTATTCTATTCTATTCCATTCCATTCATTCCATTCCATTTCATTCCATTCCATTTCATTCCATTCCATTCCATTTCATTCCATTCCATTTCATTCCATTCCATTTATTTCCATATTGTTCCATTCCATTCGATTACATTGCATTGCACTCCATTCCATTCCATTTCATTCCATTCCATTCCATTCCATTCTATTCTATTCTATTCTACTCTATTCTATTCTACTCTATTCTATTCTATTTATTCTATTCTATTCTACTCTATTCTATTCTATTTATTCTATTCTATTCTACTCTATTCTATTCTACTCTATTTATTCTATTTATTCTATTCTATTCTACTCTATTCTATTCTATTCCATTCCATTCCATTACTTTTCATTCCATTCCTTTCTATTCCATTCCTTTCCATCACTTTCCATTCCATTCCATTCTACTCCAATCCACTCCACTCCAATGCACTGCATTCCATTCCATTCCATTTCATTCCATTCCATTCCATTCCATTTCATTCCATTCCATTCCACTCCATTCCATTCCACTCCATTCCACTCCATTCCACTCCATTCCATTCCATTCCACTCCATTCCATTCCATTCCACTCCACTCCACTCCACTCCACTCCATTCCATTCCATTCCATTCCATTCCATTCCATTCCACTCCATTCCATTCCATTCCATTCCATTCCATTCCATTCCATTCCACTCCATTCCACTCCATTCCATTCCATTCCATTTCATTCCATTCCATTCCTTTCCATTCCACTCCATTCCACTCCATTCCATCCACTCCACTCCACTCCACTCCACTCCATTCCATTCCATTCTATTCTATTTATTCTATTTATTCTATTCTATTTATTCTATTTATTCTATTTATTCTATTCTATTTATTCTATTCTATTTATTCTATTTATTCTATTTATTCTATTCTATTTATTCTATTTATTCTATTCTATTTATTCTATTTATTCTATTCTATTCTTATTCTATTCTATTCTATTTTATTCTATTCTATTCTATTCTATTTTATTCTATTTTATTCTATTCTATTTTATTCTATTTTATTCTATTCTATTTTATTCTATTTTATTCTATTCTATTTTATTCTATTCTATTCTATTTTATTCTATTCTATTTTATTCTATTCTATTTTATTCTATTCTATTCTACTCTATTCTATTCTATTCTATTTTATTCTATTCTATTTTATTCTATTCTATTCTATTTTATTCTATTCTATTTTATTCTTATTCTATTCTATTTTATTCTATTCTATTTTATTCTATTTTATTCTATTCTATTCTATTTTATTCTATTCTATTCTATTCTATTCTATTTTATTCTATTCTATTCTTATTCTATTCTATTCTATTCTATTTTATTCTATTCTATTCTACTCTATTCTATTCTATTCTACTCTATTCTATTTCACTCCATTCCATTCCATTCCATTCCATTCCACTCCATTCCATCCACTCCATTCCACTCCATTCCACTCCATTCCACTCCATTCATTTCCACTCCATTCCATTCCACTCCATTCCATTCCATTCCACTCCATTCCATTCCATTCCATTCCATTCCACTCCATTCCACTCCATTCCATTCCACTCCATTCCATTCCATTCCATTCCATTCCATTCCATTCCATTCCATTCCACTCCATTCCATTCCATTCCACTCCATTCCATTCCATTCCATTCCATTCCATTCCATTCCATTCCATTCCATTCCATTCCATTCCACTCCATTCCATTCCATTCCATTCCATTCCATTCCATTCCACTCCATTCCATTCCACTCCATTCCACTCCATTCCATTCCACTCCATTCCACTCCATTCCATTCCATTCCATTCCATTCCACTCCATTCCATTCCATTCCATTCCATTCCATTCCATTCCATTCTGCTGGAATGAAGATTTTAAAATATCCTCTCTGGGATATGTTATGTTTGGATTAATCCCTTTTTCAGATGCCATTCTTGAAATCTACAAAAAAGCTAACCTAGAGATGACTGATTTTATCTATTATGCTACTCCAGTATTTGTCATGCAGAGGAAGTGTGACCATGTGCTTGCTCATATCTTGACTTTCACTGTGTTATTTTATTTGTGTTTTCTTGTTTGTTTTTTGTTTTTTTTTTTTTTTTTTTTTTTTTTTTTTTTTTTTTTTTTTTTTTTTTTTTTTTTTTTTTTTTTTTTTTTTTTTTTTTTTTTTTTTTTTTTTTTTTTTTTTTTTTTTTTTTTTTTTTTTTTTTTTTTTTTTTTTTTTTTTTTTTTTTTTTTTTTTTTTTTTTTTTTTTTTTTTTTTTTTTTTTTTTTTTTTTTTTTTTTTTTTTTTTTTTTTTTTTTTTTTTTTTTTTTTTTTTTTTTTTTTTTTTTTTTTTTTTTTTTTTTTTTTTTTTTTTTTTTTTTTTTTTTTTTTTTTTTTTTTTTTTTTTTTTTTTTTTTTTTTTTTTTTTTTTTTTTTTTTTTTTTTTTTTTTTTTTTTTTTTTTTTTTTTTTTTTTTTTTTTTTTTTTTTTTTTTTTTTTTTTTTTTTTTTTTTTTTTTTTTTTTTTTTTTTTTTTTTTTTTTTTTTTTTTTTTTTTTTTTTTTTTTTTTTTTTTTTTTTTTTTTTTTTTTTTTTTTTTTTTTTTTTTTTTTTTTTTTTTTTTTTTTTTTTTTTTTTTTTTTTTTTTTTTTTTTTTTTTTTTTTTTTTTTTTAGAGAACAGCTGAATTGAACTAGGGAGACATAAATTTGTCATGAATAAATCTTGCAGCAGGAATGTATTCAAACTATGGAGATATGATATACAGTGAATGTATTTGTGGCTAGCAAAATGATGTTACAGTTTTATGATAATAAATTTCTTAGTATGTTGCACAGTGCTGGCATGAATTACATATTAAAACTTCCTGCTCCCAAATTAAGCAATACATTATTAGAAAATGTTAGTCAATATTTATCAGTATGTATGCCCCAAACATTTTGCAAAGTATAGGAAATGCAAATTTTAAAAGCCATTGTCTTTGCCTAAGGTCTTTCCATTTTATAAGGGAATAACATCAAGAATGGAGAAGGAAGAGCGGACAGTGTTGAATAAAAGTGACATAGAAGTGGAAAAAAGTATGAGGAATAGAAAATGTACACGAAGCAAGAAAAAACATAGTGATGAGAAAAAAAAAGGAAAGAACCATAGTGGTGAATACTGAAGAGGCGAGAGGATGATGCAAAAGAAGGATAAATAGATGCAAGTGGAGGAGCAAGGCAGAAAGGAAAAACAGAGAAAACATTAAGGGCAAATTAGACCAGAAAGGAGGACCAAAGGGAAAGTCCTACAGCCAAATGTTTCTGTATCTGCTATAGTTAATTCATTACAATAGATGATACATGCTTTTACTCTAATAGGCTTAGTAGTAACTGATTTGAAATTATTAATATATATAATTTTGAGATTTCTTTTAGAAATATTAAATTGGTGGCAGCAAATTAATAAATGACCACTATGTAGAAAAATAATTGTTAAAATTTAAAAGGATAAATTCTTGACAGAAAACTGCTGCAATAACAATCGCTATCTTATGTAACAAACACAGAACTTCCATTAGCTCCAATTTAAACCAAACTGACAGGTTTCACTAGGAATTTGTTATGACTACTAAATGTTCTTGTAAAATTATGTAAGAAATAAATCTTCTTTATGAAATAGCAGTCATATTCCTGAAATAAAATGTAGATAACAGGTTGTTTTACCCACTCCACCCCATTGGAGATTGACAATTAATTATAAAATATGCATACATGTGCAGAATGCAATTAGCACATAGAAGTATATTACTCTCTCACACAGACACGCGTGCACACACACACGCACAACCATTCATGCACACACACAGAGTTATTGCATATGGATAATTTTAATCGTTGCTACTCTTTTCAACTGTCATTACCACCCTTGTATCTTTTTCTTTTTGACTAATTCCTCCCCACTGTTAGAATGGAATGAAATCTGATAATAAAAAGAGAAACTTCTTGAGGTTTCTTCTCCCATGTTCCCCATATCCCTCAGCAAATTTCATCTTTAGTTTTTTAAGCTAAGAAAAAAAATGATTAGAGAGCATCTCTGTCTCCTGACTGAAACAGTATGCATTCATCATTGTTGCACACTAAACATGTCACATTGGTCCAGCCCCAAGCATTGCTTATTTGTACAGCTTTGGCCTCTAGCAGTGGGTACAAACTAGCCCCAAGTATGGTTTTGTCCTGTGGATCTAAGTACTTCTACTGCATTTTCAGAAACTCCAAAATCTAAAATTGTCTAGTGAAAAGGAAACAAATGCAATCTAAGTCATTATCTTCAGTACATTGTTATTTCAGAATATCTAAAGCATGTGCAATGAGTTGTTCATTAATATCAGGAATTGACAAAGTCTGGAAATGTGCCTAGAAATCCAAATCTATCATGACGCCATTATAAAATAAAGGATCAGGAAGTAATTGCTACTACAATGAGAAAAATAAATGTTGTTTATGATTGTTTGCTAAATCTATTTCTGAAATATTTTATGATTATAAAATGATTGACATGCAAATAATTTGCATGATTTTACGGTAAAAGCTAAAAATTAAATTATATTTATATGACCTGAATCAAGACAGTGGAATAAAACAGTAAACATTCATGAATGTACACATAGAAGTATATTACTCTCTCATATTGCATGGCCAGGCACACACACACACACACACACACACACACACACACACACACACACACACACACACACACACACACACACACACACACACACACACACACACACACACACACACACACACACACACACACACACACACACACACACACACACACACACACACACACACACACACACACACACACACACACACACACACACACACACACACACACACACACACACACACACACACACACACACACACACACACACACACACACACACACACACACACACACACACACACACACACACACACACACACACACACACACACACACACACACACACACACACACACACACACACACACACACACACACACACACACACACACACACACACACACACACACACACACACACACACACACACACACACACACACACACACACACACACACACACACACACACACACACACACACACACACACACACACACACACACACACACACACACACACACACACACACACACACACACACACACACACACACACACACACACACACACACACACACACACACACACACTCTCTTGTAGAATTTAGACACACTGTGTGACACACACACACACACACACACACACACACACACACACACAGACTGTGTTCCCTGAAAACCCAGTGGGTTGTTTTAAACTGGCAAGGAGGAATAATCCAGCTTGTTTGCAATATGGCAGCCCATATCAGCATCCTGTTCCACACAGTCCTTGAGAATCTTGAAAATGAACACATAAGCATTATCATTACCTAAATACACATCCTATGTGAATTTATACAGCTAGAATGTAAGATTAATATGAACAATTCAAAAGCATTCTTCCCTGCCTAGAAATTAATTTATATTACCCTCTTATATTCATATCTTCCATAGTATAGTAAAGGTGCCTTCTCACACTTTTCCCTCTATCTTGAGCTTCTGCCTTCCTATGTTTTTAAACTAAGTTACTCTCTAGTTCCTGAAAATGCCTCCACTTCTAACACTGAGTCTTTACCCACGGAGACCCCAAAATCCTTCATATATATTAACTCCTCAGTTTTCCTAACATCTGGATACTTCTTACTTCTCTAATCTCCTCAGTCTTCATTCCTTCTCAAGAAGCCTACATGGTTAAAATCTTGCTAGACTGAGTCATGCATTCTCAAAAGGATATTATTGTCCACAATGTGGTTACGATTGGCTCTTGAGGAGGAAAATCTTCTTTAGAATTACAATAGTTTGGGCCGGGCGCGGTGGCTCACGCCTGTAATCCCAGCGCTTTGGGAGGCCGAGGCGGCGGATCACGAGGTCAGGAGATGGAGACCATCCTGGCTAACACGGTGAAATCCCGTCGCTATTGAAAATACAAAAAATATTAGCTGGGCATGGTGGCAGGTACCTGTAGTCCCAGCTACTCGGGAAGCTGAGGCAGGAGAATGGCGTGAACCTGGGATGCGGAGCTTGCAGTGAGCGGAGATCGTGCCACTGCACCCCAGCCTGGGCGACAGAGCGAGACTCTGTCTCAAACAAACAAACAAAATTACAACAGTTTGGGTCTCCACGGTTTAACACTATAGGGCAAGATCTTCATCGTTAAAATTTAATTTCATGATAGAATGGTGGTGATTTTGTAAAAGCATCTAAAAGGGATCCTGGTAGGGAGAGGAGTGAACATGAAAAGAAGATTGGGAAACACTGGGCACAATCATCGTCCCAGTTGCCCTCAATATATTTGGAAAGCTCTGGACCAATACACGTTGTTCTTTTTTTCTCTCCAAGATAACTTTGTTCAACACTTGATGACTTATCTTTAGAAAACCCTCCCATTCTTCCAGATACAGCTCAAATGTAAACTCTTGTAGCTTTTGTGGATACAATCATTCCACCTGCACCAGGCAGAAAACTTCTTTTTACATGTGTTCCCATATTTTCCAGGTACTTGGCATGCAATGGACCAAATGTTTCTGGTTCCCCCTGCAATTTACACATTGAAACCCTAATTTCAGTATGAAAATTTTTGGAGGTGAAGCCCTTGAGATGTAATTAGGTCAGGAGGATAAAAGCCCTCATGAATGGGATTGCTGCCCATATGAGAAGAGGGGAGTGAGCTAACAAGAACTCTCTCCACCAGGTAAGGGCGCACTGAGTGACTCTCTGCAACCCAGAAGGGAGTCCTCACCAGAACCTAACCATGCTGGCAACCTGGCTACCAGAACTATAAGAAATATAATTCTGGGGCGGGGGCAGTGGCTCACTCCTGTAATCCCAGCACTTTGGGAGGCCGAGGTGGGTGGATCACTTGATGTCAGGAGTTCGAGACCAGCCTGGCCAACATGGCGAAATTCCATCTCTACTAAAAATACAAAACTTAGCCAGGCGTGGTGGCGGGCACCTGTAACCCCAGCTATTTGTGAGAGAGCCTGAGGCAGGAGAATCGCTTGAACCTGGGAGGAGGAAGTTACAGAGATCACGCCATTGTGCTCCAGCCTGGGTGACAAAATGAGAAAAAAAAAATCTGGTTTTCACTGTCTCCTAGGCTGCAGCCTCAAACCCCTGGGCTCAAGTGATCCTCCTGCCTCAGCCTCCCCAGTAGCTAGGACTACAGGCACGTGCCACCACACCCGGCTAAAGTTTTTATTTTTATTTTTGTAGAGAGAGGGTCTTTCCCAGACTGGTCTCAAACTTCTGGCCTCAAGCAATCCTTCCACCTTGGCCTCCCAAAGTGCTAGTATTACAAACATGAGAATTTCTGTTGTTTATAAACCACACAGGCTATAATATTTTGTTATAGTAGCACCAACTAATACATATCATCACTGTATATCCATTTATTTATATATTGTTCTTCCCTGTGATAATATGTCTTCATATTTAAGTCCAAACTATCTACATCTTTATAAGCCTCAGTAATACAGAATTGTTACCAGACTAAGCAAGATGATTTAAAGATTAGGAAAATAAAAGCCTTTGGATAAAAAAAAGTAACTGAAATATTATTGTTTTGATGTAGAGAAAGAATAGGTAAAGATATAATCCTGCTTAATTTCAGATCAACTATAGGCTATTCTGCTTACCTAGTATGAAACAGGATTATCAAGGCCAAATTTAGGTTTTTAAAATAGAGCCATAAAGTGAGTATGTGCTTTACAAATTGTATTAGCATCATAGTGGTCCCCATAGTGAGTATAAATATAAGACCATGTAGATGACAACAAAAAGTCCTAGAAGAAAGAAATATTTTTAACTTGTACCTATTTGTCTGTATTTATTTATATCTCTAATCTTTTGAGCAATTTATATTTACTTATATAATATAGTAATATAATTATATAATACACTATATAAATTTATAGTAAATATAAATTTACTGTACATCTATGGTTAATATATTTATTAAATATATTTATACATTATATATACATAATTTTATCTTAATTAGAGACAGAGTCTTGCTGTTTAGCTCAATAGCTCAGGCTAGAATATTGTTGCTTTTCATAAGTGCAATCATTCCACACTACAGCCTCAAATTCCTGGACTCAACCAAGCCTCCCACCTCAGCCTCCACAAGTAGTCAGGACTATAGATATCCACTACTGTTCCTGGCTCTATATTATATACTCATGTATAAATATTTTGTAATTAATGTAAATAAGAAGTTATGGTATGTTACATAATATAATAATAGAATGTATTGCAGCCGGGCACGGTGGCTCATGCCTGTATTCCCAGCACTTTGGGAGGCTGAGGTGGGTGGATCACGAGATCAGGAGATGGAGACCATCCTGGCTAACATGGTGAAGCCCAGTCTCAGCAGGGGTGGGTGAGGAACGGTTGAGGGCTTTTAAGAGAGTGACAGAATCAGAGGGGCCAGGAAAGAGGCGGCTGTGGCAGTCCCCAAGAGTCTTTCAGTATAGTGTCCAGCTCTCTGGCCCTGAATCCAAGGCCCCAGCAGGCTCCTCCAGGGCCAGCACTGCTCACGTCTAAGGACGCGGTGCTCGGCCCCACCAGGCCCGCCTGTCCTGTCATTGTAGACTTCAGTCCCCAGCCCTCACTTCAGCCCAAAGGACCTCGGTCAGTTTCATTGTTGCTCCCTCTACCCGTCTTGCATTTATAGTGAACCTCTAAAAACCTCACAATATGGCTGAGGTGGGCACCGCAGAAATGGCCATCCCTGTGCTGTAGAGGAGGGATGGAGGCCCAGGCAAGAGGCTGCAGCCTGCCCCAGGCCCCGAAGCGGGAAGAGGTGAGGGCGGGCCTAAGGCCAGATTACTCCCCCCACTTGACCCTCCCTGCCTGCACAGGGCCTGGCAGAGAACGTCCCAGGGACTGCTGGCTCCCAGCGCTCTTACATGAGCCTGACATGGGCACGTTTCTCTGGCTGCCCAGGATGAGGCAGTGATCTGGAGGAGGGACCATGGGAGGCAGTGACAGTCACAGGAGGACAGCGGTGGCCTGGCCATAGTAAGAGCAGGGGCTAGAGCTGGGAAGTGCTGGGGAAGCAGCAGGCCCAGGCCCTGGGTCCCAGGGGAAGAGGAGGGGGCTCCTCGTCTTCGGCTTGGGGCAGGTAGGGTTAGCATCCCTGCAGACAGGGAGCACTGGGGGAGGAGCTGCTAGAAGAGGATGATGAAGAGTCCAGTGGCACGTGCTTGGTGGTAGGGCCCTGGAGCTGCCAGGTGGGTCACTGCCCGCAAGGAGCCAAGGGGGTTAGACTCAGATGGAGCAGGTCCCCTCCAGCTCTGCCATTGAGGCTGCACAGCCTTGGGCCGAGTTCCTGATGCTCCGTACGGGATCCTCTTCAGGGAAGTGGAGGGCACAGGAGCCACCAGGCCAGGAGCATGAGAGTGGGAGGCAGAGCAGGGCCCGGCCCATGGTGACCACGTGGCCCCTGCTGTGGCGCGGGGTGGTCAGCATCCAAGAACAGGCCCTAAGGGACTAAGAGCCCCTTGTTCAAAGCCTGATGTTTACATACCAGCCATAGACTGAGGCAACTCGGGAACTCAAGCTGCCTGGTCCAGAGAGCGGGTGACTTTCAGGTGGAGCTTCCAAGTCCCATTAGGGACTTCAGGGAAGAGAAGAGCCTCCAGGATTCTTGGAGTCTGTTTGGCCGGGTCCGTTGCTCAGGGTCACTGCCCCTAGAGCCTGCACCACACCTCACCTCCCCCTCCGCAGAGACCCAGTGCCCTCAGCCCTGACTTTTCAGCGCCTGTCTCCCCCCACCCTCTGCACCCTGCCATGTTCCCCCATCTCTCCAAGGCCTGAGCCTTAATTACCTCCACCTGGAAAACAGGCACATTCTCTGCCCGCCTCTCCAGAGGGGGGCTCTCGCACAGGAAAAGCTGAGAAGGCAGGAGGGGAGCCCATTGGTTTCTGGATTCGGGGGTGGGAGGCAGAAGGGAGCCCATTGGCTCCTGGATTGGGAGTGGGAGGCAGGAGTTCCCTCTCTGGTTGTCAGCCCAGGGAGGAAACTAACAAGCCAGGTGCTTGTAAGCGGGTTGATTTGACCCTCACCTCCGCCCTGGAAGAGAAGGCTCGTCCTTATTTCCAGGCGTAAGTGCGGAGGTGCAGCCCCAAGGGGTGGCTGCCTGGGTGGCCCTGTGAGTGACAGCCAGGACTCATTCCCTGGCCTGCCCACCTCCACTATCCCAGTAGATGGCCCAGAGGGCATAAGCCAGCCAAGTGCCAGTCATACCACCTGTATGAGCCTAAGGGAGGATGACACCTTCCCTCCGTGTCTGCGGTGTCAGGGAGGCTCCTTGCAGAGGTGGGCTCTGAGCCAGGCCTTGAAGGATGAACAGGAGGGAGGCGTCCAAGCCCTGGGACCAGCACTCTGCCATCGCAGGAGGTGGGAGGGCAAAAGACTGGTTCATAGAAACCACCCATGCCCAGCTGAGGTCCAGGATTTGAGGAGACACGCAGAGGCCGAGCCAGGAAGAGTGTCAGGGTCAAGACCACCCACCTTCCACTGGCACCCACAGCTCATCCTACGGTGGTGATGGCTCAGCCATGACCATGAGGAGGACGCCCACCACTGCAGCCCTGCAGAATCTCAGATGCACACTCGCACACACACACAGAGGGGAACATGAGGTTTCCCTTTCCCCCTGCACACCCCTACAAGGTGAAGTTCAAAGGAAAGACAACATGCATTTAATTTAATTAGCACCAGGGAGTCCTGACAGCTGAGGGTGTATATTCATTGATTCCCCCAGCCTGCAGAAACGCAGACCCCACAGCACAGGAACAGAGTAAACCCATTAGGGAGACGCTTAAGGGAGAAGGCACACCAGAGCCAGGAGTCCAGGTGATGCCGAGGTGAAGGCAGGCAGGGGGATCCAGGTTATAAGAGATGGGCGCCCATTGGCTTTCTGCCTCCCAGCAGCAAGGCGAAGAGGGAAGCCCACGCAGCCACCGTTTTCACAAGATAAAAGCCTGCCAGATGCTCAGGAAGAAACCCAGGTGGCAGAGACCCAAGGGCTGGACGAGCCCCCAGCATCCTGGTGTGCCAGCTCTGCCAGCCCCTCCTCCAGGCCTGGGGGGGATCACTCATGGCACGACGGCTTCAGTGACTTCAGTTATGCCCTAAGCCACTCTAGCCCCTTTGAAATTTGGAGAAAAAAAAAAAGCACTAGACAAGCTTCAAGAGGACAAAAACCAGATGCCTTTGGCATATCACTCAGTGAGAATAGATGTTGGGCTGAAAGCCTCATCAAGGTGATGGATGGTGTGCGAGCCCTCGGAACCTACCCCTTGGCTCCCTGGCCGGGGCCACAAGCCAGTCCGTACTGAGATGCATTTGGGGGCCCCAGTCACCTCCAAGTAACCTCTAGCCTGGACTTGGAGTCTGAGTCCAGGCAGGCCAAAGGTTTAGGAATCCAGCCTTGGGCAGTTAAATACAGCCAGGCCAGTCTGGCCCCAGATGGTAGTTTTGACCCTGTTGGCAGCAGCCTCTGTATAAGCACAACCCTCTGCAGTTTGCAGACAGTGTACTCATCCCTCACCACACACAGCCCCACACAGGAATGGTGGCATTCCCCCATTTCACAGATGGGGAGCTCGAGGCTCAGAGAGGCGGCACATCTTCCCTAGAGTCCCACAGCCAGAGAGTGTATCAGAGCCAGAGCTTGAACCCGGGTCTCCTGTCTCATAGAAGATCTCTCCCCGGAAGGGGAAAGCCAGTGGCTTCTGTCCAAGGAGACTGAGGTCTCTGTCTCTTTCCCTCCCCAGAGACATGTGCAGTCAATAACAGAGGCTGCAACCGGACGTGCAAGGACACAGCCACTGGCGTGCGATGCAGCTGCCCCATTGGATTCACACTGCAGCTGGACAGGAAGACATGCAAAGGTCAGCATGTGGAGCTGTGTGGGCGCCCCGGCCTGTACTGGCCTGGCCAAGAGCCTCCGTGTGCTTGCATAGCCGGGCCCAGGACTGGGCTGAATGGGGGCCATGTGTGGCTGTGGGAAAGGACACGTGGCAATCATTTGCGTTGCTGTTGGAGAGGCCAGGAAGAGGGAGGGCTGGCCAGCAGCAGGGTCCCCGGCAGAGTTCGAGAGAACGCAGGTCCCACGGCACATCAGCAGGTTCCTGGGCCAAAAAGGCACTGATGTCAGAGAATTTGGCTGCACACTGAGTTAAACAGTTAAGCCAGCGTCTCTGCTGTGGGACTTCCTGGGCCCTCAGTGATAGTGTGGCTTCCCAAGGTGCGTAGAATGTGGCACGTTTACAAACCCCTTGACCTTTGGTTGCAGTGGGTCTTGCAGAGCTGGTGGGGACAGTCTGGTACAGGGCCATCTGGGACACGCAGGTCTACTCATGCCAGGAAAAATAAGGACAGTGTGTCACTACTGGGGGGGGCGAGGCTAGGGGGATCCCATCTGAAAAGATAAGGACTCGGCCAGGCATGGTGGCTCACGCTTGTAATCCCAGCACTTTGGGAGGCCAGGGGGGCGGATCACTCAGAACAGAGATCGAGACCATGGTGAAACCCGTCTCTACTAAAAAATACAAAATTAGCTGGACGTGGTGGTGGGCACCTGTAGTCCCAGCTACTCGGAGAGGCTGAGGCAGGAGAATGGCATGAACCCGGGAGGCGGAGCTTGCAGTGAGCCGAGATCGCGCCACTGCACTCCAGCCTGGGTGACAGAGCGAGACTCTGTCTCCAAAAAAAAAGAAAAAAAAAGATAAGATAAGGACTCAGGACTTCTGCTTGTCATCGGAAAATGAGGAGTCAGGAAGACCTGAGAGTGACTGTGGTTGAAGGAAGGAGGGACAGGGCTGGGCTGCGGTGGCTGGCAGTGAGGGAAGGCAGGAGGTGACCCTCCCACTCCACTCCATTCCATTCCATTCCATTCCATTCCATTCCATTCCATTCCATTCCATTCCATTCCATTCCATTCCATTCCATTCCATTCCATTCCATTCCATTCCATTCCATTCCATTCCATTCCATTCCATTCCATTCCATTCCATTCCATTCCATTCCATTCCATTCCATTCCATTCCATTCCATTCCATTCCATTCCATTCCATTCCATTCCATTCCATTCCATTCCATTCCATTCCATTCCATTCCATTCCATTCCATTCCATTCCATTCCATTCCATTCCATTCCATTCCATTCCATTCCATTCCATTCCATTCCATTCCATTCCATTCCATTCCATTCCATTCCATTCCATTCCATTCCATTCCATTCCATTCCATTCCATTCCATTCCATTCCATTCCATTCCATTCCATTCCATTCCATTCCATTCCATTCCATTCCATTCCATTCCATTCCATTCCATTCCATTCCATTCCATTCCATTCCATTCCATTCCATTCCATTCCATTCCATTCCATTCCATTCCATTCCATTCCATTCCATTCCATTCCATTCCATTCCATTCCATTCCATTCCATTCCATGGAACTTCAAAGTCCGTCAGGAAAATATTGAAAGTGGAGGTTAGGGTGACTTAAAAATAGCTGAGGTGGACTTTTTAAGCCTGTAAAATAAATGTCTTTTGTACAGTGTATGACTTCTCCCTTGCCAACTTGCTGGGAAGAACTGAGTGATTATTGACAGAAATAACAGTGCTTCCGCCTGTTTATTGGAAAATAAAGCCCTTCTGTGGCCCACCAGCTCAGCCTGTATGAGTGCTGCGTTCCTGGCAGGCAAGTGGGCAGGTGGGTGGCGTCTGAGTCCTCGCCACATGACTCAGTGCCAGGAGTGACTGGCGAGGAAGCCAAGGTCTGTGCAGATCTGGGCATCTTCACAGCCTAGCGATGGCAATGTTTTCCGCCAGCATTTGCCTTCTGAAGCCAGAAGGGCAGGCAGAGCTTAATTCCTGGGGCAAGGCTGGGGCTGCTGGAATGGGGTCTGGAGGCCAGAAGCCACCCTGTCTGGGCCAGAAGGGGGCCTGGTGCAGGGCAGGCATGTGGCCCAAGACGGGGCTACTGGGATTGGGGCTCCTACTGCTGACCCCTAACCATCCCTCTGTAGCCCAAGGGACACTCGTTTCCTCCCACTCTGCTTCTGGCTCTGAGGGTAGGGTGGCGCTCAGGAGTGATGTCCACAGCCCCAAGGCGACACCCCAACCCCCCCCAACCCAACCACATTTCCTTTGCTCTTCAAACACTCGGGGCCCTTTCACCAGGCTGTCCCACTCAGCCCTTTGGCCAAACCTCCTCCAAGGACGCCCAGCCCTGGGCCTGTGGCTGCACCTCAGAGCCCTTAGGGTCCTGTCTACCACTGGCCAAGGTCAGAGATCATCTCACTCCGCCACGGAACTGGTATGTTTTCTGGGCTCCTATTGTATGCAGGTTCCAGTGAGACAGGATGAATAAAAGAGAGGGTTCCTGCCTGTAGGGGTCCTCTACTGAGTGCGCAAGACAGGTTTTCATTTTTAAAATCACTAAGATCATTGAGTATTACAGACTGCTTGGTGTGGGATAGAGAAGTTCAGTATGGCAGGAGGTTGGGGGAGGCGGGGGAGGGCTCAGGGGAAGAGGCGTTTATCAGGCAATGGTGGGGGCAGGGGAAGCATTTTCAGCACTGTGACTGTTGCCAGAGGCCTGCGGGTTCAAGGACCTGGGACTGGGAAGGATGCAAAGGAGGCGGGCCAGATGGCGCAAGGCCCAGGGCTACCCTACAAGCTTGGCCAGGTCCCAGTCAGCACTGGGCAGGGGAGGCTCACGCCCAGGCTTTCATTTTGAACTGGCCCTGGCCACAGTGGGGTCACAGTAGGGTCTGGAAGAGCAGCCAGGCACAGCTGCTGTCACTCAGGCTCGTGGCAGTGCCAAGGCAGGACTGGCAGCAGACATAGAGAAGGCAGAGACTAGACATGTCCATAGATGCCCACATTTCAGCACCAAGGGACTGGCTAGAACTGCCCACAGGACCACCTCAGGGAGCCTGAGAAACCAGACGGTGGCCTCCAGCCCCAGGGCTGGTGTCGTTGGTGTGTTCCCAGCCCTGGCTGGAGAGGCAGAGGCAGGAGGATTCCCAGCAAATTGAAGGCCCTGGCCCCAGGGTCTGGCTCCTCGGTCAGGTGCACACCCTGATCTTGGCAGGGTCTGGGGAGGATCTCAAAGGAGAGAGTTAAAAGGCTCCATGTTTTCTGAAAGCCAAAATGTCAATGTCAAGCAAGAGGAGTGGCTGGAGAACAAAGGTCACAGTGGGCTTGGACAACCCAGGGCTGCAAACCAAGGGCAGGTGGGGGTCATGTGGGCAGGTAGAGGCAGGGGTGGGAAAGTTGGGAGGTTTTGTCTAAATGTTGGGGATGAGGGGGGCCTGGAAGATGTGCCTAAGCCCTCGTCTCAAGGGCTCCCTGTTGGGTACCGTGCCCGTTTGGTGTTGGGAGGCAGTTATCTTGCTAATCGGTCCCTCCAAGAGGAAGGGGATCCTGGGCCTCAAGAATAAGGATGCAGGACTGCTGCTTGCCGTTGGCAAGTGAGGAGTTGGGAGGATGGGAAAGTGACTGTAGCTGAAGGAAGCAGGGAAGGGCTGGGCTGCTGGTGGCTGGCAGTGAGAGAAAGCAGACATGCATCGTCCCTTCCTCAGCGGGAGCCTGCATTTCCCTCAGGGACACCAGCCCCTCTTTCCAGCATCTCCAGAACAATCTAGGAGAACCCCCTACCTACCACCTGTTCCTCTCCTCCCTCTGCAGTGCTCTGGCCAGGCAGGCCACTGTGGGGCTTTTTTGCAGTGGGGCAATGATGCCCTCGAGTGACCGCCAACTGGCCAGCCCCGCCCAGCAGCTGGCCCTCCCTGCTGGGCACTCCAGGATGATGCCAGCCCATGACCCTGTGCCCTCCCTCTGCTCCCACCCAAAAGCCCTCCCCTACATGGTCCCCCACGAGAGATGGGCAGGAGGGAGCCAGAACCAGTGTCCTGTGCATCCCTATAGCTCACCCCATCGCCCTGCCCCCATGCACACGCACTCAAGCTCCAACCCTGGGTGATGCACACAAATAGTCCACTCAGTGGCCCAAGACTCCACCCTTCCCTCAACCCTCAGACCCGCTCCATTGTCTGGAATCACCCTGACCCATTCATTCATTCAGTGAGTGTTCCTAGACACTCACGCTGGGCCCTGGGGCACCAGACAGGAACAGACACGCCCAAGTCTGTGTCCCAAGGCCCTCTCATGCCCCCAAAGGCAGATCCCCTGAAGAGGGAGCTACTGGCTCTGGAAAAACACTGGGAAAGGCTTTCTGGAAGGGCCGTTTTTCCCAGGGCTCGGGTCAGCAGGTGAGAGGGGGGCTGTGGCTGTACTGGGTGTGGTCTCTGGAGTCCAGGCTGCCAGGGTAGGAGCCAAGCAGGCTGGAGAGAGGAGGCAAGGCCGCCTGGCCAGGCTGGAAGGGAAGCACTGGGAGCCTTTGCAGAGGGAGGGCCCACATCCTAGCAGACTCAGAATGCTGGCCAGCAGGCAGGGACTCAGTCATATTTGTGTGTGGAAGGTGGTGCTGGCTGCCTGGCGGGGGGTGGTGGGGTGGGAACCCAGGGAGGAGCAGAAGGGCAGAGAGGCACAGAAGCTGCCCCCCTGGGGCCATGAGCCCAGCACCTGCTTCACTATATCCTGAGGTAGTGTGAGGAGGGGGCTTCCCTCCATCCTGACCCCCAGGCAGCCAGCTACACCAGCCTGGGCCTCAGGCAAACATGCCACTCTCTGCCTGTCTGGTTGCTATGACAGCCCCTTAGCAGACAGGCCCAGATGGGGCAGGGGATGGGGCTGGGGGTTCTGGAAGGCTTGAGGCTCCACTGAGGAGGCAGGAGTGGTGAGAATGATCACGTGCTGCCCCTGTCTGCTTAGCAGCCTCAGCTCATTTCAGTTTGCTAAGGATGCTGGGAGAGGCGATGCTAGGAGAGGCACCATTTAGCAGCCCGGTTTGCAGATGGGACCCTAAGGCTCAGAGAGGTGCCTTTCCCTGCCCAACATCACACAGCCAACTGAGGCAGAGCTAAGATGGGCCTCTGTTCTTCTACCTGAGACTTCTATCTAGAAATTCCCCATCTACCTATAATCCCGGGGCTGGGGGGGAAGGAATGATAGAGATTCCTAAGCCTCCTCCCTGACCAGCACAGCTGGGCTTCATATCTCTTTCTTGGTGGCTGCAGGGCCAGCGTGACATGCTGCAGCAGGCCCGTCTTTGGGTTTGGATGGTGCTGGCTGAGACCCGGCTCCTGCGTGTAGTGCTGTGACCTTGTCTCTAAAATGGGAGCCCTGTTGTCTGGGTTGGTTTGAAGGTCACATGAGATGACAGCATGTCCTCTCCGAGGCTCCCAGAGAGCCACGTGGGCATCTCAGCCCCACAATCCTCTAATATTCTTGACCAGAGATTTGACCTCTAATAGCCTGGTTTTGTCATCACTGGGGGGCGTTCCCTGGAAACATTGCTTTAGGACTTTGGGCAGGTAGCAAGTCCAGCCTGTTTGGTTTGAAGAAAAAAAGTGAGAGTGGCATGGGCCGGCCTGAGGTCAGAGGAGCAGTGCCAGGAACAAGTTGCCTCTACAGGGCTCAGTGCCATCTGTAAAGTGGGGGCAGGCTTACCTTCCACACAGAGCGGTGCCAGTGACACTGGACAGGGCCATCAGGTACCTGGCTCAGCAACCATGCCCAGGACGGGCTCTGCAGATGCTGGAATCTGCATCTGGCAGGTCTGCTGAGACATGGCCAGTGACCAATAGGAGCTGCTCTTCCCATTGTCCTCCCTGGAAGGGCCTCTTCCACTGCCTCCTTTTTGCTTCTCCAAGTCAGGGTGAGACCACCGTCCTGAAAGCCAGCACCGATTATTATTATTTTTTTTTGAGATGCAGTTTCACTTTTGTTGCCCAGGCTGGAATGCAATGGCAAGATCTTGGCTCACCGCAACCTCCACCTCCTGGGTTCAAGCGATTCTCCTTCCTCAGCTTCCCGGGTAGCTGGGATTACAGGCATGAGCCACCACGCCCAGCTAATTTTGTATTTTTAGTAGAGATAGGGTTTCTCCGTGTTGGTCAGGCTACTCTCGAACTCCCGACCTCAGGTGATCCGCCTGCCTCGGCCTTCTAAAGTGCTGGGATTACAGGCATGAGCCACCGTGCCCGGCCAGCACTGATTACTTTTTTAAGCTACCCCACAGTGTAGAAATAAAACCTCTTATTTTTGTTACTCATTGCTGGAGAGAGTCTGGAGGGGGTGGTCAGCATGGGGGCCTGCAGGCCAGGACCCAAGAGGAATTTGGGAGTAGCTGAGACTGTGTCCCTTGGAGAAGAGGCCCCTTGGGGACAGGGACCTCTAACGGCACAGAATGCCAGGCTGGCCCAGGGCCTAAGGGCAAAGCCCAGATGGGCCCAACAAGGGGGCAGGACCCGTGCGAGACAGGGCCCCCAACCCTCTGCACAGCTGGGGAGCCAGCAGCCAGCCTGGGAAGTGGGCATCAGGCAAGTCAGGGCAGGAGCATGGGGGCTCACAAGGGTCAGTACTGTGTTTACGGTGAGGAAGACATCTGTGAGTCTTCGGCCAGCAGGCCATGCTGGGAGGGAGAAAGTTCCCTGTCGCTGGAGGGGTGCAAGCAGAGGCTGACAGGCAGAGTTGCTCGGGATGGCATCATTTATTACACGGGATTGGGCCAGGCAACCTTCGGAGCATACCACAACTCATTTACTGCCAAGCGAAGAAACAGCTCAAACAAACAGGCGGGGAGTCAGGCTGGGAAAGAGGGGAGCGTCAGGCCCGCTGCATAGCCCAGCTTCCCACTTACCTTCTGAAGCCTCTTGAAGCAGGTGCTTTCCCTCTCTAAGCTTCAGTCTACTCCTCAAACAGAGGCAAAAATGCCTACTTTTTGAAAAAGGTTTCTTGAGCGCGGACCAAGCACCGGCACAGCAGAAATGTCTTGTCACCTAGTCCTCATGATGTCCTTCAAAGTGGGTGCACTTCCTGTCCTCGCTCTGCAGGCAGGAGGCTAAGGATCAGGGGTCCAGAAGCTTGTGGAGGTCACCAGAAGTGGTGCCTGCCTGCTCCAGCCTCCCTGCTGGCCAGGCGGCCTCCCTGAACCTGCAGATGAGAGGACATGGGTGTGGTGGGTGTGTGGTGTGTGGTGTGGTGGGTGTGTGGTGTGTGGTATGGGGTGTGGTGGGTGTGTGGGGTGTGGTATGGGGTGTGGTGAGTGTGTGGTGGGTGTGTACGCAAACAGATGAGTGTGTGCCAGGACAGGTCCTCCCCAGACACAGCAGATGCAGCCACAGTCAATGGGGCAAGGAGCTCTCACGCCCCAGCAGGTGGTGGTCGCCATTTGCTGAGCACCTTCCCTGGACCAGGCTCTGGGGACTCTGTCAGGAACCAGACCTCCACCAGGCCTCACCTCTGCTCCACAGTTTCTGCCCAGGGTGGCAGCCAGTGCCCCACTAGAGAGAGACACTGGGGCCCAGCGAGGGCGTGGGGATCATGCCTGCCTCCAGAGACTGCCCTGGAGGACAGCCCCATTGGCTGCCTAGATCCCCGCAGCAAACCTGCACTGAGCACAGCTGAGGACAGGTTTTCTGCTCACGCCAGCGCAGATCCTTTTCCTCGCAGCCCCAGGAAGAGGCATCATGACCTCTCTGTGCAGGGAAGAATGAAATTCAGAGCAGCAAAGCGATGTCCCTGAGGTCCAGGGGCCAGCAAGCAGGCCTGAAGTGATGATTTGGGATCTGCCAGCTGCAAAGCCTGTGCTCTTGGCTGAGTGTTCTCTGTTTGCAAATGTTGGTTGTGTTGTGTCATTTTGCAGCGGAACCCTTTGTTAATCTTTTTTTTTTTTTTTTGAGACAGTGTCTCACTCTGTCATCCAGCATGGAGTGCAGTGGCGCACTCTCGGCTCACTGCAACCTCCGCCTCCCGGTTTCAAGCAGTTCTCATGCCTCAGCCTCCTGAGTTGCTGGGATTACAGGCGGGCACCACCACGCCCAGCTAATTTTGTATTTTTAGTAGAGATGGGGTTTCCCCATGTTGATCAGGCTGGTCTCAAACTCCTGACCTCAGGTGATCTGCCCGCCTCAGCCTCCCAAAGTGCTAGGATTACAGGTGTGAGCCACCACACCTGGCCTTTAATAAAATCTTATTGGAATCCCAAGAGTTAATGCCAATCATCTATTTAAAAACCAGTTACAGGCCAGGCGCTGTGGCTCACGCCTCTAATCCCAGCCCTTTGGGAGGCCGAGGTGGGTGGATCACCTGAGGTCAGGAGTCTGAGACCAACCTGGCCAACATGGTGAAACCGCATCTCTACTGAAAAGACAAAAATTAGCCAGGTGTGGTGGTGCGTGCCTTTAATCCCAGCTACTCGGGAGGCTGAGGCAGGAGAATCACCTGAACTCGGGAGGCAGAGGTGCGGTGACCCAAGATCGCGCCACACTCCAGCCTGGGTGACAGAGCAAGACTCTGTCTTAAAAAAGAAAGACTGAATGGATGGTCATTGGCACAGAGGAAAGCACTTAGGCTTTGGACCTGGCCAATCCTGTTTTTGTTTGTTTGTTTTTGTGTTTTGAAACAAAGTCTCACTCTGTTGCCCAGACTGGAGTTCAGTTGCACAATCTTGGCTCACTGCAACCTCCACCTCCTGGGCTCAAGGGATTCTCATGCTTTAGCCTCCCAAGTAGCTGAGACAACAGGCACGAGCCACCATGCCCAGCTAATCTTTTTTTTTTTTTTTTTTTTTTTTGCAGAGGTGGGGTTTTACCATGTTACCCAAGCTGGAATCCTGAGTTTTAATCTCACTCCCCCTACTTCCTTCTCTGCAAACACAGAGAAAAGGTATCTGTATTGTAATATGAAGGTCTAGAGAGAATAGCTGGGAAGCCCAGATCACACTGGGGACCCAATGAGATCTCTCTTGCCAGAGTTTCAGGATCGGAGGCTAAGGCTTTATTTTCCTTCTCTTGGAACCTTTTATAAATAGCACCTGGCATAAGTCTTAAACCATTCATTGGTGCCCAATATACAGTTACTGAACAAGTTCCAGGTATTTATTTAAATATAAACCCATCTTTTGGTAGTCATTAACACTTTAGTGTGAATTAGTATATAGAAACTACTAACTCAGGTAGCCAGGAGAAAAACCAAGCCAAACTGCATGGGAATCAAGTCAGGATTGGGGGAAAGAGGTTCTGAAGGAAAAGACGGGTCTGGGGGAGACGTCAGACCCCTCCTGAGGCTTCTTCCTTCTGGTGGACCCTCAGCGATTCCGGGCCTCAGACACCATCCTGTTAAGCCTAGTAGAGAACTGCTCACAGCCCGACTTGAGGTGCGATCGCTGGGGCTCCCTAGTTGATGAGTCTCAGGGACCCACTGAACCTTGGCGGCGTCACTGTGACCCTGTCAGTGACTCAGTCCCTCCGCGCTGTCGCACTCGAGGCCAGAGCTCTCTGCTGGCTCGGAGAGTCAGGCTGCGGACCAGAAATGGCTGCGGCAGCAGCGGCAGTCTGGGAAAAAGGGCAGCGGTGGCGTAGGGCATGAAAGCGGCGGCGCAGCTGAGCAGCCAGGGGAAGCGGACTGCCCGGTCCCTCACGGGGAGACCAGGTTAGGACCCGTAGTCCGGTGGTGGGAGACACTTCCATGATGCGGTCTTCTGCTTTGGTTCCAGATGGAGAGCAG
>JAKGGE010002919.1:0-106693 GCA_023748175.1 Hoolock leuconedys
TCTTCCTTCTGGTGGACCCTCAGCGATTCCGGGCCTCAGACACCATCCTGTTAAGCCTAGTAGAGAACTGCTCACAGCCCGACTTGAGGTGCGATCGCTGGGGCTCCCTAGTTGATGAGTCTCAGGGACCCACTGAACCTTGGCGGCGTCACTGTGACCCTGTCAGTGACTCAGTCCCTCCGCGCTGTCGCACTCGAGGCCAGAGCTCTCTGCTGGCTCGGAGAGTCAGGCTGCGGACCAGAAATGGCTGCGGCAGCAGCGGCAGTCTGGGAAAAAGGGCAGCGGTGGCGTAGGGCATGAAAGCGGCGGCGCAGCTGAGCAGCCAGGGGAAGCGGACTGCCCGGTCCCTCACGGGGAGACCAGGTTAGGACCCGTAGTCCGGTGGTGGGAGACACTTCCATGATGCGGTCTTCTGCTTTGGTTCCAGATGGAGAGCAGCTTGAGTGCACCCGGCTGGGCCTCGCGGACTCTCTGCCGGATCGATGATGGATCCACTGGGTGATGGGCATGGGGTTATAGTGCACGTGTGGCGGGAAGTGTTTCCCTGGGTCAGGAGGCGATCCCCAAGGAGCCGCAAAGGCGTGCCGTTGGCGAAATGCACACTTAACCCGTGTGCCCACTGCCTCCCTCCTTCCTGGGTGGAGCAGTGGCCTGCCATCACCTCTAAGACGTGAGGGCTCCGGCACCCCGAAACTGCTTCCCACCTCACATGCAAAGACAGACAGGCAGGAGTCCGAGGGGAGCCAGTGTGACCCTGCGTGGCACACACGTCCCCAACAGCAGATGGGAGTGGTGTCTTGGGGTCCACAGGGGATAGCGGAGAGAATGGACTGTGATGTCCAGTGCAATAAGCCCGGGGGCCAGGGCAGATCTCTGCCACAAAGCTGAGGAAAAAGCCAAAGCGTGCCTGAGAGCCTGGAGACGGCGCTGCACGAGAATCCAAGCCACAGGCAGGGATGCCTGCCAGAGGGGCCGAGGGGTTTCTGTACCTGCCTTCCTTCCGGCCTGGAGGGGTCAGCATCCCCGATGTGCCTGGGGTCTGTGTTCTGTGTTTAGCCACCAGGCTCCCATGAGTGGCAACTGGGAAACTGCAGAGGCAGGTGAAGCGGCGACAGTGGGCGGAGTCTCAGGCGTGGCTGCCTGGGAGGAGAGCCTGGACAGTGCCGGGCCGGTGTTTAGTTGGGCGTGGGTCTTCTACCCACCACAGGAGAGCGCCTCTGGCGGAGTGGGGGGCCGAGGGGTAGCTGGGGCTCAGGCGGGTGTTGGGTGGCCCGGAGAGCAAGAGAGCTCTGCCGGGCAGCTCCCAGAGGAGGCAAAGTGGCTGACCTCAAAACCACCGCGTCTTGTGATGGAGTAAGCTAACTGCTGAGGTACCTGGGCCGGCTGCGGCTCCGGGATCCCCGGGACACCCAGGAAATAATGGCGGGACATAAATTTACGCGGAGTCTCACGGGCCCCATACCTAGAAGGCAGGAACCAAGGCGTATGGCGGAGAAGACAAGCCCCTCCTTGCCCAGCCAGGAGTTCCCAGCGAAAGAGGCCACCGCTGCCCGACACTGCCGTCCCCACCCCAGCGTCCTAAAGTTCCTCCAGCAGAGCCCGGTATTCTTCCTGCAGCTGAGGTTGGTTCCAGCCAGGGGCTCTTCAAGTCTTCAGCTCCCTGGGGCCTCGGTTTCTAGGAAGGGTTGCTGATGCAGAAACTCTGGAGCGCCCGAGCTCATGCAGCAGGAGGCGGTGGGGAGTGTGGGCAAGTACCGGGCTCCTGGGACAGTGGGAGGTGCCGGACTGCATCACACTCCCGACCCAGCGGGCTCTCCAGAGCGGGCTGGGCAGGTGGAGCTGCCCGGCTTGGGGTTCCCCATGCCCACGGCCACCTGGGGCCGCTGGCCTAGCCCACCCACGGACTGCCATGGGGCATTGGGTGGCTTGGCCTCGGCCCTGTGGCCCAGCTTGGCCGAGGGTCTGGCTGTCCCACCCCAGGGCCCGGCAGGTAGCCGCGCTGCGGGTCGGTCCTCCCGAGCATTTGCTGAGGGTTCTGGGAGTCCAGCCAGGCCATCTGTGGGTGGGAGGTGCCTTTTGGGGAGCCAGGGGCGTGGTAGGCCGAAATCCCTGCCTGCGGGCGACCGACCAGGAGCAAGAGGTTTACCTCCCACGCCGGGGACAGCGTTGCACTGGCGCCTGTGTGTGCCGGCACCTACCACCCTCTACAGTGTCTAGCCCTTGGTTCTGAAACCAAATTTGAATCCTGGGCTCCGAGAGCCCGTCTCTCCCTGGCCAGTCCTTCCCGAGTGGCGATGCCTGGGAAGCGATCAGTCTCAAAGGCTCTGACCAGCAGGCGGTCTGTAGACTTCAGGAGTGATGAGGAGTCGCTTTACCTACCTTCTGCAGGCGCATCCCCGGCTTAAGGGGGCGAGAGATTCCCGCGGTGCTGCCTCATCTAGCGTGACCTCTCATTCTGAAACCAAATCTGGACATGGGCTCCGGAGCGCCGATAGCCTGGGCACAGAGTGTGGGTGAGGTGGGGTTGGGGGTGGGAGGGGTGGGGACTGAGGCCAGAGAGACACAGCAGAAGGGAGAGAGGGGGAAGGGGTGATGGGGGAGGGTTTCCGGCGGGGGCTGGCTCTCGGGGCCTCTCCAGGTATCCCACGGGAACTGGAAGCCGCTCCCTGGGTTCCCACGCGTATTCAGGAGGGAGAAACCAGCCTGGAAGATTGGAGTGGAGTGTGGAACTGAACCTCCGTGTGGGTCTTGAGTTTTACAGGCCCCCTCCCCATGCAGACACCCGATGCCTGTGGGTGTCCCCGTTGCCGTGAGCGTCGCAACCACGCAGGTGTGTGGCTTCCATCGGAAGACAAAATGACTTACCAGAGAACAAGATACATTCAGTGTTGTCTTGTGATGGATTCCCGTGTCCACCAGAATTTGGGGAGTCTGCGGTGTAGCCGGTTTTGGAGGGAGGCGAAGAGGATGCTCCTCTTCCTCCCGCTTCCCTGGATGTTTCTGGGTGCCATAGCTCGGAAGCAAACCCGTCAACATGGTCAACCTCTGGGATGGGGTAGGGCCGGAGGGCGTGAGAGCTATGGCCCCTGCAGAAGAAGAGCAGCGGCGTGGAATCAAAATCAGGCTTCAGTCCTCCTGAGTGTGCCAGAAAAACCTGTGTGGTCCGGTGGTCAGGGGCTGTAGGCCTGGTGCTCTACTGCGGGGCTCGGCCAGGGGATGTGGTCGGTAAACCACGTGGGTGAATACCCCACGGCAACCCGAGTCCCCGTCATTTGTCTTTGGGGAAACCTTCCATTCCTTGGGCGACAGAATGGGGGCGAACGAGGGCCCCGCAGGCCGCCAACCAGCCCTCAGCCTGCGCCGTGCGCTTACCATTTTCCCGGAGCGTGGGGCTGCTGTTGCTCCAGAGTCAGGAGCCGCTTTTCTCCCTACCTTCCACCCACTCGGTCCTTGCTCCCCTCCCTTGCGCCCTGTCCCATGTCCCTCTGTCTTTCCCACCTTTCCTCCTGCCTCCCCTCTCTCTGTCGGTCAGTCCCTCCCTCCCTCCCACCATACTCATCCTACCTTCAAAGTCTCTCCACACATCCTTCCGTCCCTCAAGGTCTCCCGTTCTTCTTTCCACTTGTGCCCGCCTTCCCTGTGGAAGGTCCCAGCATCCAGGTGTGCCAGGCATCCTGTTCTGCATACAGCTGCCAGAGCTCCCACGGTGGCGCTCCTGGAGAGCCACAGGGAAGCATGAGGTTAGCGGCAGCCCGGTGGAAGCCCGAGGAAGGCGCAGAGAGGTGATGAGCCCAGGTGAGACCAGAGCCTGAATGCTCCCGGGCCCGGTGTGTCTACTTGGGATGGGGTCTCCACCAACCCAGAGGAAGGGCGCTATACTGCCAGGGCACAGAGGCAGCCGGTGGTCAGGCGAGGAGGCTGGTAGCGGAGAAGGCAAGAGAAACTTCTGCAGGCTACTCCCTGGGGGAGCCAGGTGGCTGCCCATAAACCTGGCGTGCTCGTTAGGCGGCCAACCTGTTTGCCCAGGAAGGCGGATCCGGGATCCCGGGATGCCCAGGAAGAATAGCGAGTTCTCTCCTTTGTACAGAGTCTCCCACTGGCCCAGTCCTGGGAAGGAATGCCAGGCGGAGTCAGCCGGCTGGGAAGACACGCCCCTCCATGCCAACCAGGGGTTTCCCAGCGACAGGCCTCCCGACCTGCGAACCTTCCACCCGTGTCCTAAAGCTCCTCTCCAGCAGAGCCCGTGTCTTCCTTGCTGAGGGTGGTTCCAGCGGTGGGCTCTGCCGATTCCACCCAGCTCTCCCTTGGCCTCGATTTCTAGGAAAGGGTGCGCCTACTGCCGAAAACTCTGGAGCATCCAGGAGCTCACATCCAGCAGCAGGCGGAGGTGAGCGGCGCCCGAGCTCCTAGGCGGTGGGGGGCGGCGCCTGGGCGAGATTGCACATCTGCTGCTGCGGCCTTGAGCCCTCCTGAAGGCGCCCTTCAGAACTGCCCGACGCATGGGGATTTCCCCATGCGCCCACAGCGACCAGGGCCCCAGCTCCCCAACCCAACACGGACTGCCGCCCTGGGACGTAGGTAGCGCAACACACCTTAGCCCTGTGAATTCCAGCGAGCAGGCCAGCACTGTCCCACTGCGCAGGGGCCTGGCAGGCCTTCGCGCTGCGCGTCCCGGTGCCCCAGGCATTTGCTCAGGGGGTGCGGAGGCCACCGAGGCGTCTGAGGGTGGGAGAGGGCACCTTCGGGAGGAGAGAGTGCAGCGTAGGCAAAATCCGCGCCTGCCAGAGCCACCAACCAGGGAGCTGTGTGACACCCGCCGGGAGGGGGCCCTGTTGCAGGGGCCGCCTGCATGCGCTGGCGCCCTGCCACCCGGTCCCGCATGTCTGGCCCTTCGGTTCTGAAACCAGACTGGTGAATTCTGCACTCAGGCGCCTCTCTGGTCAGTCCTTCCTGGTGGCGATGCCGGTACTGGTTCGCTCAAAGCAGGCTCACCCAGGGCCTCACTTTGCCTCGGGGTCAGGCAGAGTCCTCCTCCGCCGTCCCTCGTCTCCAGCTTCCACGGGGGTGTGCTGTTTGAAGATTATTACGGAGAGCCATGTGAGGGCACTGCATGCGTTCCCTGTCCAACCAGGTAGCGGCGCGGGCAATAAGCTCACTACGAAGGCCCACAGGCAGGCTGAGCTCCACACCTTCTTCCCTGCTGATGAGCCCTGGGACAGCCCACCATATGCGTAGAGGGCCCCAGCGCAGGTACCCCCAGGGGCATGAATTAAATTACCGCCAGTGGGGTGGGGTCGTACAGGTGAGAGGTGGGGATGGGGAGGATGGGTGGGGTTGGGCCAGAGGCCAGAGAGCGCGAGGAATGGGGAGGGGGAAGGGGTGAGGGGGTTTGTTTAGATGCGAGGGCTGGCTCTCGGGGACTATACAGGGAACCCTGCGCGGGTACTGGGGGAAGCCATTCCTAGGTTCCCAAGCATCTTCAGCAGGGAGAAACCAGCCTGGGAGGGTGGGTGGAGTGGAACTCCAACCTCTGTGTGGGTCTTGTGTTTTACAGGCCCCTCTCGAGAACTACCCCATACACTGTGTAAGGTATTGGCGTTGCAGTGACAGTCTCACACCTGCCCAGTTGTGTGGCTCCCGTCGAGAGCCAGAGTGAAACCCAGAACAAGATACATCCCGGCGTATTGGCTTGATGATGGATTCCCGTTTCCCTTATCGTGGGGGGTCTGCGGTGTGGCCGGTTTGGAGGGAGGGCGAAGAGAGGATACTGCTCTTCCTCCCTTGCCTGGATGTTTCTGGGTGCCCTGCATGCGCTGGCGCCCTGCCACCCAGGCAGTACCCTGGCCCTTCGGTTTCTGGCTCAGACTTGAATCCTGGACTCTGGGAGGCCGTCTCTCTGGCCAGTCCTTCCCGGTGGCGATGCTGGAAGCGATCCTTCTCAAATGCTCTGAGCAGCAGGGCCGTCTGAGATGGGGTGACGGAGGTCGATTTCACCTGCCTTCTTGCGGGCCGCGTCTCCCCGGCCAGGGTGGAGATTCCCGATGGTGCAGTCTCACCTGGTGTGACCTCTCGTTCTGAAACCAGATCTGGACCCTGGGCTCCCGAAAGCCGATGGCCTGGGCCAGCCGTTCTCTGGTGGCGATGCCCGGGTATGGGTTCCTCTCAAAGCATGCTCGCAGGGCCTCGCTTTGCCTCGGGGTCCAGATGAGTCTCTCCATGCGTCCCTCGTCCTCGAACTACTTGAGAGTGTGTGCCGTTGAAGGTGTCGGGGAGAGCCATTCTTGAGAACACCCATACGGCGTTCGGTCTAACCAGGAGGCGGTGCAGACGACCAGTGCTTTTCGAGGCCACAGGTAGGAAGGCTCCACCCCTTCTTGCCTGCCACTGAGCCCTGGGAGAACCCGCCCTCGCTGTCCAAGGGGTCCCAGTGCACTCATGACCCCGAGGGTGTGTTGGTACCCGATGCGGGTTGGGGGCATTAGGTGGGGTGGGGTTGTGGGGGTGGGAGAGGTGGGGCAGGCCAGAGACACAGCAGGAATTGGGAGGGGAGAAGGGGTGAGATTGTGGTTTTCCAAGGGCGGCTGCACACTCTCAGGCCTCCAGTCAGGGAACTGGAAGCCGCTCCTAGGTTCCCCACAGGTCTTCAACGGGAGAAGCAAGCCTGGAAGGGGTGGAGTGGGTGTGGAACTGGGCCTCACTTGTGGGTCTTAAGTTTTACAGGCCCCCTCTCAGCGAAGACACCCGATGCCTCTAGGGTGTCACCGTTGCGTGAAACAGACTCACCCCGCACTTGGTTCTTGTCCTGGCCCAAGACAGGCAGAAACCCCAGAGACAAGATACATCCCTGGCGTATGGCTTGATGACGGATTCCCGTGTCCCATAGCCATTAGGGGATTCTACCCAGATATTGGCCGGTTTGGAGGGAGGGCGAAGAGAGGATGCTGCTCTTCCTCCCTTGCCTGGATGTTTCCGGGTGCCCGCAGGGCTCTAGAAGCAAACCTTCAACATGGTCAGCTTCTCGGGGTGGGGGTGGGGCTGGAGAGACGTGAGCTGACCGCTTGCAGGGGCAGGAGCCTATGGAATCGAAATCGGGCTTCAGTCTTCCTGGGTGTGGCTCCCTCTGTGTTACGTTAGTGCGTGATACTGGCGGCCTGGCGCTCCGCTGCAGGGCTCTGCATGGGGATGTGTGGTCAGTAAACCACGTGGGTGAATACCCCACGCAACCCGAGTCCCCGTCTTTTGTCTTTGAAACCCGATTCCTTGAAGCCAGAATGAGGCGAGCGTGTACCCAGCAGAGCGCCGCCCAACCCTCAGCCAGCGCCCGGTACCGTTTTCGGACGGGCTGCAGTTGCTCAGGAGTCCGGAGCCACTTTCTCCCTGCCTTCCTTCTCTGGACACTTGCTCCCTCCCACCCTCCCTAGGTCCCTTGCTCCCTCCCGCCCTCCCTCTGTCCCTGTGATCCCTCTGTCATTCCCTCCGTTCCTCACTGCATCCCTCTCTCTGTCGATCATTCCCTCCCTCCCTCCCTCCCTCCATCCCTCCTCCCTGCCTTCCAAGGAATCTCTCACCCATCCTTCCGTCCCTCTGGGTCTCCATTTCCTCTCTCCACCTTTGCCTGCCTTCCCTCCTGCCTGGAAGGGTCAGCATCCTTGTGTGCCCGGGTTCTTGGTTCTGCGTACAGCCGCCAAGCGCTCCACAGTGGAAGCTCCTGGGAGGCTGCAGAGGCACGGGTTGGCGAGAGAGCGACAGTGGGCAAGAGCGCAGAGGGGGAACTGGCCAGAGGTACAGAATGCCTGGACACGGCCCGGGCCCGGTGTTTCACGGGACGGGGTTCTCTATCCAGCCCAGGGAAGGATGCATACTCCCGGGGCAGGGGGTAGCCGGTGGTGAGGCGGGGGTGGGTTGGCGGAAAGGCAAGAGAGCTCTGCCAGGCTGCTCCCACTGGAGGCCAGGTAGCTGCCCGCAAAGCCACATGTGCGCGGTAGACGGCCCGCCTGCTGGTACCTGGGCCGGCTCCGGGATCCCCAACAATCCCAGGAAAGAATGGCATTTCTCCTTTTTGCGGAGTCTCTCACTGGGCCCAATCCTAGGAGGCAGGAATGCCAGGTTGGTCAGCCCAGAGGGAAGACACGTCCCTCCATGCCAGCCAGGATTCCAGCGAAGAGCCCACAGCCCTGCCGACCCGTCCCAGCCCGTAATAAGCCTCCCTCCAGCAGAGCCCGGTATTCTTCCTCCTTGGGGGTTCCGGCCAGAGCTCTTCTGCATCCTACAGCTTCCCTGAGAGCCTCGGTTTCTAGGAAGGGATAAGCCTGCTGCAGACACTCTAGGCATGACAGGAGCTCATCCAGCAGCAGGCCCGAGGAGGTGGGAGACAGTGCAGGCTCCTGAGTGCGGGGAGGAGCACCGGAAGAGCTTGCATCTGCTCCTGGCGGCCTTGGAAGGAGCCTCCGGGGACGCGGGCTGGGGATATGGAGCTGCCCTGGCTTGTGGTTCCCACGCCGCCCCGACGACCCGGGGCCCCTGGCCACAGCCCTACCACGGACTGCCCTGGGACGTGCGTGGCGCATGTACGTGTCCAGGCCTTCTCTCCCTCCCGGGGCTCGCCCCATGTGCTCCAAATTCGCTCGCCAACCCATGCCTCTGCGGCCTCCCAGGAGCTGCCACCATGGAGTGCCTGGCGGCTATGCATGAACCCTTGACCCGGGCACCGGGATGCCCCGAGCCATCCAGGCGGGGAGGGAGGGGCAGGCACAGGTGGGGCAGGAACCAGGGGAGCCTAGAGGGCTGGAAGGGATGGGCGGATATACTTTTGGGCGGCATTGTGGGAGGGATGCAGGGAGGGAGGGATGGAGGGACAGACCGAAAGAGAGAGGGAGGCAGTGAGGAACGGAGGGAAGGACAGAGGGTCACAGGGACAGAGGGAGGCAGGAAGGGAGCAATGGATGCGAGGGAGGAAGGCAGGAGAAAATGGATTCTCAGGACTCCCTGGAGCAAAAATCAGCCATAGCGCTCTTGTAGCTTGATAGCGACGGCGGGCTGAGGGGGCTAGGCTTAGCGACGGCCGGGGGCACTAGTTAGCCCGTTCCATTAAGCCCAAGGAATGAGCAGTTTCCTCAAAGACAGCAGAGAGAGGACTGGGGTTACCCGTGGGCTATTCTACCCACGTGGTTTACAGACCACACATCTACAGGCCCGAGCCCCATAGCCGGGCGCCGGGCCGGCTGTGACCACCGACCACAGAGGACCCCACCTCCAGGAGGACTAAAGCCTGATTTTGGATTCCACGTTGCTCGGCCCTCTGCAAGGGGTTCCGTAGCTCACGTCTCTCCGGCCCCACCCCCACACCGAGAGGCTGACCATGTTGATGGTTTGCTTCCGGAGCCCTCCGGGCACCACCAAACATCAGGAAGGGAGGAAGAGCAGCATCACTCTCTTAAGCCCTCCCTCAATCGGCACACATAGACTCCCCGTTGCGGAACCACGGGAATCCATCGTCAAGCCATCAGCGGGGATGTATCTTGTCTCTGGGGTTTTGCTCTAGTCTTCGGCCGGGAGGCCACACCTGGTGGGTGACACTGTAAAACGTAGCACCACAGGCATTGGGTGTCTTTGCTGAGAGGCACAGAGCTCAAAGGCCCACACGGGTTTCAGTTCCACACTCCACTCCCACACTTCCAGGCTGGTTTCTCCTGCTGAGGTGGCGTGGGGACCCAAAGAGGCCAGCTTCCGTTCCCTTGGGATCACTGGAGAGTCGGAGCCAACCCGGGCGAAACCAGCTCCCTCACCCTTTCCCACTCTCCCCCTTCCGCTGCAACTCTCTGGTCTCCGGCGCCACCCCTCCCACCCCCCCAAACCCCACCTCACCCAATGCCCCCACCCCCAACAGCACCACCACACCCCGGTGGCAACAATGCGCTGGGGCCCCTCGGAGGGCAAGGGCGGGCTGTCCCAGGACTCAGGGGCAGGCAGGAATGGGTGGAGCCTCCCTGCCTGTGGGCCTTACGTGGAAACGCTGTCTGCGCGGACACCTGGCACCGACTGGAGCGCCATGCGGTGCCTCCCGCGATGGCTCCCCGACACCGATGTTGGCACCCTCCGTGAGAAGCCTGAGCCCGGGGCGTAGGGAGGAGACTCGTCTGGACCCCGACGCAAAACGAGGCCCTGCAATTCCCGAAGCTGCCGGGCAACCGCCACCACGAGCAGCTGGCCCAGGCCATTTCCGAGCCCAGGGTCCAGATCACGAACTTAGACAGAGTCCCACACCAGCTGGGTCAACACTGGCGAGATCTCCGACCTGGCGGGAGGCGGCCTTGCTGAAGGCGAGCGGCTGACCTCAATGCCCCATCTGAGCGGCCTGCTTGGCGGGGCCTTTTGAGAGGATGGCTTGGGTATCGCCGCAGGAAGGACTGGAAGGGGCGGGAACTCGAGTCAGGGATTGCGCGTCTGGTTTGCAGACCGAAGAATTGAGCACCTGAGATAGGGTGGCAGAGCTGGCTTGCGCAGGCAGCCTGCAAAGCGAACCCTGGAGGCGTCACCCCTGCCCCTGTTGGTAGCCTGGCATGTGGGGATTTTGCTATGCCACTGGCTTCTCCCTGGGGAGCCCTCTCCCAACCTCAGACGCCACCGTTGGCCTCCAGCACCCCTGAGCAATCGCATGGGGGACCCGGGACCCACAAGCGACATTTCACCAGGCCTACCAGGGTGGGTGTAGGGCAATCAAGGCTGAGCCACAGGGCAGAAGCGTGCTAGCCACCCGTCCCAGGTACAGTCGCCCAGGTGGGGAGGCTGGGTGGGGGCCCCAGAGTCCACGGGGGCTGCGTGAAACCGCCAAGCCAGGGCAGCTCCACACTCCCACCCCAGCGCCCGAGTGCTGGGACTGAGCCACAGCGGTCGGCGCCCTCACGCCCAGAGGCAGGCTCTTCTCCCATTCCCCTCCGGCTACAGCTGGATGACTCCTAGCCTGCAAGTTTCTGGCAGGCGCACGCGCCTCCCACAAAGCGAGGCCCCAGAGCTGCAGGGCCGGAGAAACCCGCCCCGGGCAGGAACCACCCTCGGCGGGGAAGAATACGGGCTCTGCTGGAGGCTTCAGAGGCCTTGAGCTGGGGACAGAGGTATTGGCAGTGGTAGCCACCTCTCTTTGCTTTGAGAAACACCTAGCTGCACATGGAGGCATGTCTTCCCCTCAGGCTGACCGCCTGGCATTCCTGCCTCCTAGGACTAGGCCCGGTGAGACTCACTGGAGAGAACACCATTTTCTTTCCTGGGCGTCCTGTGGATCCTGCAGCCGGCCCAGAGTATTTACCAACATGCGGAAACCGTCTAATACGCGCAGCGTGTTGTGAGCAACCACCTATCCTGGGGAGCAACCCGGCAGAGATCTCTTGCCTTTCCGCCACTAGCCCGCTACCACGGCTTAACCCCGCCCGGCAATATAAGTCTTCCCGGCCTGGGTGGGGCCCATCAGCGAAACAAGTTGCCGGGTGGCGTCGAGCCTTCTCTCCCTCACAGGGCTCGCCCTCTCTGCGCCTCCACTCCACCATCGCTCGCAAACCCGTGCCTCTGCGGCCTCCCAGGAGCTGCCACCGTGGAGCGCCTCAGGGCTGTACACAGACCCCTGACCAGGGGCACAACCAGGATGCTGACCTTCCAGGACAGAGGAAGGCAGGCACAGTTGCAGAGAGAACAGAACCTAGAGGAGGACGGAAGGATGAGCAGGGGGCTGGAAGGCAGGGAGGGAGAATGGAGGGAGGAGAGGAACTAGTGACAGTGAGAAGGGGAGAGCAGTGAGAGCGGATGGAAAGACAGAGGGACACATGGATAGAGGGAGGGTGGGAGGGAGCAAGGGACCGAGGAAGGCAGGGAGAAAAAGTGGTCTCCGGTCTCCTGGAGCAACAGCAGCCGCGCTCTCTGGGAAAACGGTAAGCACCCGGCCCTGGCTGAGGGCTGGTCGGCGGCCGGAGGGGCACTCGTTCGCCACCGTTCCGTCACTAAAGGAATGGGCGGTTCCCTCAAAGACAAAAGAAAGGGACTCGGGTTGCCACGGGGTATTCACCAACGTGGTTTACCGACCACACATCCCCAGTCTGAACCCACTGGCCAGGCCTTGGTCAACAGCCCCGACCACCGACCACAGAGGAGCCACACACAGGAGGACTGAAGCCTGATTTCGGATTCCACGTCGCTCGGCTCTCTGCAAGGGGGCCGGTAGCTCACGTCTCTCCGGCCGCACCCCCACCCCGAGAGGCTGACCATGTTGACGGTTTGCTTCCGGAGACCTGTGGGCACCCAGAAACATCCAGGGAAGGGAGGAAGAGCAGCATCCTCTCTTTGCCTTCCCTCCAAACTGGCCACACCGCAGACTCCCCACTTTGCGGGACCACGGGGAATCCGTATCCAACCATCACACGGGATGGTTGTGGGACGGACTGTTGTGAGACTGTCGCGACAGCGACACTCCTGAGCATCGGGTGTCTTCGCGAAGAGGGGCTTGTAAAACTCAAGACCCACACGGAGGTTCATTTCCTCCATCCTCCCACACTTCCAGGCTGGTTTCTCCTGCTGAAGACGCGTGAAACAGAGCAGTTTCCAGACCCGCGATTCCTGGAGAGAGCCCGGAGAAACCAGCCCGGCCCGAAACCCCACGCCCTCACCTCTTCCCCTCTCACTCCCTTCTGCCGACCTCTGGCATCCGGCCCCACCCCTCCAACCAACCCCAACCCCACCTCACCCGGGTACCCCCCCACCCCGAGAGAGCACCACCACGCCCCGGGGAGCCTTCCGGTACACTGGGAGCCCCGAAGGCGGCGGGCTGTTCCAGGGCTCTGCGGCAGGCAAGAAGGGGTGGAGCCTCCCTGCATGTCGGCACTTCGCAAATCCGCTGACTGTTTGCGCCGACCTCCTGGCTGGGCCGAGCCAGCCGTACTCCCCGCGTCGCTCTCCCCACGCCGAAGGGCGGCACCATCCCGGGAAACACGAGGCGAGGCGGCGGGAGAACTGCGTCTTGGCCAGGCAAGCAGGCCCTGCAGAGCCTACTCTGAGCGGAACGGACGAACGCCGCCACCAGAAGTGCAACAGCAGCCCCGCATCGTGAAGTGTTCAGAGACCAGAGTCTAGATCTGAACCAGAACGAAGGTGCTGCCGCTGAGCAGCACCAGCTGGAAAGCTCGCCCACAACCCGGGGAAGCGTAGCCCGCATGAAGGCAGGCAAAAGCGGACCTCCGTCATCCCATCCCAGATGGCCCTGCTGCTCCGAGCCTTTGAGGGAGATGCCGAGCATACGCTTGAGGAAGGACTGGCCAGAGGCGGGCCTCACGGTCAGGATTCACGTCCTGGTTTCAGAACAGAAGGGCCAGGCACCTGGGACCGGGTGGCAGGTGGCGGCTGCAGTCCCTACCATGCTTGGCCCCCAGTGTCACCCTGCTCCCTGGCTGGTGGCCCCGCAGGCGGGGATTTTTGCTCACGCCACCCCGGGCTCCTCCCGGCGGCTCTCCCACCCCTCAGACGCTGGCCTCCGACGCCTCGGAGCAAAATTCCTCTCGGGGAGCGGGACCTGCAGCACGATGGCTTGCAGGCCCCCTCAAGGCGCTGTGAGAGGCAGCCAGGGGCTCCCGCCAAGCCGGGCCACAGGGCTGGGCAGAAAGCACCACCACGCCCCGGCAGTCCTGGGTGGTGCATCTGGGGGGTGGGGCCACAGGTTGCTGGGGCGAAGGGGGACCCGAAGCCGGGGCAGCTCCACTTACCCAGCCCACGCCCCCGGAGGTCTCTGCACCGCAGGAGCGGGTGCAAGCCCTCGCCGGTCCCCAACCCCCCAACCCTGCTGCTGGATGAGCTCCTGGCGTACCCAGAGTTTCTGCAGCAAGCGCACCATTTCCTAGAAACAGAGGCCCCGGGGGAGCTGCAGGAATCGGAAGAGCCCGCCGGGCTGGAACCACCCCACAGCGAGGAAGAATACCAGGCTCTGCTGGAGGAGATTTAGGACAGGTGCTGGGGACAGGGTCGCGGCAGGGCGGTGGCCTCTCTTTCACAGGGAACCCCTGGCTGGGCATACAGGGGCGTGTATTCCCTCCGGGCTCACCCGCCTGGCATTCCTGCCTCCTAGGACTGGGCCCGGTGAGAGACTCCCAAAGGGAGACCCGCTGCCATTCTTTCCTGGGCGCCCCGGGATCCCGGACGTGCCAAGGGGTACCAGTAGGCGGAGCCGCTTCCACGCTGCCGCTGGCCTGCGGCTGCCACCTGGCCTCCTGTGGGAGCAGCCCCGGCAGAGCTCTCTTGCCTTTCCACCACCCCACCCCCACCTGACCACCGGCTTCCCCGCACCCCAGCAGTGTGCGTCCTTCCCCTGGCTGGGTGGAGACCCCCGTCCCCTGCAAAACACCGGCCCGGCAGCGTCCGCCTCTTCTCCTCCCCGGGTCACCCCACCGCGCCTGGCTTCCACCGTCGCTTGCCAACCCTGCCTCTGCGGCCTCCCAGGAGCTGCCACCGTGGAGCGCCTCTGGCTGCTGCATGCAAGACCCCAGACCTCGGCACACCTGGGATGCCGACAATTTCCAGGCGTGAGGGAAGGCAGGCACAGGTGAGAGAGGAACGGAGACAGAGGGACGGAAGGAGGGTGGGAGAGACTTAGAAGGCAGAGAGGGAGTGGAAGGAGGGAGGGAGGATGGAGGGACGACCGACAGAGAGGAGGTAATGAGGAACGGAGGAAAGACAGATGGACATAGGGACAGAGGAGAGGCGGGGAGGAGCAATGAACCCGAGGAGTAAAGGCAGGGATAAAAGCGGTCTCAGACTCCTGGAGCAACAACAACCAGCAGCCTCGGGAAAGCAGTAAGTGGCAGCCGGAGCTGAGGACAAGCCCGGTGGCAGCTGAGACATCGTTCGCCCTATGCTTAAGGTAAGAGTTTCCTCAAAGACAAAAAAAGATCGGGGAATCGGGCTGCCGTGGGGTATTCACCCACGTGGTTTTCCGACCACACATCCCAGGCCGAGACCCGCCGGGAGTGCCAGGCCGACAGCCCCGACCACCGACCACAGAGGAGCCACTCTCAGGAGGCCTGAAGCCTGATTTCGGATTCCACGTCGCTCGGCCCTCTTCAAGGGGGCTGGTAGCTCACGTCTCTCCGGCCACACCCCCACCCGAGAGGCTGACCATGTTGACGGTTTGCTTGTGAGCCCTGCGGGCACCTTAGAAACACATCCAGGGGAAGGGAGGAAGAGCAGCATCCTCTCTTCGCCTCCAAACCGCCACACCGCAGACTCCACTTTGCGGGACACACGGGAATCCATCGTCAAGCCCTCACCCGGGGATGTATCTTGTCTCTGGCCTTTCGCTCTGGTCTTCGACGGTTTCACACCTCTGCAGTGAGACTGTCACGCAACGCACACCCACAGCATCAAGTGTCTTCAAGGGAGTAGGCTTGTAAAACTCAAGACCCACACAGAGCTTCAGTTCCACACTCCACTCCGCACTTCCAGGCTGGTTTCTCCTGCTGGGAACCCAGGGAGGTTTCCAGTTCCCTCGTGGGATCCTGGGGAGGCCAGGAGAGCCAGCCCCTCCCAAACCCAGCTCCTCACCCCCTTTCCCCTCCCCCTTCCTCACATTCTCTGGCCTCTGGGCCCAACCCTCCCACACCCCCCAGCCCCACCTCAACCAGTGCACCCTCCACCACCAGCACCACCACGCCCCGGGGGCATCAGTGAGCTGGGACCTCTCGGGGGGCGAGGGGGTGCTGTCACAGGGCTCAGTGGCAGGCAAGATGGGGTGGAGCCTCCCTGCCTGTGGGCCTTCGTAAGAGCCGCTGGCTCTCTGCAGCACCCTCCTGGCTGTACCGGAATGCCGTGCGGTGCTTCCCCGCAATGGCTCTCCCCACACCTTCGAAAGGCAACCTCCCCGCGGAAGCCCGAGGACGAGGACGGGCGGAGGATACTCGTCTGGACCCCTATTCAAAGCGAGTACCTGCGAGACTGCTTTGAGCAGATCTCGTACCCGGGCATTGCCATAAGAGAACGGCTGCCCCAGGCCATCAGCCGCCTGTTTCCAGGGTCCAGATCTGCTTTCAGAAAGAGAGGTCACGCCAGCTGAGGCAGCACCTGCGGGAATCTCCGCCCTGCCAGGGTACGCCCGCAAGAAGGCAGGTGGCTAAAAGCGGACTCGGCCACCACATCCCAAACGGCGCTAAGCGTTCAGCCTTTGAGAAGGATCGCTTTCCAGGCATCGCCACCAGGGAAGGACTGGTCAGAGAGACGTGAAACCCAGAGTCCATGATTCACACCTCATTTCAGAACCGAAGGGCCAGGCACCCGGGACTGGGTGGCAGGGCGCCGTCGCATGCAGGCTGCCCCTGCAACGCGGCCCCCGGTGGGTGTCACCCTGCTCCCTGGTCGGTGGCCCCGGCATGCAGGGATTTTGCCTATGCTGCCCTGGCTCCTCCCGAAGGGGCCCTCTCCCACACTCAGACGCCTCGGTGGTCTCCGCACCCCCCAAGCAAATGCCTGTGGGATGGGGACCCGCAGCGCAACAGCCTGCCGTGCCCCTGCGCGGTCGGACAGACAGTGCCCACTCAAGCAGGGCCACTTTGGCCACGCGTTGGCGCCACCCACTCCCCAGGGGAGTGCCTGCAGGGCTGGGGTCAGGGGTCTCCAGGCTGCCGGGCGCGGGGAACCCCATGTGTCGCCCAACTCCCCAGCCCCTCTGCCCCCGAGGGCTCCGGGCGCTGCAGCAAGCAGCAGAAGTAAAGAAGTCCGCCGCCCCCCAACCGAGCCGGGCTGCCTCCACCGGCCAAGCTGCTGGAAGAGCTCTTGACGTGCTCAGAGTTTCTGCAGCAGGCGCACATTTTCCTAGAAACCGAGGCCCCGGAGGAGCTGCAGGAATCGGAAGAGCCCGCCTGGCTGCAACCACACTTCAGTGAGGAAGAATAACGGGCTCTGCCTGAGGAGCTTTAGGACGCGGGCTGGGGACGGGGTCGCGGCAGGGCATAGAGGGGCATGTCTTCCCTCCTGGCTGACCCGCCTGGCATTCCTGCCTCCTAGGGCTGGGCCCGGTCAGAGACTCCGCGCAAAGGGGAACTGCCATTCTTTGCTGGGCGTCCCGGGGATCCTGGAGCCGGCCCAGGAACCAGCAGATGGGCTGTCTACCGTACACGTGGGTGTTTGTGGGCAGCCACATGGCCTCCTTTGGGAGCAGCCCCGGCACAGGTCTCTTGCCTTTCTGCCACCCCACCCCCGCCCCTGACCACTGCTCTAACCCCCGGGCCCGGGTAGTATGCCCGCCTCCGGGCAGGGTGGAGACCCCGGTCTCAAACACCAGGGGTCTCGGCAGCGCCCGGGACCCTCTCCCTCCGGGGCTCACCCCCTCTGTGCCTCTGCTCCACCATCACTCGCCAACCCGTGCCTCTGCGGCCTCCCAGGAGCTGCCACCGTGGAGCGCCTGGCGGCTGTACGCAGACCCCAGACCCCGGGCACACCCGGGATGCTGACCCTTCCAGGCGGGAGGGAAGGCAGGCACAGGTGGAGAGAGGAACGGGAGACCTAGAGGGACGGAAAGATGGGTGGAGAGACTTTGGAAGGCAGGGTGGGAGGGATGGAGGGAGGCAGGGAGGGAGGGACTGGAAAACGACAGAGAGAGGTAGGCACTGAGGAACGAGGGAAAGACAGAGGACACAGGGACAGAGGGAGGCGGAAGGGAGCAAGGGACCGAGGGGAGGAAGGCAGGGAGAAAAGTGGTCTCCTCGACTCCTGGAGTAACAGCAGCCCTCAGGTTCGAAAACGGTAAGTGGGCCCGGGCGCCGGGCTGGGAGGGGTCTGCAGCCGACGGGCACTTGTTCGCCTCCCCCGCCCATCGCTCCAAGGAATGGGCGGTTTCCTCAAAGACAAAAGACGGAGACTCGGGTTGTTGTGGGCTATTCACCCACGTGGTTTACAGACCACACATCCACAGGCCGAGCCCCACAGTGGCGCGCCAGTCCGACAGCCCCGACCACCGACCACAGAGGAGCCACACTCAGGAGGACTGAAGCCTGATTTCGGATTCCACCTCGCCGCCTCTGCAAGCCGGTAACCGCCCCGCCCCACCCCCACGCTGAGAGGCTGACCATGTTGACGGTTTGTGCCCTCGAGACTTGCGGCACCTTAGAAACATCCAGGGAAGGGAAGAAGAGTAGCATCCTCTCTTCGCCCTCCCTCCAAACCGGTCACACCGCAGGTCCCCACATTGCGGGACACGGGAATCCATCATCAAGCCATCACGCTGGGGATGTATCTTGTCTCTGGGGTTTTGCTCTGGTCCTGTGGGAGCCACACACACCCTCTTTGATGGAGTCAAGACTACCAGCAGCGGCGACACCAAAAGGCATGGTGTCTTAGCTGAGGAGAACCTGTAAAACTCAAGACCCACACGGAGGTTCAGTTCCACACTCACTCCCACCCTTCCAGGCTGGTTACTCCCTGCTGAAGGCATTGGGAACCCAGGGGAGGCTTCCAGTTCCAGCGGGATCCCTGGAGGCAGCCAGAGAGACTTGCCCCCACACCCCAAAGAGCTCATCCCCTCACCCCTTCTCCCTCTCCCCTTCTCTCGTCTCTCTGGCCTCCGGCCCCCACCCTCCCAGCACCACCTCACCCAATGCCCCCACCCCACCTGGCTGCCTGCCCCCCAGTGTCATTGGCAGCTGGGGCCCCTCGGGCGAGGGGCGGGTGTCCCAGAACTGTGGCAGGCAGGGGTCTCACTGCCTGTGGGCCTTCACTTAAGAGCCGCTGGCTGTCTGCGCCCGGCCTCCCTGGCTCAGACGGGATCTCCTGCTGCGGTTGCGCGAATGGCTCTCCCGACGTGCAGTCGGCGTGCCCCTCCCAGCTGTGAAGCCCGGGCAGGGAGGCGGGAGACTCCTCTCCTGGAACCGAGGGCAAAGCAAGGCCCTGCTTGAGCCTGGAGGCGGAACCAGTACCAGGGCATAGCCACCAGAGTGACTGGCGGGCATAGGCATTCAAACCCGGGGTCCAGATCTGGTTTCAAAGCGATAGGTCCGCCAGCTGAGGCAGCACCAGTGAGATCTCCCGCCCTGGCCACGGCCTGCAAGAGGCAGGTGAGAGCAGTGCCTCCCATCCCACACCATCCCAGACGGCCCTGCTGCTCCGAGCCTTTGAGAAGGGATCGCTGTCAGGCATTGCCACCAGAGAAGGACTGGCTGAAGTGGGCCTCCCAGGTCAGGATTCACGTCTGGTTTCCAGAACCGAGGGCCAGGCACCCGGGACGGGTGGCAGGGCATCAGCATGCGCTGAGCTGACCCTCTGCCCGGCCCCAGTGTCACCCTGCTCCCTGGTGGTTGGCCCCGGCAGTCGGGGATTTGTCCTACGCCGTCCTGGCTCTTCCCAAAGGGGCCCTCTTCCACCCTCAGATGCCCCGGTGGCCTCCGCACCCCCGAGCAAATGCCCCGGGACCTGGGACCCGCAGCACGATGGCCTGCCAGGCCCCTGCGCAGTGGGACAGCCCGGGCCCGCTCAAGCTGGGCCAAAGTTCCAAGGCGTGCTTGCACCACCCACGTCCCACGCAGTCTGAGGTGGGCCTGGGGCCAGTAGCCCTAGGTCGTGGGGGCAGCATGGGAGCCCGAACCCGGCGCAGCTCCACCTCCCCAGCCCGCGTCCCTGGAGGGCTCCGCGCCGCAGGAGCAGATGCAAGCAATCCGGCAAACTCCCCACCACCCCAGGCGCCCGGGCGCTCGTCTCCACTCTCCTCCAGCCTGCTGCTGGATGACTCTATCATTCTTGTTTCCTGCTGACTGAGGCACCGACTCCCTAGAGCCGAGGGCCCCACGGAGGGCTCTTGGGACTCCCAAAGAACCCGCCCGGGCTGGGACCACACCTCAGGGAGGAAGAACACCGTGCTCTTCTGGAGCTTGGGACTGCAGGCCTGGGGAGGGGGGTCGTGGCAGGCGGTGGCCTCTCTTTCACGGGAAACCCTCCCTGGGAATGGAGGGGCGTTTCTTCCCTAAGGGCTGACCCGCCTGGCATTCCTGCCTCCTAGGACTGGGCCCAGTGAGTGACTCCGCACAAAGAACTGCCATTCTTTCCTGGGCGTCCCGGGGATCCCGGAGACGGCCCAGGTACAAGCAGGCGGGCAGTCTGCCGCGTACGTGCGGGTTTGCGTGCAGCCACCTGGCTTCCTGTGGGAGCAGCCCTGGCAGAGCACTCTTGCCTTTCTGACACACAACCCCCGCCAGACCACCGGATATCCCCCGCCCCGGCAGTATGGGTCGTACACTGGGATGGGTGCAGACCCACGTCCCTCGAAATCTCGGGCCCGGGAAGCGCCCAGGCCCTCTCCCCATCCCGGGGCTCGCCGCCTCTGCGCCTCTGCTCCACCGTCGCTCGCCAACCTTTGCCTCTGTGGCCCCCCAGGACCTGCAACCATGGAGCGCCTGGCGGCTGTACCTTGAACCACGACCGAACTGGGTCTGTGGAGATGAGCCTGAAGTGGGCAGGTGTCGGGGACAGGATGGAAGACTGGGATGGAGGGATGGAGGTGGGAGCTCCAGTGGAATGGTCGGAAGACAGGGACCAGGGACAAGTGGGGAGGAGCTCAGGAGATAAGGTCCCTGGAGCAACAGCAGCCCTGCGCTCGGAAAATGGTAGGGTGCCAGGGCTGATAGGCGGCGGATGGCCGGAGACACTTTCCGTTCACCCCGTTCCGTCATGTGAGATGAGTTTCCTCAAGACAAAAGAGGGGGACTCGGGTTGCCGTGGGGTATTCATCCACGTGGTTTACTGACCACACATCCCCAGGCCGAGCCCCGCAGGGAAGCGCCAGGCCGACCGCCCCGACCACCGACCACAGTGGAGCCACAATCAGGAGGACTGAAGCATGGTGCCCGGTTCCAGTCGCTCGTCCCCTGCAAGGGGCCGAGCCTTCACGTCTCTCAGCCCCACCCCACCCGAGGCTGAACATGTTGACCGTTTGCTTCCAGACCCAGCTCGGGCACCCAGGCTTTATCAGGGAAGGGGAGGAAGAGCAGCGACCCTGCCAGCCCCTCCCCTCCCAAGGCAGTGACCACACATGAGACATCCCACACATTGGGACAGGAATCCATGGATCCAGCCATCCGCCGGGATGTCTTGTCTCTGGGGTTTTGTTCTGATCTTCGACAAGAGCCACACACCTGCGTGGGTGAGACTGTCACGGCAAAGGCGACACCCACAGTCATCGGGTGTCTTTGCGGAGAGGGCACCTGTAAAACACAAGACCCACACGGAGGTTCAGTTCCACACTCCACCACACACTTCCAGGCTGGTTTCCCCCTGCTGAAGACGCGTGGGAAACCAGGGAGCAGCTTCCAGTTCCCGCGGGATCCCTGGAGAGGCCCGGAGAGCCAGCCCCCGCCTGACTACCAACCCCCTCAGCCCTTGCCCCTCTCCCCATTCCACTGCATGTCTCTGGCCTCCGGCCCCACCCCTCCCACCCACGCCAACCCCACCTCACCCAATGCCCCCACTCACACCAGCACCACCACACTCCGGGGGCATCAGTGCCCTGGGGGCCCTTGGAGCCAGAGGCGGGGAGCCTCCCAGAGGCTCTGGCAGCAGGCAAGGAAGGGGTTGAACCTCTACCTTTGGGCCTTGGTAAAACCCGCTGGCTCTGTGCGCCGGCCTCCTGTCTGGACCGGAACGCCGTGCGGTGCTCCCCGTGATGACTCTCCCGACACCTTCCAACGGCCCCTCCCATGAAACCCGAGAGGCGGCGATGGCCGGAGGAGACTGCGTCTGGACCCCGAGGCTGACAGGACTGCAAAGCCTACTTTTGCATAAAACTGGCTACCCAGGCTAGAGAATGACATTGTTGTCAGCCTTTCTCGGAGACCAGGGTCAGATCAGTTTCAGAACGGAAGGTCCGCCAGGCTACTGTTTTCCCAGATGTGGGGGCTACTGTTGCTGGGAGTCCGGAGACAAACTTTTCTCCCTACTTCCACTCACAGGTGCCTTGCTCCCTCCCGCCCTGCCTCTGTCCCTGTGTCCCTCTGTCTTTCCCTCCGTTCCACACTGCCTCCCTCTCTCTGTCGGTCAGTCCCTCCATCCCTCCCTCCCTCCATCCCTCCTACCCTGCCTTCCAAAGTCTCTCCGCCCAACCTTCCATCCCTCTATGTCTCCCGTTCCTCTCTCCACCTGTGCCTGCCTTCCCTCCCGCCTGGAAAGGTCAGCATCCTGGGTGTGCCCGGGGTCTGAGGTCTGCGTGCAGCAGCCAGGCGCTCCCTGGTGGCAGCTCCTGGGAGGCTGCAGAGACACGGGTTGGCGAGCAATTGTGGAGCTGAGGTGCAGAGGGGCCGAGCCCCGGGAGGGAGAGAAGGTCTGGACACTGCACGGGCCCGGTGTTTTGCGTGACGGTGGTCTCCACCCAGCCCGGGGAAGGATGCATACCGCCCTGGAGGGGGTAGCCGGTGGTCAGGCGGGGGTGAGTTGGCGGAAAGGCAAGAGAGGTCTGCCAGGGCTCCTCCCACAGGAGGCCAGGTGGCTGCCCGCAAACCCACGTGCCTTGTTAGGCAGCCAGCCTGCTGGGCACCTGTGGTCCGTCTCCGGGTCCCGGGGCCTTGGAAAGAACGGCAGTTCTCCTTTTTGGGGAGTCTCTCACCGGGCCCAGTCCAAGGAGACAGGAATGCCAGGCGCGTCAGCCCATAGGGAAGACATCCCCCTCCATGCCCAGCCAGGGGTTCCCCCACGAAAGAGGCCACCGCCCTGCAGCGACCCCGTCCCCAGCCCGCGTCCTAAATCTCCTCCAGCAGAGCCCTGTATTCGTCCTCAATGAGGTTTGTTTCCAGCCCGGCGGGCTCTTCTGATTCCTGCAGCTCCCCGGGGCCTTGGTTTCTAGGAAAGTGTGCACCACCACGGCAGAACAGACTTTATAGGGCTCATCCAGCAGCAGGCAGGAGGTGTGGGTTCCTGGAGGAGGCGCCAGGGCGCTGCCATCTATGCTCTGTCATCCGCAGACCCTCCTGCTGACCTTGGGACTTGGGAGGTGGAGCTGCCCCGGCTTGGGGTTCCCACGCCGCCCCGGGGAACTCTGGCCCCTGGCCCCAGCCCCACCACGGACTGCCCTGGGACGTGGGTGGTGCAAGCACACCTTGACCCTGTAACCAAGCTTGAGCGGGCCCCTGGGTGTCCCACCACACAGGGGCCTGGCAGGCCTTCGCGCTGTGGGTCCCAGTCGTTTGCTTGCTGGCGGGGTCTTGAGCCACCAGGCGTGTGAGGGGTGGAAAGGGCCCCTTCCGGGAAGAGGAGTCAGGCGTGGGCAGAAATCCGCCTACCGGGAGCACTGACCAGAGTGAGGTGACCCCGCCCGGGGGCAGCGTTACAGGGGCATGCATCTTGGCCTTAACCCACCTGATCCAGTGTGCCTGACCCTTCGGTTCTGAAACCAGACGTGAATCCTGGGCTCCGGGAGGCAAGTCTCTCTGGCCAGTCATTCCCTGGAAGCTCTGCCTGGAAAGCGATCCTTCTCAAAAGCTTGGAGCAGCAGGGCCGTTTGGGATGGGGTGCACGGAGGTCCAGCCTGCCTTCTTGCGGGCCGCGTCTCCCCGGCCAGGGGTGGAGATTCCCGCCGGTGCTGCCTCAGCTGGCGTGACCTCTCGTTCTGAAACCAGGATCGGGACACTGGGCTCCGGAACTCCGATGGCCTGGGCCAACCCGTGACTCTGGTGGCGAGGCCAGGGCACGAGGTTCCGCTCAAAGCATACTTACAGGGCCTGCGCTTTGCCTCGGGGTCCCAGTGATCTCCTCCACCGTCCTGGGTCCTCCGAGACTTCCTGTGGGAGGTGCCATTCCCGGGTGTCAGAGCCATGGGGAGAACCGGACGTTCAGTTAGCCAGGAGACGGCCCTTGAGCCAATGGCAGCTCTTATGAAGGCCCACAGGTACGGAGGCTACACCCCTTCTTGCCTCCTGCTGAGCCCTGGGACAGCCTGCCCTCGCCCTCCGAGGGGCCCCAGCGCACTGATGCCCCGGGGTGTGGTGGTGTTGGTGGGGGTGGGGGCATTGGGTGAGGTGGGGTTGGGGTTGTTGGGGGAGGGTGGGTCGGCGAGGAGTGGAAGAGGAGAGGGCAGGAGGTGAGGGTGAGTAGTTTGAGCGGCGCTGGTTCTCAGCGCCTCTCAGGGATCAGGGAACTGGAAGCTGGGTTCCCTCACGTCTTTGTGGGGAGAAACCAGCCTGGAGGGGTGGGTGAGTGTGGAGCTGAACCTCCGTGTGGTTCTTGAGTTTTGGGCCCCTCTCAGAAGACACCCGATGCCTGTGGGTGTCATGGATTGCGATGACAGTCTCCACCCCAGCCACAGGTGTATTAAAGACCAGAGCCAAACCAGGATAAGATACATCCAGTGGATTGTGATGGATTCCGTGTCCGCAACGTGGGAGTCTCTTGATGTGGCGGTTTGGAGGGGAGGGGATGCTGCTCTTCCTCCCTTCCTGGATGTTTCTGGGTGCCATGGAGACTCGGAATAAACCGTAAACATGGTCTGCCTCCTGTGGAGGTGGGAATTAAGAATGAGGAGACATGAGCTTCTCAGCTACTCAGAGGGCCAAGTGACGTGGTATCCGAAAGCAGGCTTCTGTCCTCCTGAGTGTAAACCCTCTGTGAATTGGGTGGTGGGGCTGTGACCCCGGCTCCTTTCTTGAGGGCTCGGCCTGTGGATATGAGGTCAGTAAACCCGTGGGTGAATACCAAACGCAACCCGAGTCCCCGTATTTTGTCTTTGAGGAAACCACCCATTCCTTGGGAGACGGAATGGGGGGCAAGCAGATTCCCAGCCAATGCCGCGCCTAGCCCCTCAACCCTTGCATACGCTTACCGTTTTTCCCAGGCCTTGGGACTGCTGTTGATCCAGGAGTATGGAGACCGCTTTTCTCCCTGCCTTCCTCCCTCAGTCCCTTGCTCCCTCCCGCCCTCCCTCTGTCCCTGTGCCCCTACCTTCTTTCCTCCAGTTCCTCTGCCTCCCTCTCTCTGTGTTCGGTCCCTCCCTCCCTCCCTCCCTCCCTCCATCCCTCCCTCCCTGCCTTCCAAAGCCTCTCCGCCCATCCTTCGATCCCTCTAGGTCTCACGTTCCTCTCTCCACTTGTGCCTGCGTTCCCTCCTGCCTGGAAGGGTCAGCATCCCGGGTGTGCTGTGCCCGGGGTCTGGGTTCTGAGTACAGCCACCAGGCGCTCCACGGTGGCAGCTCCTGGAGGCCACAGGCAGTTTGTGACAACGGTTTTACTGTGGAAGTGCAGAGGGGCAAGAAGCCCAGGAGAGGGAGAGAGACCCTGGATGCTGCCCGGACCCGGTGTTTCACGAGATGAGGTTCTACACCCAGCCCGAGGAAGGATGCACACTGACGGGGCAGGGGGGTAGCAGGTGGTCAGGTGGGGGTGGGGTGGGCGGAAGGCACAAAGGCTGCCAGGGCTGCTCCCAGAGGGAGGGGCGGGTGGCTGCCACTTGTCCGTGCATGCTTGCTTGGTAGGCGACCCGCCTGCTGATTCCTGGGCCAGCTCCGGGATCCCCGGTACGCCCAGGAAAGAATGGCAGATCTCCTTTGTGCGTTTGAGGTCTCACTGGTTGATCCTTGAGGTGGGAGATATGGGCGGGTCAGCCCGGGCCACCTCCATGCCCAGCCAGGGGTTCCCACGAAAGGGAGGTACCATGCCGCGGCCCCCTTCCCCATCCCGCGTCCTAAATCTCCTCCAGCAGAGCCCTGTATTCGTCCTCACTGAGGGTTTGTTTGGCCAAGCAGATCTTCTGATTCTCTGACCCCGGGACCTCGGTTTCAGGCCTCCTACAGCAGGAGGAACTCTGGGCACTCAAAAGGCTCATCCAGCTCTGTGGTGAGGTGTAGAGAAGCGCTGGGTTCTAGAAGGCGAGAGGAGCACGGTCTGCCCATCTCTTGAGCCCTCCTGGGGCACGGGCTTGGGAGGTGGAGCTGCCCCGGCTTGGGGTTCCCACGCCGCCCCTGGGACCTGTGGCCCCCTGGCCCCAGCCCCAGCACGGACTGCCCTGGGACGTGGGTGGTCTAGCTCTTGCTGCAACTGTGAACAAGCAGGCGGGCCCCTGGCTGTCCCACACGCGCAGGGCCTGGCGGGCACGTCGGTTGCAGCGTCCCAGTCCCCAGGCATTTGCTCCTGAAGCCGCTGAGCCAGCAGAGGCAATCTGAGTGTGGGAGGGAGGCCCCTTCGGAGGAGACAGGGTGGCGTAGGCAAAATCCCCGCCTGCCGGGGCCACCGAGCAGGGAGCAGAGTGACCCCCGCCGGGGGCCGCGTTGCAGGGGCTGCCTGCGTGTGCCGGCGCCCTACCACCCAGTCCCGGGTGCCTGGCCCTTTGGTTCTGAAACCAGACGTGAATCCTGGACTCCGGGGCCATCTCTCTGGCTAGTATTACTTTGGTGGCGATGACTGGAAGCGTTATCAAAGTCGGAGCAGCATGGCCGTCTGGGATGGGGCGCGGTAGTCCGCTTTAGCCTGCCTTCTTGCGGGCTGCGTCTCCCAGCCAGGGAATTCCGCCAGTGCTGCCTCAGCTGAAACGCGGCCTGCAAGAAACCAGATCGGACCCTGGAGCTCCGGAACACGGGGCCTCGGCCAGCCGTTCTCTGGTGGCGATGCCCACCAGTGCGGGTTCCGCGCTCAAAGCAAGTCATGAGGCCTACGCTTTGCTTTGGGGACCAGACGAGTCTCCTCGCCCGTCCCTGGTCTCCCAGTGAGGGAGGGGTGCCGTCTGAGGTGTGGAGCCATTGCAGGGGGAGCACAGCGCGGGAGTTCTGGTCCAGCCAGGAGGCAGTATGAGACGAACAGCGGCTCTTATGATGGCCCACAGGCAAGGAGGAAACAACCCTTCTTGCCTACCATGAAGCTCCCTGGGACAATAGCGCTTCGCCCTCTGAGTAGCCAACACTTATACCACCCGAGTGGTGGATTGCTGTTGGTGGAGTGGGGTCATTGGGTGAGACGGTGTTTGGAGGGTTCTGGGAGGGGTGGGCTTGGGACATAGAGATGCAGCAGAAGGGGGAGAGGTTGAAGGGATGAGGGTGGTGGGTTTCAGGCGGGGGCTTTCTCTCCAGGCCTCTCCAGGAATCCCGTGGGAAATGGAAGCCACTCCCTGGGTTCCCATGCGTCTTCAGCAGGGAGAAACCAGCCGGGAAGAATGGAGTGGAGTGTGGAACTGAACCTCCGTGTGGGTCTTGAGTTTTTTACAGGCCCCCTCTCTCGAGACACCCATTGCCTGTGGGTCAGCCGCCCGTTGCCAGAACAGTCTCACCCACACGCAGAAGGTGTGGCTCCCATTGAAGACCAGGGGTATTAGAGACAAGGTCATCCCGGTGATGAGCGGCGATTAGTTCCGTCGATCCCTTAGCGTGGGGAGTCTGCGGTGTGGCGGTTTGGAAGGGAGGGAAAATGGGATGCTGCTCTTCCTCCCTTCCCTGGAGGTTTCTGGGTGCCCGCAGTTCTCCAGAAGCAAACCGTCCACATGATTGGCTGTTCCACTGGGGTGGGCGGAGGACGTGAATACCGTACCTTTGCAGGAAGCCCGAGTGTAAAGTCAATTCAGGCTTCAGTTCTCCTGAGTGTGGCTCCTCTGTGGTCGGTGGTCGGGGCTGTCGGGCTGGCGATCCGCTGCGGGGCTCGGCCTGGGGAAGTATGGTCGGTAAACCACGTGGGTGAATACCCCACGGCAACCTGAGTCCTCGTCTTTTTGTCTTTGAGTAGCCGCCCATTCCTTGGGGCGGCAGGCAGGTAGACCAGTGCCCGACCCGGCCACCCGGCCCAGCCCTCAGCAGCTGGGCGTTTTCCTGGGAGCTGCCTGGGGCCTTTTTGCTCCAGGGTCCGGAGACCACTTTTTTCTCCCTGCCTTCCTCCCTCGGTCCTTCCCTCCCGCCTCCCTCTCACCGCCCTCTGACTTTCCCTCCGTTCCTCACTGCCTCTCTCTCTCTGTCGGTCAGTCCCTCCCTCCCTCCCTCCCTCCCTCCCTCCCTGCCTTGAATTCTCTCATGCATCCTTCCATCCCTCTAGGTCTCCGTTCCTCTCTCCACCTGTGCCTGCCTTCCCTCCCGCCTGGAATGGTCCATCACGTTCATAGGGGTCCTGGTGTCATTGCACCATGACTCCCACCAGTGGCAGCTCACGGGAGGCATGAGAGCCTGGAGTTGGTAAGGCGGTTGAAGCGCCAGGCTGAGGCCAGAGGAGGAGAGGAATCCCTGGACGCTGCCTGGACCCGGTGTCTCGCGGGACGGGGTTCTCCACCCAGCCCGGGTAAGGATTCATACTGCCAGGGCGGAGGGTAGCTGGTGGTCAGGCAGAGGCGGGGTGGTGGAAAGGCAAGAGAGCTCTGCCGGGGCTGCTCCCACTGGAGGCCAAGTGGCTGACAGCAAACCCGCACGTTCGCGGTTGGCGGGCCAGCCTGCTGGTACCTGGGCCGACTCCGGGGGGGCCCAGGGGCAGCCAGGAGAGGGTTTGCATGAGTTCTCTCAGTGGTGGGAGTCTCACCCCAGGCCCAGTCCTAGGAGGCAGGAATTCCAGGCATGTCAGCCAGGAGGAGAGACCCTTCCCTCAATACCCAGCCAGGGTTTTACATGAGGGAAATGAGGCCACCAGCCCTGTAGAGGCCAGGCCACAGCCGGCGTCCTAAAGCTACTCCAGCAGAGCCCAGTATTCTTCCACCTGAGGGGTGGTTCCAGCCCGGCGGGATCTTCTGATTCCTGCAGCTCCCAGGTCCTGGTTTCTAGGGAAGGGTTAGCCTGCTGCAGAGAGCTCTGAACTGGCCGGGAGCTCATCCAGCAGCAGGGGCGGAGGTGGGATGGCCGGGCTCCTAGGCGTTGGGAGGCCGCCCGGACGGCTGCATCTGCTTCTGCAGCAGTGGGACCCTCAGGGGTGCCGGGCTGGGGAGGTGGGCTGCTGGCTGCCCAGGGGTCCCAGCGTCCTCTAGACCTGTGGACCCTGGCCTCAACCTCAACACTGGACTGCCCTGGGACGTGGTTGGTGCCAAGCAGCACAGCCCTTGGCCCACAGTGCCCAGCAGGCCCGGACCCCTTGGCTGTCCACAGCCTGGGGGCTGACAGACCATGTCAACCGGATCCCAGGTCCCCTGGGCATTTGCTGGGGGTGCAGGGAAGACCGAGGGTGTCTAGTGTGGGAGAGAGGAGACTTTCCCCGAGGGAGGAGCCAGGGTGGCATGGAGCCAAAATCCCCGCATGCGGGGCCACCGACCAGGGAGCATGGTGACACCCGCCGGGGGCAGAGTTACAGGGGCCACTTGTGTGCACCGGCCCCGTGCCCCCCGGTCCCTGGTGCCTGGCTCTTCGGTTCTGAAACCAGACGTGAATCCTGGACTCCGGGACGCCTGTCTTTCTGGCCAGTCCCTTCCCCACAGGTAGCAGGCGTGCACCTGGAAGCGATCCTTCTGAGGCTCGGAGCAGCAGGGCCGTCTGTGATGCGGTGATGGAGGTCCGCTGTCGCCTGCTTTCTTGCGGGCAGCATCTCCCCGGTCAGGGTGGAGATTCCCGCCGGTGCTGCCTCAGCTTGCGTGACCTCTCATTCTGAAACAAGATCTGGACCCTGGGCTCCCGAACGCTGATGTCCTGGGCCAGCCGTTCTGTGCAGCGTGCAGACCTGGGTTCAGCTCAAAGCAGGCTCACAGTTGCTCACTTTTCCTCGGGGTCCAGACGAGTCTCCCCTCCACCGTCCTCGTCCTTGGGCTTCTGCGGGGAGGGTGCCGTTTGAAGGTGTAGGAGGGGCTGTGACCGGGGAGCACCTTTTACAGCGTTCGGTCCAGTCAGGAGGCCCCACGGGCAGCCAGAGGCTCTTACGAGCCTACAGGCAGGAGGCTCCACCCTTCTTGCCTGCCAGCTGAGCCCTGGGACAGCCTGCCCTGCTTCCCTCGAGGAGTGCCAGGCACTGATGCTCGAGGCGTGGGGTGTGCCTGGTGAGCCTGAGGCGTGGGTGAGTGGGGAGGTGGAAGCGGGGTGGGAGGGTGGGTTCGCAGGCCAGAGAGGCCTTGTGAGGAGGAAGGGGGGAAGAGGGGTAGGGGTGAGGGGTGTGTGGAGTTTCTGGGCGGAGCCTGGCTCTCGGGACTCTCCAGGGGATCCCTTGGGGAACTGGGAAGCCTCCCTGGGTTCCCACGCGTCTTCAGCAGGGAGAAACCAGCCTGGAAGGGTGGAGTGGAGTGTGGAAGTGAACCTCCGTGTGGGTCTTGAGTTTTACAGGCCCCCTCTCTCCGAAGACACCCAATACCTGTGGGTGTCACCATTGCCATGACAGTCTCACCCTCGCAGGTGTGTGGCTCCCGTCGAAGACCAGAGCAAAACCCCAGAGACTAGATACATCCCAGTGAAGCAGCGTTGGTTTCCCGTGATGTCCCATAGCGTGGGGAGTCTCTGGTGTGGCCTGTTTGGAGGGGAGGGAGCGAAGAGAGGGATGCTGCTCTTCCTCCCTTCCCTTGATGTTTCTGGGTGCCCACAGGGCTCCCCTCCAGGAAACAAATCAGCAATGAGTATGGGGTTACAGGTGGGGCCTTGAGGAGAGACTTGTTTACCCATTTGCTGCAGAAAGGAGCTGGTGACGTGGAATCAATCAGGATTCAGTCCTCTGAGTGCGTAAGCTCCTCTGTGGGGTGAGGTAGGTGAAAGGGTGGGGCCTGTCGGCCTGGCACTCTGCTGTGGAGGGCTGAAGCCTGGGATGTGTTGTCTAAACCATGGGGGAGCTCAGCCAGGTCCCCCCCTCTTTTTGTCTTTGAGGAAACAGCCCATTCCTTGGGCTGAGAGGAAGAGAAGTGAAGAGGGTGTCCGGCTTGCCTTGACCCTCGGCGTGCGGTACACCGGCCTCCGGATGGCGGGCCTGGGTTGCTCCAGGGGTCAGGAACAGCTTTTTTCATCCTGCCTTCCTCCCTGGGTCCCTTGCTCTCAGTCTCTTCTGTCCCTGTGTCCCTCTGTCTTTACCTCCGTTCCGCACTGCCTCCCTCTCTCTGTCGGTCAGTCCCTCCCTCCATCCCTGCCTCCCTCCATCCCTGCCTCCCTCCATCCCTGCCTCCCTCCATCCCTGCCTCCCTCCATCCCTGCCTCCCTCCATCCCTGCCTCCCTCCATCCCTCCCTCCATCCCTGCCTCCCTCCATCCCTGCCTCCCTCCATCCCTCCCTCCATCCCTCCCTCCATCCCTGCCTCCCTCCATCCCTGCCTCCCTCCATCCCTGCCTCCCTCCATCCCTGCCTCCCTCCATCCCTGCCTCCCTCCATCCCTGCCTCCCTCCATCCCTGCCTCCCTCCATCCCTGCCTCCCTCCATCCCTGCCTCCCTCCATCCCTCCCTCCATCCCTGCCTCCCTCCATCCCTCCCTCCATCCCTGCCTCCCTCCATCCCTGCCTCCCTCCATCCCTGGAAGGGTTAATCTCACAGAGCTCTGGGCATAGAACTCCATCCAGAAGCAGCAGGCTGCCAGTGGGTGGAGGCAGGCCCGAGCTCCTGGGGCTGTGGGGGTGCGCCCGGATGGCTTGCATCTGCTACTGTGCCGCGGAGCCTCCCAGGGGCGTTAGCTGGGGAGGTGGAGCTGCCCCAGCTTGTGGTTGCCAGGCTGCCCCGACGACCTTGGCCCCCTGGACCAAGCCCAACAATGGACTGCCCTGGGACGTGGGTGGCATAAAACCTTACTTGGCCCTGTGGGCCAGCAGAAGCCCGGGCCCTGGCTGTCCCACCACCTGGGGGCCCAGCAGGCCTTCACGCCTCAGTCCCAGTCCCGGTGTTTGCCATTGTTGCGCGGAGTCCACTGGTCTGGTCTGAGGGGCTTCGGGAGGGGCAGGGGTGGCATATTCAAAATTCCCGCCTGCGGAATACCCGTCAGGCAGCAGGGTGAAACACCTGCTAGGGCGCTTTGCAGGGGCGCATCGCGTGTGCCGACACCCTGCCACAGGTCGGGTGCCTGGCGCAGTTCTGAAACCAGGCGTGGTGGATTCCAGGTTACCGTCTCTCTGGTCAGGCCCTGGTGTGGATGGAAAGCGATCCTTCTCAATGTCTCGGGCAACAGTACCTTCGCGGTGGGGTGGCCAGGGTCAGCTTTCACCTGCCTTCTTGCCGGGCAGCGTCTCCCCGGTCAGGTGGGATATTCCATGGTGCTGCCTCAGCTGGTGGCCAGGCCTTTCATTTCTGAAACCTGCTCAGTTCCGACCCGAGGGCGTAGCTGACCTGGGTCAGCCGTTCTGAGTGGTGATGCCAGTGCAGGGATCCCGCTCAAAGCAGGCTCACGCAGGGGAGACCCACGCTTTGCCTCGGGTCAGGAGCAGGTCTCCTCCGCTGCGTCCCTCTTCCCTGCAGACTTCTGCAGGAGGTGCCGTTGGTGTCCGGAGAGAGCCATGTGAGGGAGGCACTGCATGGCGTTCTGGTCCAGCCAGAGGCTGAGGGCAACCAGCAGGCTCTTAGGACGACCCACCACAGGCAGGGGAGGCTCCCACAAGTTCTTGCCTTCCTCGAGCCTAGAGACAGCCCCACCCTCTCACCCCTCCTCAGGGCCCCAGCGCGCTGATACCCCGAGTGGGTATTTGGGGTGTGGTATTTGGTGGTGAGGTGTTGGGGTTTGGGAGGTGGGCGGAGAACTGAGATACAGCAGAAGGGGGGAGAGGGGGGGAAGGGGTTATGGGGTGGTGGGTTTCCAGGCTGTCTCTCCCGGGCCTCCCCCAGGGATCCCACTTTGAGGAGCAGGCACATCCCTGGTTCACACGCGTCCCTCTGCAGGAAGAAACCAGCCTGGAAGGGCAGGTGGACTGTGGAACTGAACCTCCGTGTGGGTCTTGGGTTTTACAGGCCCCTCTCACGAACACCCGAGCCTGTGGGTGTGGCCGTTGCGACAGTCCTCACCCACACATCTGCGTGTGACTCCCAGTCGAGGCGAGATGAGAACCAGGACAAGGTCACATCCCAGATGTGATGACTTGATGATGGATTCCCATATCCCGCCAGCGATGGGTCTGGTATGTCCGGTTTGGAGGGAGGGAAGAGAGGATGCTGCTATTCCTTCCTTCCCTGGATGTTTCTGGGTGCACGCAGGGCTCCGGAAGCAAACCGTCCACATGGTCAACCTCTCGGGGTGGGGGTGGGGCCAGAGAGACGTGAGCTACCGGCCCCTTGAGGGAGGGGCCGAGCAGCGTGGAATCAAAATCAGGCTTCAGTCCTCCTGAGTAAGCTCCTCTCTGAATTACGGTGGTGGGTCGGCCTGGGCGCTCAACTGCGGGGCTCACGACAGGATGTGGTTGGTAAACCACGTGGGTGTCTCCTGCATTCTTCAGAGTCCCACCTTCTTTTGTCTTTGAGGCATTTATTCAGCGGGCGGAACGGGGCTGACAGATGCCGCCGGCATGCACATGTCTCAGCTACGCCGGGTGCTTACCCTTTCCGGGCGTGGGGCATTTGCTCCAGGGTCCAGGGCCGCTTTTCTCCCTGCCTTCTCCCTTGGTCCCTTGTTTCCCTCCCATACCTCCCTGTTGTCCCTGTGTCCCTCTGTCTTTTCCCTCCATTTCCTCACTGCCTCCCTCTCTCCCTTGATTCAATTCCTCCGTCCCACGCCCTCCCTCCCGCATCCTCCCTCCCTGTTTCAGGTCTCTGTGGTTCTTTGCAGGCTCCTATGTCTCCCGTTCCTCTCTCCCTTACCTTTGCTGCCCGTGCTCCCACCTGGAATGGTCAGCATCCCGGGTGTGCCCGGGGTCTTGATCTCGTGCAACCAGGCTCCACTGTGGCAGCTCCTGGGAGGCATAGGAGGCACTGGTTAGGGGAGTGATGGAGAGCCTGAGCACTTGAGTGCCGATCCCCGGAGGGAGAAGGCGGACTTTACCCACCCGATTGTTTTCGCTGGGTCCTCCACCCACTGCTGGTGGTCTCTTCTTCTCTTTGTTCTCGGGTTCGGGAAGATTTGCAGTTCTCCTTTGTGGTTCTCTGCGGTCTGGGAGGCAGGGGTGTGGGTGGTTCGTGGTTTAGCGGAGACCACGACCCGTCCATGCCCAGCCAGGGGTTCCCCGCGAAAGAGAGGCCACCGCTGCCGCGACCCTGTCCCCAGCCCGCGTCCTAAATCTCCTCCAGCAGAGCCCAGTATTCTTCCTTGCTGAGGGGTGGTTCCAGCGTGGGCTCTTCAGTCCTGCAGCTTCCCGGGCTGGACTGGGAAGGGTGTTGCCTGCTGCAGAAACTCTGGGCACTACAGGATCTCATCCAGCAGCAGGCCGGAGGGGAGTGCAGACGAGCGCCCGGGCTCCGGGTGCCGTGGGGAGGGCGCCTGGACTGCTTGCATCTGCTCCTGCAGCGCGGAGCCCTCCGGGGTCGCGGGCTGGGGAGGTGGAGTTACTTGACTTGGGGGGTTCACGCCCAGCGCCCGGCGACAAGCCCTGGCCCCAGCCCCTACAGTTGCCCTGTGACGTGGGTGGTGCAAAACGCATGCCACTTGGCCCCTGTGGCCCAGCTTGGCCGGGCAGTGGGTGTCCCCATGGGCGCAGGTGCCCGGCAGATAGATCATGCCTGGGGTCCAGAATTCCCTGGGGCATTGCTCCGGGAGGTTGCAGAACCACCGAGGTATCTGAGTGTGGGGGAGGAGGGTTCCTTCGGGAGGAGCCAGTCTTGGGGTAGGCAAAATCCCAGCCTGGGCGGCAACCGACCAGGGGGAGCAGGGGTGACACCCGCGGAAGCGGCCCGCGTTGCTGGGGCACGCCTGCGTGTGCCGGCACCCTGCTTTGGGTCAATTTGCCCTGGCCCGCGGTTCTGAAGAATGACGTGAATCTGGACTGGTGGGCCCGTACAGCTAGGCCCAGTCACCCTGATGGCGATGCCTGCAGAAACATTCCTTCTCAAGGCTTCCGGGTAACGGGGCCTTCTGGGATCTTGATGACGGAGGTCAGCTTTGCATGCACTTCTTCAGACCGTCTCCCGACCAGGGAATTCCGTGGGTGTTGCCTCAGCTGGCATGACCTCTCCGCCCTGAGGCAAGACCTGGACCCTGGGCTTTGGAACCCCGATGGCCTGGGCCAGCCATTCTCTGGGTGGCGTTGCCAGCGATGCAGGTTCCTCTCCCTGAAGCAGGCCACCATGGGGCCTGGCTTTCGCGTCGGGAGTCCAGGCAGGTCTTCTCCATGGATCCTGGAGTCCCTCAGGCTTCCGTGGGGAGAGTGCCGTTCAAAGGTGTCGGGGGAGCCATCACGGGGAGCACCGCACGGCGTTCCGGTCCAGCCAGGAGGCCAGGCATGGTGTGGCCGAGGCTCTTAGAGGAAGCCCCACAGGCAGGTGAGGCTCCCACCCTTCTTTCCTGCCGTGAGCCCTGGGACAGCCAGCCCTGGCTCTGAGGGGCCCCAGGGCACTGATGCCCCGGAGCGTGGTGGTGATTGTGGAGGTTTGGGGCATTGGGTGAGGGAGGGGTTGGGGAATTGGGAGGGGTGAAGACGGAGAATGAGGACTCCTAGCCAGAGAATGTGGGAGAGGGGAAGGGGTGAGGGAGGGTGGTTTTTTTGAGGCGGGGGGCTGGCTCTCCGAGACTCTTCAGGGGTCCCTTTGGTAGCTGGAAGCCACTCCCCTGGGTTCCCACGCATGTCTTCACCAGGCTCCAGCCTGGAGGGGTGTGGAGTGGAGTGTGTGGAACTGAACCTCCGTGTGGTTCTTGAGTTTTACAGGCCTCTCGCAGGAGCCTGATGCCTGTGGGTGGCATACCATTGCCATGACTGTCTCCCACACATGCACAGGTGTGTGGCTCCCGTCTGAGCAGAAAGGCGAAACAGGGACAAGAAACATCCCAAGCGTGATGGGTGATGAATTCCCGTGTCCTGCAACATTAGAGAAGCCTGTGGTGTGGCTGGTTTGGGAGGGAGGAGCCGCAGAGGGATGCTGCTGCTACTCACACTTCCTGGATGTTTCTGTGTGCCCTTGGGGCCTCCCAAGGCTAAAACCCGTCCCAACATGGTCAGCCTCACCGAGGTGGGGTTGGGGCCCGTGAGAGACCTGAGCTACCGGCCCCACTGCAGAGGGCCCAGTGGCGGGCCAGATCAAAATCAGCCTGAGTCCTCTGGGTGGCTCCTCAGCGAGGAGGTGGGTGTCGGGGCTGTGGGCCTGGCTCCCACTGCGGGGCTCGGCTGGGGATGTGGTCCGGTAAACCACGGTTGGACCACCCATGGCAACCCAGGTCCCGTCTTTTGTCTTTGAGGAAACCGCCCGACCGTTTAGAGCAGGCCGAGAGGCGGCAGGTGCAGCGCCCGACCGTCGCCTAGCCCTCTACACATGAGGCTTACGTTTTCACGGGCTGGGCTGCTGTTAATCAGGAGTCTGGAGACCGCTTTTTCCCTGCCTTCCTCACTCAGTCCAGGCCTCCTGCCTCTCCATTACTGTGTCCCTCTGTCTTTCCACCTCCGTTTCCCTCCCTGCCTCCCTCTGTTGAATTCCATTCCCTCCCTCCCTCCGTCAGCCCTCCCCTCACTGCCTTCCAAAAGTCCCTCTGCCCATCCTTCCCGTCCCTCTAGGTCTCCCGTTCTCTCTCCACAGTGCCTTCCTCACCTGGAAGGGGTCAGCATCCAGGTGTGTCCGAGGGTCTGGGGTCATAAACAAAGCAGCCAGGCTCCTGTGCAGCTCCTGGGGCTGCAGGCATGGAACTGGCAGTGGAGGCCGGAGGCGCCAGAGTCAGGCAAACCCCGGGGAGGAGAGAGGCCTGGAGCTACCAGACGGTGTTTCCCAGGACAGGGGCCTCCACACCCAGCCGAGGGAAGGGCGGCGTGCTGCCCGGGGGCGGGGGGGGTAGCTAGTCAGGCAGGCTGGGGGGGTGGCAGAAGAGCCAGGCTCTGCCGGAACTCCCAGGAGGCCAGGTGGCTGCCAGGCTCCCTGCGGTGCAGTGGGCGAGCCGCCTGCTGGAACCCTGGGCGATCTCGGGATCCCGGGACGGCCAGGAAAGAATGGCAGTTCTCCTTTGTCTTGGGAGTGCATCTCCCGTGCCCAGTCCTAGGAGGCAGGAATGCCAGGCGGGTCAGCCGGAGGGAGACACGCCCTCCACATCTGTCAGGGGGTTCCCCACAAAGAGAGAGGCCACGCCCTGCAGCGACCCGTCCTGTCCTGGATCCCTAAACTCAGCAGGCGGTGTCTTCCCTGCAGCTGAGGGGGTGGTTCCAACCGTGGGATCTTCTGATTCTACACAGCTCCCCCAGGGCCCCTCGGTTTCTAGGAAAGTGTCGCCTGCCAGAGGCTTCTGGGCATGCCAGAGCTCATCCAGCAACAGGGCCAGTGGGTAGAGGAAGTGAGCGCCTGGTCTCCCTGAGAAGTGGGGAGGCGCCAGGGGCCGGCTTGCATCTGCTCCCTGCGGCGGAGCCTTCACGAGCTGGGTTGGGAGGGGTGGAGCTGCCCCGGCTTTGGGTTTCTCACGCTGCCCTGGCGACCTGGGGCTCCTGGCTCCAGCCCCACCACGAGACTGCCCTGGGACGTGGGTGGAGCAAGCACGCCTTGGCCCTGTGGCTCAGCTTGGTAGGATCCCCACCGATGGGAGACTAGCCCGGGACGTCGCATGGCGTGTCCAGTCCCAGGGCATTTGCTCTTGGGGTGCAGAGGCCGCAGAGGCATCTGAGGTTGGGAGAGGGCCCCTTCAGTAGGAGCCAGGGCGGTGTAGGCAGAAACCCAGCCTGCCCGTGTCCACCGAACAGGGGAGCAGTTGGCCTGCCCGGGCAGCTTGCAGGGGCATGCTGCGTGTGCCCGACTCTGCCACCCAGTTGGGTGCCTGGCCCTTCGTTTCTGGAAGCAGACGTGAATCCTGGGTCCATGGGCCCGTCTCTCTATCAGTCCTTCCCTGGTGGTGATGCCAGGGCGATCCTTCTCAAGGCTCAGAGCAACGGAGCCAGGTCTGGGATGGGGTGGCGGAGGTCGCTTTTTTGCCTGCACGCCTTCTTTAGCGGGCAGTGTCTCCTGACCAGGGGTGGAGATTCCTGCGGTGCTGCCTCAGCTTCAAGTGACCTCTCGTTCTGAAACCAGATGGGACTGGGCTCCGGGCATGATGGCACAAACAGCAGTACTCTGGTGGCGTGCCAGTGCGTTTTTCGGCTAAAAACACACTTGTAGGGCCTTGCTTTGCCTCGGGGTCCAGACCAGTCTCCTCCGACGTCCTGGAGTCACCAGGCTTCCTTGGGGGGAGGGTGCCGTTGAGTTGTCAGGACAGCCAGCAGCTGGGAACTGCCGTGGCGTTCGGTCCAGCCAGGAGGCCGGCACAGACAGCCAGAGGCTCTGCTTACGAGCCCACAGGCGGGAGGCTCCACCTTCTTGCCTGCCGCTGGTGGGACCTTCCCACCCTCGCCTTCCGAGGGACCCCAGTCACACTGATGACCCTGTGGCATGAGGTGGTGCTGGTGAGGGTGAGGGAGCATTAGGTGAGGTGGGAGATTCTTGGGGTGGGAGGGGGTGGGAGCGGAGGCCAGAGAGAATGCAGCAGAAGGGGGGTAGAGAGGGATGGGGTGAGGGGCTACAGGTTTTGAGCGACAGCACAGCTCTCGAACTCGCTGGTCCATAGGGCAGGAAACCCCTCCCTGGGTTCCCACGCATCTTCAACAGAGAGAAACCAGCCTGGAAGGGAGGTGGGGGGGGTGGAGTCGCAGACTGAACTTCCATGTGGTGCCCAGGTTTTAGAGGCCCCATCTCATGAGGCACCCGATGCCTGTGGGTGTGCAGCCCGTTGCCGTGGGGAGTCTCACCCGCAGGCCTGTATCTCCGTCAAGGGGCCAGAGCAACTCAGAACAGATACATCCAGCATTGATGGCAGCGGGTGAGTTCCATGTCCATAGCGATGGGAGTCTACTTGATTATTGGCTGGAAGTGTTTTTTTTTGGAGGGAGGCGAAGAGGATACTGCTCTTCCTCCCTTCCCTGGATGTTTCTGGAGTTGCCATGGGAACTCCGGGAAGCAAACCGTCAACATGGGCAGCCTCTCAGGGGTTGGGGTGGAGACCCGGAGGGCAGTGAGCTACTGGCCCCATTGCGGGGAACCGGCTGACGTGGTATCCGGGCTTCGGTCCTCCCTGAGTGTGGCCCAGGCTCCCTTTGGCCCGGTCCGTGGTGGGGATGTAGGCCCTGGCTCTCTCCAGCAGGAGAAGGGATCGACCTGGGGATGTGGCCAGGGGCGGTATTGCAGTGGCAGATACCCCACGAGCAAGCAGACACCCCTCTTTTGTCTTTGAGGAAACTGCCCATTCCTTGGACGACGGAACATGGGAAGAGCAGGTGCCCTACCGTGCCGCCCTGCCCCTCCAGCATGCACGGTCACCACCCCGTTTTCCTATGGCGTGGGGCTACTGTTACTCAGGAGTCAGTCCTTTCTCCCTGCCTGCTTCCCTCCCTGGGTTACGCCTTCCCTCCGCCCTCCCTCTGTCCAGAACACTCCTCTGTCTTTCCCTCGTTCCTGCCTCCCACTCTCATCTGATCAGTCCCTCCCCACCCCACTCCTCACTGCATCCTCTCCTGCCTTTGAAACCTCCAGCCCATGCTTCCAGTCCCACCCTGGGTCTCGGTTCTCTCTACCTATGCCTGCCTTCCCTCCCAGCCTGGAAGGAGGTCAGCATTCCCGGGTGTGCCGGGTCTGGGGTCTCCAGCCACAGCTGCCACAGCTACAGGGTGGCAGCTCTAGAGCCGCAGAGGCACGGAGTTGGCGAGCGGCGGTGAGAGCAGAGGCACAGAGTCAGGCAAGCCCGAGGAGGAGAGGGCTGGGATGCTGCGGGCCCGGTGTTTCGTGGGACGGGGATCTCCACCCAGACCTGGAAGGATGCATAATGCCGGGGCGGGGGTAGCCGGTGGTTAGGCTTGGGTGGGGTGGCGGAAGAGCAGGGCCTCTCTGGGTCTACTCCTGCAGGGAGGCCAGGTGGCTGCCGCGAAAGGCAGCAGTGCAGGTAGGCGGCCCACCTGCTGACCTGGGCTGAAAACAAGATCCCGGGACCCCCAGGAAAAAAAAATGGCAGTTCTCCTTTTGAGCGGATTCTCTCACCGGGCCCAGTCCTAGGAGGCAGGATGCTTGACGGGTGAGCCTGGATGGAGGACACGCCCCTCATTGCCCAGCCAGGGGTTCCCCGCGAAAGAGAGCCCTCCGCCCAGCGACCCTGTCGCCAGCCCGTGTCCTAAAGCTCCACAAGCAGAGCCCGGTATTCTTCCTCACTGAAGGTTGGCTCCTGCCCGGCTGGCTGTTCCGATTCCTGCAGCTCCCCCAGGGCCTCGGTTTCTAGGAAAGGGTGTGCCTGCTGCAGAAACCTCAGGCCACGCCAGGAGTTCATCTTGTGGGCCCGAGGAAGGAGGTGGAGCGAGCACCCCATGTCTCCTGGGGCAAAGGGGAGGGAGCCGAGGAAGGCTTTTGCATCTGCTCCTGCAACCCGCAGACCCTCCGGGTGCAGGGGAGCTGGGGAGGTGGAACCCCAGCTGCAGGGGTTCCCACAGCGCTGACGATATAGGACCCCTAGCCCCAGTCCCACTGCCTGGACTGCCCTGGAGACGTCAGTGGGCGCCAAAACATCTGTAGCCCTGTGGCCCAGCTTGGTAGACCCTGGCTGTCCCCACTCTTGCCAAGGGGAAGCGCTGACAGACCGATCGCATGCGGGTCCCAGTCCCAGACATTTATAGGGGTCTGAGGCGTCTAGGGCAGGAGATTGCCCCTTGAGGGAAGAGCCAGGGCAGCTTAGGCGATCCCAGCAGGCGGGGCCTGCCGACCAGGGGTGGGGAATTTGACACCAGCCGAGGGAGCCCAGCGTTGCAGGGGCAGCCTGGGTGCACCGACACCCTACCAGTCCAGTTGCCTGGCCTTGATTCTAGTAGACGTGAATCTGGACTCCAGGAGGCCCGTCCTCTGGCCAGAGATCCTTCCCTGGTGGTGATGCCTGGAAGCGATCCTTCTCAAGGGCTGGAGCAGCAGGGCCACCGTCACAGGACTGGGGTGGCGGAGATCGCTTTTGCCTGCCTTCTTGCGGGCGGCGTCTTCCCGGGCAGAGCGGAGATTCCCGCTGGTGCCCATGTGACTTGACCTGGTTGAAACCAGATCCTGGACCTGGGCAGGTGGCGCATGGCCTGGCCCTACTCTGGTGGCGATGCCCGCGTATGGGTTCTGCTCAAAGCAGGCTCGCGGGAGGGCCCCGCGTGCCTTGGGGTCAGACAGGCCTCACCTCCGCCGTCCCTCTTCCACCGAGACTTCTGCAGGAGGGGTTGCCATTCGAGGTGTCAGGAGAGCTAGCAGGGAGCACCATGGCATTCGATCCAGCCAGGAGGCTGGCGCAGGGCAACTCAGTGGCTCTTATAGAGCCCACAGGCAGGATTCTCAAACTGCCTTCGAGCCCTGAGACAGCGCCCCTCGGCCTCGGAGGGGGGCCGCCTTGGTGCACTGATGGCCCCGGGGCATGGTGGTGCTGGTGGGTGTTGGGGGCATTGGGTGAGGTGTGATGGGTGGGGGGGGGGAGTTGTGGGGCCAGAGGCCAGAGAGACGCAGGAAGGGGAAGGGGGGAAGGGGTGAGGGGGGTGGGTTTCGGGTGGGGGCTGGCTATCCGGGCCTCTCCAGGGATCCCGCCGGAACTGGAAGCAGATCCCTGGGTTCCCACGCGACTTCAGCAGGGAGGAACCAACCTGGAAGGGAAGAGTGGAGTGTGGAACTGAACCTCCATTATTGGGTCTTGAGTTTTACAGGCCCCTCAGAACACCCGATGCCTGTGTGATTATGCATACGTTGCCGTGACATTCCTCACCCACACGGGTGTGTGGCTCCGTCGAAGACCAGGCTGAAACCAGGACAAGATACATCCCAGTGATGGCTAGATGACAGTTCCCATTTCCAGCATTAAGGGTCTCGCGGTGTGGCGGTTTGGAGGGGAGAGTGGCGAGGATGCTGTCTTCCTCCCTTCCATGGATGTTTCTAGGTGCCATGGGGCTCCGGAAATAGGCGTCAACATGGTCAACCTCTCTTGGGGTGGCCCGGTGGAACCCGGGAGCCACCGACCCCTTGCGGAGAACCGACAGTGGAATCAAAATCGAGCTTCAGTCCTCCCACTGGGTGTGAGCTCTTCTGTGGACGGTGGTTGGGGCTGTGGGCCTGGGCACGGCTCCGCTCGCGGGGCTCCATGCTGGAATGTGGTCGGTAAACCGGTGGGGGTCTTAGGGCAGCGAGTCCCCTTCTTGTCTTTTGAGAGCAGCATTCCTTGGGCGACAGAGCAGAGGTGGTGCCACACCAGCCACCGACCAGCCCTCAGCCCGCGCTGGGCTCTTACCCGTTCCAGTGGGGCTGCTGTTGCTACAGGAGGTCAGGAGGCCGCTTTTCCCTCCCTGCCTTACTCCCCTGTTTTCCCTTGCTCCCTCCTTCCCTCCCTCTCTGTCCTGTCCCTCTGTGCCCTCCGTTCTGTTCACCTCCCTCTCTCTCTTTGATTGATTACCTGACTCCCTCCCTCCCTCATCCCACTCCCACCTCCCCTCCCAGGCGGGAGGAATGGAACAGTGCCTGGGCTCCTGGGGGGGGGGGGGTGGAGGGGCACCCGGGTGGCTGCATCACTCCGGCGGTGGAACCCCCTCGGTGGTGTGGGCCAGGGAGGTGGAGCTACTTGACTTTGGGTTCCCAGCCCAGGAGACCTTGGGCTATTTATGACTGGCAGCACCTGGGACTGCCTGGAACGTGAGTGGGGCATGGCTGCTTTCTGGCCCTAGCGGCCAGAAGCTTGACTGAGGAGCCCTGGCTGTCCCACCACACAGGGACAAGTCAGGCCGTCGCTCTTGAGGTCCCCGGCTGTCAGGGCATTTCTGGGGGGTGCAGGAGGCCACCAGTGATCTGAGGTTGGGAGAGAGGGCCCCGCCGGGAGGAGCCAGGAAGGCGTAGCAGAAAATCCTGCCTGCTGGGGCCACCGACAAGGGAGCAGGGTGACACCCGCCGGGGGCCGCGTTGCAGGGGCCGCCTGCCTGTGCCAGCGCCCTGCCACCCGATCCCGGGTGCCTGGCCCTTCCGTTCTGAAATGAGACGTGAATCCTGGACTCCGGGAGACCCGTCTCTCTGGCCAGTACTTCCCTGGTGGCGATGCCTGGATAGCGATCCTTCTCCAAGGGCCGGGCAGCAGGGCAGGTCTGGGATGGGGTGACGGAGGTCAGCTTTCACGTGCCTTCTTGCGGGCCGCGTCTCCCCAGCCAGGGCGGAGATTCCCGCGGGTGCTGCCTCAGCTGGTGTGACCTCTCGTTCTGTAACCAGATCTGGACCTAGATGGGCTCTGGAACGGAGATGAACTGGGCCAGCCGTTACTCTGGTGGTGGCCGATGCCAGTGCGGGTTCACATCAAGAAGCAGGCTGCATGGGACCTACGCTTTTGCCACCGAGGGTACAGAGCGAGCCTCCCTCCATGAGTCCCTCTTCCTCAGGCTTCTGCTGGGAGGTTGCCCTTCGAAGGTGTCGGGAGAGCCATCGCGGGGAGCACCGCATGGAGTTCCGGTCCAGCCAGGAGGCTGGCGCAGACAGACAGCGGCTCTTATGAAGGCCCTTTGAGCAGGGAGGCTCCGCTGCACCTTCCGGCTGAGCCCTGAGACAACGTCCCCTTGACCTGGGAGGGGCCCCAGTGCACTGATGACCCCGGGGCGTGGTGGTGATGGTGGGGGTGGTGGCATTGGGTGAGGTGTGATTGGGAGAGGAGAGTTGTGGGGCAGGGAGAATGAGAGGCACTGTGAGGAGGAGGGAAGGGGAAGAGGGGGAAGGGGTGAGGAGGGTGGGTTTCGGGTGGGGGCTGGCTCTTCGGGCCTCTCCAGGGATCCTGGCGGAACTGGAAGCTGCTCCCTGGGTTCCCACGCATCTTCAGCAGGGAGGAACCAGCCTGGAAGGGCGGAGTGTAGTGTGGAACTCAACCTCCGTGTGGGATGCCAGAGTTTTACAGGCCCCTCTCCATGAGCCACCCGATGCCTTTGGGTGTAAACCATTGTCGTGACAGTCACACTCAAGGGAGTGTGGCTCAATCGAACCAGGCGAAACCCAGAAAGGTATCCCAGCGTGATGGCTTGACGATGGATTCCCTTGTCCCTCAACGTGGGGAGTCTGCAGTGTGGCCAGTTTGGAGGGAGGGTGAAGAGAGGATGCTGCTCTTCCTCCCTTCCCTGGATGTTTCTGGGTGCCCGCAGGGCTCCGGAAGCAAACCGTCAACATGGTCAGCATCTCGCGATGGGGGTGGGGCCAGAGAGACGAGATCTACCGGCCCCCTTGCAGAGGGCCGGCGGCGTGGGGGGTCGAAATCAGACTTCCAGTCCTCTGGGGCGAGCTCCTCTGTGAATTACAGGGTGGTGGGGCCTGTGAGCCTGGCGGCTCCACTTTCACGGGCTCAGCCTGGGGATGTGTGGTGGGTAAACCACGTGGGTGAATACCCCATGGCAACCCGAGTCCCCTTCTTTTGTCTTTTAGGAAACCGCCCATTACTTGGGCGAAGTGACAGTGCCATAAACCACCAGCCAACCCTCAGCCAGCCGGTGCCTTACCCAGTTTTCCTGGAGTGGGGCTGTAGCTCAGTCCAGGCCGGCGCCTCCCCTGCCTTCCTCCTAGTTCCTGCTCCCTCCAGCCCTCCCTCTGTCCCTGTGTCCCTCTGTCTTTCCCTCCAGTTCCTCCGCCTCCTGTCCCTGTGGGTCAGTGCCTCCCTCCCTCCCTGCCTCCATCCCACCCCTCCCTGCTTCCAATGTCACCTGCTTGTCTTCCGTCCCTCTAGGTCTCCCGTTCCTCTCTCCACCTGTGCATGCCTTCCCTCCCACCTGGATTTGTCAGCATCCCGGGTGTGCCCGGGGTCTCGGTTCTGCGTAGAGCCGCCAGGTCCTCCATGGTGGCAGCTCCTGGGAGGCCATGGGGGGTGTACGGGTTGTAGCAAACAGTGGGGCGGAGCAGAGGTCTGAGCCTCAGGAGTTAGAAGCCAGGAGGAATCACCTGGGCATGGGGTTTTGTGAGGAAGGGGTCTCCCAACCGGGTTGGGGCAGCATACTACTGCAGGCGGGGGGTAGCGATGGTCAGGTGGGGTGGGGCCAAGCCGAGAAAGACAGGCCCTCACGGGGCACTCCCTGGGGAAGCCGGTGGCTGCCCCATAAACCATGCGTGCTGGTGAGCTGACCTGCCTGCTGATACCTGGGCCAGCTCGGGATCCCACAGGACTGATAATGGCAGTTCTCCTTTGTGCGGAGTCTCTCACTGGGCCAGTACCTGAGGAGGCAGGAAGTACCAGGCACGTCAGCAGAGGAAGCAGCCCTCAACGCCAATGGGGTTCCCAGCGAAGAGAGGGACACACATGCAGCGACCCGTCCCACAGCCAGCATTCTAAAGCTCCTCAGCAGAGCCGGTATTCTTCCCTGCAGCTGAGGGGTGGTTCCAACCGAGCAGACTCTTCGATTCTGAAGCTCCCCCCAGGACCCTCGGTTTCAGGAAATGGTGCGCCTGCAGAAACTGTGAGCCACGCCAGGAGGTCCTCATCAAGCAGGAGGCAGGAGGAATGGAGGCAAGCCACTTGAGGCTCCCTGGGGCTGATGGAGAGTCTTGGCCAGACGGCTTGCATCTATGCTCCTGTGGGTGAGACCCTCGGTCAGGTCCGGGCTGGGGAGGTGGAAGTGCCCTGGCTTTGAGGACCCACGCAGCTCCGGCGACATTGGGGCCTTGGCCCCAGCCCACACGGACTACACTAGGTTTTGATGGGTGGCGCAAGCCGCGCCTTGGCCTGGCCCAGTGGGCTGGCTGACCCCTGCACAGGGGCAGTCAGGCAGGTGCTGCAGGTCCCAGAGGCACCCAGGCAGCATTTACTCAGGGGTTCTTGAGGAGGCCACCCGAGGCATCTGAGGTTGGTAGAGGCCCCGCCGGGAGGCAGGCGTGAGCAGTCCCCGCCTGCCGGGGCCACCGACCAAGGGAGCAGGGTGACACCCGCTGGGGGCCACGTTGCAGGGGTCCGCCTGCGTGCGCCGGCGCCCTGCCACCCAGCTCACGGTGCCTGGCCTGGGTTCTGAAACCAGGCGTCAATCCACCAGGACTCCGGGAGGCCATCTCTCCTGGCCAGTCCCACCCACCCTGGTGGCGATGCCTGTGCCGATCCCTTCTCAAAGCCTCCGGAGCAGCAGGGCCATCTGGGATGGGGTGGCAGGAGGTCGCTTTAAGCCACCACCTTCTGCGGGCATGATCTCCCGATTAGGGGTGGAGATTCCCACGGTGCTGCCTCAGCTGGCGTGAGCCTCCCGTTCTGAAACCATATCTGGACCCTGGACTCCGGAGCGCCCGGTCGCCTGGGCAGCCATTCTCACAGGTGGCGTGCCGGATGCAGGTTCCGCTCAAAGCACCAATTTCGCGGGGCTTCGCTTTGCCTCAGTTGAACAGGTCTCCACCGCTGTCCTCTTCCTCGGGCTTCCGCAGGGAGGGTGCCGTTCGAAGGTGTCGGGAGAGCCATCGCGGGGAGCACCACAAGGCGTTCCTTTCCAGCCAGTAGGCTGGCGCAGACAGCCAGCGGCGGCTCTTATGAAGGCCCACAGGCAGGGAGGCTCCACCCCTTCTTGCCTTCCAGCTGGAGCCTGGGCAGGCCGCTTCCACCAGCCCTCCGGTAGCCCAAGCACTGATGGCCCGGCCCGGAACGCGGTGGTGCTTTTGGTGGGAGTGGGGGGGGGCATTGGGTGAGGTGGGATTGGGGGGGGGTGAGAGGGAGGTGGGGCGGAGGAGGCCCAGAGAGCGACAGAGGGGAGTGGGGGAAGGGCTGAGGGGGTTAGGTTTCTGGCGGAGGCATGCTCTTCAGGGACTAACCAGCCTGGAGGTGTGTGGTGGTTGTGGAACTGAGCGTCCGTGTGGGTCTTGACTTTCAAGCCCCTCTCTGCGAACACCCGATGCCTGTGGGTGTCCACCCCGTTGCCAAATGACAGATCTCACCCACACCCAGGTGTGTGGCTCGATGAGGGACAAACCGAAACCCCTGGGACAGGATACATCCCAGTGATGGCTTGTGATGGATTCCGTGTCCCCGCAGCATTGGGGAGTGCCTGGTTGGCCATTTGGAGGGAGGGGCAGAGAGGATGCTGCTCATCCTCCTTCCCTGGATGTTTCTGGGTGCCTGCAAGGCTCAGTAAACCGTCAACATGGGTAACCTCTGAGAGGTGGGGGTGGGGCGGGGAGAGACTGACTACAGGGGAGCCAAGCGTGATTGAATTCTAGAAATCAGGCTTCAGTCCCTCACAAGGTGTGAAACCACTCATGGTGCGGTGAGGCCGGGGCTGTCAGCCTGGCGCTCCACTGCGGGGCTCGGCCTGGGTATGTTTTTTCGGTAAACCACGTGGGTGAATAACCCAAGGCAATCTGAGGCCCGTCTTTTTGTCTGAGAGAGCCCCAGCCCATTCATTTAGGCGTGAGCCGAGGAGCAAATGAGTGCCTTGGCCATGCATGGCCTCAACCTGCTTGAGCTAACCCGTTCCAGGGCGCGGGGCTGCTGTTGCTCAAGGGTCGGGGCAGCTTATTCTCCCTGCCTTCCTCCCTCGGTCCCTTGCTCCCTCCCGCCCTCCCTCTGTCCCGGTGTCCCTCTGTCTTTCCCTCCGTTCCTCACTACCTCCCTCTCACTATCGGTCAGTCCGTCCCTCCCTCCCTCCCTCCCTCCCTCCATCCTTCCCTCCCTGCCTTCCAGTGTCTGCTCATACCCCTTCCCGTCCCTGTAGGTCTCCGTTCTCCTCTCCACCTGTGCCTGCCTTCCCTCCCGCCTGGAAGGTCCAGCTTCCCAGTTGTGCCGGGTTCTGTGGACTGGGCATGGGCACTCCGTTGGCAGTTCCTGGGAGGCATGAGAACCCACAACTGGGTCGGCCGGTGTGGCGGAGCTGAGTGGGCCGCCCGGAGGCCCTGGCAGCCCAGGGGCGGAGGGTTTCGTGGGACAACTCTCCCACTGGCAGGGGTGGTTGCATACTGAGGCGTGGGGTAGCCGGTGGTCAGCCGAGGGTTGGGTGGCGGAAAGGCAAGGGAGCTCTGCCGGGGCTGCTACCTCAGGAGTCCAGGTGGCTGATCGCAAACCCGCACGTGCGCAGTAGACGGCCCGCCTGCTGGTACCTGGGCCGGCTCAGGGATCCCCGGATTGCCCAGGAAAGAATGGCAGTTCTCCTTTGTGCGGAGTCTCTCACCGGGCCCTGTCCTAGGAGGCAGGAATGCCAGGCGGGTCAGCCCGGAGGGAAGACACGCCCCTGCATGCCCAGCCAGGGGTTCCCCGCGAAAGAGAGCCTGCCGTCCTGCCGCGAACCCGTCCCCAGCCCACGTCCTAAATCTCCTCCAGCAGAGCCTGGTATTCTTCCTCAGCTGAGGGGTGAGTTCCAGCCAGGGAGGCTCTTCGATTCCTGTAAAGCTCCCCGGGGCCTCAGTTTCTAGGAAATGGTGCGCCTCCTGCAGAAACTCTGGGCTTGCGACAGGGAGGCTCATCAAGCAGCAGGCAGGGAAGGGGAGTGGAGATGATGCAGCCCTGGCTCTCTGTAGAGATTGGGTGGGAGGCCGGATGGCTTGCATCTGCTCCTGCGGCCTTGAGAGCCCCTCCCGAGGCAGGCCTGGGGAGGTGGGGCTGCCCGGCTTGGGTTTCCTTTTCCGGTGGCGGACTGGCTTGAGCCTCCTGGGACTGCCCTGGTTAGGTGGGTGGGCATGGCTGGCCCTATTGAGGCCCCAGCTTGAAGCAGACCCTCCTTTCTGTTCCACTGTTAAGGACCTGTGGGCCGTTCTCTTCCATGTGCGGTCCCGGGCATTTCTCGGGGCTGTGGAGCCACTGAGGCATCTGAGGTGTGGGAGGGGCCCGCGGAGGAGCCAGTCTTTGGCCCGAAGGAAAATCCCACCTGCGGGGCCACCGACCAGGGAACAGGGTGACACCTGCCGGGGGCCACATTGCAGGGACCGCCTGCATGCGCCGGCGACCTGCCACCCAGTCCCAGGTGCCTGGCCCTTGGGTTCTGAAATCAGACGTGAATCCTGGACTCCCGGAGGCCGTCTCTCTGGCAAGTCCTTCCCTGGTGGCGATGCCTGGAATGCGATCCTTCTCAAAGGCTCAGAGCTGCAGGGCCGTCTGGGATGGGGTGACGGAAGTCCGCTTTCACCTACCTTCTTGTGGGCCACGTCTCCCCGGCCAGGGAGGAGATTCCTGCTGGTGCTGCCTCAGCTGGCGTGACCTCTCCTTCTGGAACAGATCTGCCCCTGGGCTTTCTGAACTCTCCGTTGGGCGTCGCAATACATACCCTGGTGGCGATGCCTGGGTAAGGGTACCGCTCAAAGCAGGCTCGCAGGGTCACGCTTTGCCTCGGGGCCCAGACGAGTCTCTTCCGCCGTCCTCATCCTCGGGTTTCCTTGAGGTGTGTGGATTGAAGGTCAATGGGAGAGCCATCGCCTTTGGGAGCCAGGGCAGACAACAGCTGACTCTTCTGACCCACAGACAAGGGGCTCCACCCCTTCTTGCCTGCCGCTGAGCCTTGGGACAGCCCGCCCCTCTCATGCACGAGAGACTGACTCACTGATGATGCCACCGGAGGCGTGGTGGTGCTGGTGGGGGTGGGGGCATTGGGTGAGGTGGGGTTGGGGGGCGTGGGAGGGGTGGGTCCTGTGGCCAGAGAGACGTAGCGGAAGGCGGAGAGCGGGAAGGGGTGAGGGGTTTGGGTTTCGGGCGGGGGCTGGCTCTCCGGGCCTCTCCAGGGATCCCGCGGAAACTGGAAGCCGCACCCTGGGTTCCCACGCGTCTTCAGCTGGGGGAAACCAGCCACAAGTGTTTGGTGGAGTGTGGAACTGAACCTCAGTGTGGGTGTTGAGTTTTACAGGCCCCCTCTCTGCGAAGACACCCGATGCCTGTGTGTGTCACCACTGCCGTGACCGTCTCACCCATGCAGGTGTGTGGCTCACGTCAAACACCAGAGCGAAACCCCAGTGATAAGATACATCCCCGGGGTGATGGCATGATGATGGATTCCAGCAACCCCAACAGGAGTCTGTGATTAGCCAGTTTAGGAGGGAGAGTGAAGAGAGGGATGCTGCTCTTCCTCCCTTCCTGGATGTTTCTGGGTGCCATGGAACTCACAGAGGCTGGAAACTGTCAACCGCGGTCAGCCTCTCAGGGGTGGGGTGGGCCCCAGGAGAGACATGACTGCAAGCCCCTGCAGGGGCCCAGCAGCGTGGAATCTAGGAGTGAGACTTCCAGTCCTCACAGATGTTAGCTCCCTCTGGTGGTGGTCAGGCTGCTCTGCCAGCTCCCTTCACCCGAGGGGGCTGCGGCCTGAGATGTGTGGTCGGTAAACCACATTGGGTCCATGCACACCCACAGCAACCCGGATCCCCATGCTGTCTTGGGAAACAACCCATTCCTTGAAGCGTGGAGCGGGGCAAGCGAGTGCCCAGCAGCCACCGTGTCCCCTCATGCCTTGCAGGGCACTTACCGTTTTTTCAGGGCCGCGGGGCTGCTGTTGCTCCGGGAGTCCGGAGACCGCTTTTTCTCCCTGACTTCCTCCCACGTTCCCTTGCTCCCACCCGCCCTCCCTCTGCCCCTGTGTCCCTCTGTCTTTCCCTCCATTCCTCACTGCCTCCCTCTCACTGTGGGTCAGTCCCTCCCTCCTTCCCTCCCTCCATACCTCCCACCCTGCCTTCCAAACTCTCTCCTCCCATTTTCCGTCCCTCTATGTCTCCCGTTCCTCTCTCCACCTGTGCCTGCCTTCCCTCCCGCCTGGAAGGGTCAGCATCCCGGGTGTGCCAGAAGGGGTCCTGAGTTCTGCCAAATTTTTTAGCCACCAGGCTCCATGGTGGCAGCTCGGGAGGCTGCAGAGCCTATGATTGGTGGCGAATGGTGGAGTGGAGGCACAGGAGCTGAGCCAGGAGGGGGAGAGAGAAACCTGAATGCTGCCGGGCCTGGTGTTTCACCATGGGATGGGGTCTCCCACTGGCTCCGGGGAAGGCGCGCCTGCGGGGCTGGGTTAGCCGTTGGTGAGGCAGGGGTGGGTTGGCGGAAAGGCAAGAGAGCTCTGCCGGGGCTGCTCGCAAAGAGGCCAGGTGGCTGCCCGCAAACCCGCGTGTGCGTTGTACACGGCCCTTCTGCTGGTACCTGGGCCGGCTCCGGGATCTCAGGGCCTTGAGAATAGCTGTTCTGCTGTGCAGGTCTAACACCGCGCCCAGTCCTAGGAGGAAGCAATGAGAGGCGGGTCAGCCCAGAGGGAAGACACGACCCTCCATGTCCAACCAGGGGTTCCCCGCGAAAGAGAGGGCACCGCCCTGCCGCGACCCCATCCCCAGCCCGCGTCCTAAATCTCCTCCAGCAGAGCCCGGTATTCTTCCTCGCTGAGGGGTGGTTCCAGCCCGGCGGGCTCTTCCGATTCCTGCAGCTCCCCCGGGGCCTCGGTTTCTAGGAAAGTATGCGCCAGCTGCAGAAACTCTGGGCAGGCCAGGAGATCATCCAGCAGCATGCGGAGGAGTGGAGCAGCGCCGGGTTCCCTGGGGCCGTGGGAGGCGCCCCGGAGATCTTGCATGTACTCATGCCTGCATGAGCCCTCTCCGGGGCGTGGGCAGAGGAGATGAGCCTGCCTTGGCTTGGGGTTCCATTTTGACCACCTGGGGCCCCTGGCCTCTTCCTCACTGGGACTGCCCTGGGATGTGGGTGGGCATAAGCTCTTGTGTGCCTGTGGCCCAGCTTAAGCGGGTCCTGGATGTTCCACCCCGCAGGGGCCCGGTAGGCTGTTGCGCTGCGTGTCCTGGTCCCCCGGGCATTTGCTCAGGGGGTGCTGAGGGCTCCTGAGGCATCTGGGGTTGGGAGGGCCAGCCCCTTCAGGAGGGAAGAGGAGCCAGGAGATTTGCGTGGCAAAATCCCACCGGCCCGGGGCCACCGACCAGGGAGCAGGGGTGACACCCGCGAGCCTGCGGCACCAGGGGCCGCCCTGCGTGCTTGCCCGGCACCACCATCCGGTCGGGTGCCTGGCCCGCGGTTCTGAAACCAGGCGTGAATCCCCACCGGACTCGGGAGGCCGTCTATGTAGTCCTTCCCTGGTGGCGTGCAGGCGATCCTTCTCGAGGCTCGGAAGCAGAGCCGTCTGGGATGGGGTGAGGAGGTCCGCTTTAGCCACCTGCCTTCTTGGGGGCAGTGTCTCCACAGCCAGGGTGGAGATTCCCACTGGTGCTGCCTCAGCTGGCGTGACCTCTCGTTCTGAAACCAGATCTGGGCCTTGGGCTCCCGAACGCCGATGGCCTGGGGCAGCCATTCTCTGGTGACAATGCCGGGGTATGGGTTCCGCTCAAAGCAGGCTCATAGGGCCTCGCTTGCACCACCGAGGGTCAGAGCGAGTCTCCCTCCGCCCGTCCCTCATCTCGGGCTTCCGTGCGGTGTGCCGTTGAGGTGTGGAGGAGCAATGCAGAGAGAGCCAGGAGGCCAGCACAGAAACAGAGGCTCTTATGAGGCCACAAGGCAGGAGGCTCCACCCTTCTTGCCTGCTGCTGAGCCTTGGATCAGCCGCCTGCCACCCTCGAGGGGCCCCAGGCACTGATACCCCGGGACATGGTGGTGCTGGTGGGTTGGGGCACTTGTGGGTGAGGTAGGAGGGATGGGAGGTGGGAGGGGTGGGGCGGAGGGTGAGCCTGTGGAGGTGGGAGAGGAGGAAGGGGTTAGGGGGGTGGGTTTCGGGCGGGGTCTGGCTGTCCGGACCTCTCCAGGGATGCCGCGGGAACTGGAAGCCGCTCCCTGGGTTCCCACGCATCTTCAGCAGGGAGAAACCAGCCTGGAATTATGGAGTGGAGTGTGGAACTGAACCTCCGTGTGGGTCTTTAGTTTTACAGGCCCCCTCTCCGCGAAGACACACGATGCCAGTGGGTGTCACCGTTGCCGTGACAGTCTCACCCATGCAGGAGTGTGGCTCCCGTCGAAGACCAGAGCGAAAAACCAGAGACAGATCGTCCCGGCGTGATGAAGCGGCGGAAGTTAGTTCCTGTGTCCACCCAACGTGGGGGGTGCAGTGTGGTTTGGAGGGGAGGCCGAAAGAGGGATGCTGCTCTTCATCCCTTCCCTGGATCATTCTGGGTGACCGCAGGGCTCCGGAAGCTCACCGTTACCGAGGGTCCAGCCTCTGGGGGTGGGGGGGGGGCCAGAGAGACGTGAGCTACTGGCCCCATTGCAGAGGGACCGGCGGCATTAATTGTTATCAATCAGGCTTCAGTCCTCCCTGAGTGTGGCTCCTATGTGGTCGGTGGTCGGGGCTGTGGGCCTGGGCGGCTCCATTTCTGAGTTTTCGACCTGGGGATGTGTGGTGGTAAACCGCATTGGGTGGGCCCCCGACAACCGAGTCCACTCTTTTTGTCTTGAGCACTTTCAGCAGGAAGCGACAGGCGAGAGGCGAGCAGTTGCTTGGCCGGCCGCTGCTGAACTCAGCCAGCGGGCATACCTACCCGTTCCAGTTCGCGGGGCTACTTCTGTTCAGTGGTGGACGGCTTTTTCTCCCTGCCTTCCGTTCTTATCCTTCGCCCTCTATCTGTCCCTGTGTAACTCTGTCTTTCCCTCCATTCTTCACGGCCTCCCTCTCTCTGTCGGTCAGTCCCTCCGTCCCCTCCTCCCTCCCTCCCTCCATCCCTCCCTCTCTGCCTTCCAAATTCTCTCCGCCCATCCTTCCATCCCTCTAGGTCTCCCGTTCCTCTCTCCACCTGTGCCTGCCTTCCCTCCCACCTGGAAGGGTCAGCATCCCGGGTGTTCCCGGGGTCTGGGATCTGCGTACAGCCGCCAGGCACTGCATGGTGGCAGCTCCTGGAGCCCTTGGAGGTGTGGTTGAAGGGAGCGATGGAGGAGGCGGAGGTGCAGGCGGCCCGATCCCCAGGAGGAGAGGGCCACTGGGCTGCCCAGTCCCGGTGGTTCATGGGACGGGGTTCTCCACCCACCCCGGGGAAGGATGCATACTGCCGGGTCTGGGGGTAGCCGGTGGTCAGGCGGTGGTGGCAGGAAAGAGAGCAGGAGCTCTGGGCTGCTCCCACAGGAGTGGGAGGGCTGCAGGAAATCAGCGCGCTGATGCCTGAGGCATCCGCCTGCTGAGTATCTGGGCGGGATCAGGGATCCCGGGATGCAGGAAGGGCTGGCCGGACTCTCCCTTTGTGCAGGGTTGCTTCCGGACCCAGTCCTATGAGGCAGGAATGCCAGGCAGGTCAGTCCAGAGAGAAGACACACCCCTCCATGCCCAGCCAGGTTTTCCGCGAGAAAGAGAGCCCACCGACCTGCCGCGACCCGTCCCCAGCCCGCTTCCTAAACCTCCTCCAGCAGAGCCCAGTATTCTTCTTCGCTGAGGGGTGGATTCCAGCCAGCGGAGCTCTTCCATTCCTACAGCAGCTCCCAGACCCGGTTTCTAGAAGGAGGTGCACTGCTGCAGAAACTCTGGGCATGCCAGGAGCTCATCCGTCAGCAGGCCGGATTGGAGTGGAGAAGAGCGCCCGGTCTCCTGGGGCAGAGGGGAGAGCGCCCGGACGGCTTGCATCCGCTCCTGTGGTGCGGAGCCCTCCAGGGGCACGGGCTGGGGAGGTGGATCTGTCCCGGCTTGGGATTCCCACGCTGCCCCGGCGACCTGGTGCCCCTGGCCCCAGCCCCACCACGGATTGCCCTGGGACGTTTGTAGGCGCCATGCCTTGCCCAGCCCTGTGGCCCCAGCAGGCGGGTCCTGGCCGTCCCACAGCGCAGGTGCCCGACAGGCCATCGCGATGCATGTCCGGTCCCCCGGGAATTTCCTCGGTGGGTGGGGAGGCCACTGAGAGATCTGTGAGGTGTGGGAGGGCCTTCGGGGAGGGAGCCAGGGGTGGTGTAGGCAAAATCCCCACCTGCCGGGGCCACTGACAAGGGGCAGTGGCGGCCTGCCGGGGGGCCGCGTTGCAGTGGCTGCCTGCGTCGCCCGACGCCCTGCCAACTGGTCCCAGGTTCCCTGTGCCGGTTCTGAAACCCAGGCGTGAATCACAAGACTCGGGAGGCCCGTCTCTCTGGCCAGTCCTTCCCTGGTGGCGATGCCTGGAAAGCGATCCTTCTCAAAGTCTCAGAACAGCACAGCCGTCTGGGATGGGGTGACGGAATTCCGCTTTTGCCTGCCTTCTTGCGGGCCGCGTCTCCACGACCAGGGTGGAGATTCCCGCCAGTGCTGCCTCAGTTGGCGTGACCTCTCGTTTTGAAACCAGATCTGGACCCTGGGCTCCGGAACGTCGATGTCTTGGGACAGCCGTTCTCTGGTGGCGATGCCCGGATATGGGTTCCGCTCAAAGCAGGCTCGCTGGGCCTCGCTTTTGCCCCGGAGACTCAGACAGGTCTCCTCAGCAGTCCTGGATCCTGCAGAGACCCCACAGGGGAGGGTGCAGTTGGGTCTCAGGAGAGCCATGCAGGGAGCCAGGAGGCCCGGCGTGGGCAGCCCGGCAGCTCTGCAGAGGCACAAAGCAGGGGAGCTCCACCCCTTCTTGCCTGCAGCTGAGCCCTATGGCAGTTAAGCCTGCAGCCCTCCAGGGGCTGGGGCACTGATGCCACCAGGCATTTGGTGGTGCTGGTGGGGTGGGGGCATTAGATGGAGTGGGGTTGGGGGAGTGGGAGGGTGGGGCCGGTGGCCCAGGGAGTCTGGCAGGCTGAGGGAGAGCAGGGAAGGGGTGAGGGGTTTTGGGTTTTGAGGCGGGGCTGGCTCTCAGACCTCTCTAGGCTAGTCAATGGGAGCCGGAAGCTGCACCCTGGGTTCCCATGCTACTTCAGCAGGGAGAAACCAGCCTGGAAGTGTGAAGTGGAGTGTGGAACTGAAACTCTGTGTGGGTCTTGAGTTTTACAGGCCCCCTGTCCGAGAAGACACCCGATGCCTGGTAGATTATGCGCCATTTGCAGTGACAGTCTCACCCGCAGGTGTGTGACCCCATCGAAGACCAGAGGAAAACCCCAGAGACAAGATACATCCCGGTGATGGCTTGGCGATGGATTCACCGTCCACTGGCATTGGGGAGTCCGTGGTGTGGCGGTTTGGAGGAGGCTGAAGAGAGGGATGCTGCTCTTCCTCCCTTCCCTGGATGTTCTAGGTGCCACTTGGGGTATCCAGGCTCAACCGTCCAACAAGGTCAGCCTCTCGGGGTCATTGTGGGGCCGGAGAGACGTGAGCTACCAGCCTCCTTGCAGAGGGCCGAGCCATGTGGAATCCGAAATAAGGCTTCAGTCGTCTGGTGTGGCTCCCTCTGTGGTGCGATTGGTGGGGCTGTCAGCCTGGCAGCTCACGCTTGTGAGAATGCCTGGGGATGTGTGGTCGGTAAACCACGTGGGTGAATACCCCACGGCAACCCGATTCCCCGTCTTTTGTCTTTGAGGAAACCGCCCATTCCTTGGGCGATGACGAGAGCGAGCAGGTGCCCTCCGGCGCCAGCCCCACGGCTCTTAGTAGGCGCAGACTCTTACCGTTTTCCCGGAGCATGGGGCTGCTTTTGCTCCAGGAGTCCGGAGACCGCTTTTTCTCCCGTGCCTTCCTCCCTCGGTCCCTTGCTCCCTCCCGCCCTCCCTCTGTCCCTGTTTCCCTCTGTCTTTCCCTCCGTTCCTCACTGCCTCCCTCTCTCTCTCGGACAGACCCTCCCTCCCTACCTCCCTCTCTCCATCTCTCCCACCCTGCATTCCGAAGCCTCTCCGCCCATCCTTCCATCCCTCTAGGTCTCCTGTTCCTCTCTCTACCTTTGCCTGCCTTCCCTCCCTCCTGGAAGGGTCAGCATCCCGGGTGTGCCCGGGGTCTGGGAGCTCATGTTACAGCCACTGAGCTCCTCGGTGGCAGCTCCTGGGAGGGCCCCGCAGAGTGCGGGTTTGGCGAGGCTGGTGGAGCCGAGGCATGAGGTGGGGTAAGAGCCGGGGGAGGGAGGGAGAGAAGGAGTGGGCAGCTGCCGATGCAGGTGTTTAGCTGGACTGGGGTCTCCACTCAGTCCGGGGAAGGATGCATATTGCCGGGGCGGGGGGTGGCCGGTGGTCAGGCGGTGGTGGGGTGGTGGAAAGGCAAGAGAGCTCTGCCGGGGCTGCTCCCACAGGAGGACAGGTGGCTGTCCCCAAACCAGCGGCGTCTTGTGACAGACTTCTCTCCGCCTGCTGTTGCCTGGGCGGATCCGGGATCCCGGGGCGCCAGGAAAGAATAACCCGGATTCTCCCTTTGTGCAGAGACTCTCACGGGCCCAGTCCTGGGGAGGCGGCCATGCCAGGCAGGTCAGTCTACAGGAGGTAGGAGACACGCCCCTCCATGCCCAGCCAGGGGTTCCCCGAGATCGAGAGGACCCCGCCCTGCCACAACCCCGTCCACAGCCAGCGTCCTAAAGGTCCTCCAGCAGAGCCCGGTATTCTTCACCAGCTACAGGGTGGTTCCAGCCAAGCCCGGGCTCTTCCAGATTCAGCTCCCCGGAGACCCCTGGGGTTCTAGGAATGGGTGCGACTGCTGCAGAAACTCTGGAGCAGCCAGAACTCATACTGCCAGCAGGCTGGAGGAGTGGAGGCAGCCTGGGCTCCTGGGGCAGTGGGGAGGGCGCCCAGGGACTGGCTTCCATCTGCTCCTGCGGTGTGGAGGCTTCTAGGGGCGAAGGCTGGGGATGTGGATCTGCCCTGGCTTGGGGATCCCATGCCGCCCGACCTGGTCCCCACAACCAGCCCACTCTGAGACCCGCCCTGGGGCGTGGGTGGGCGTAAGCATGCTTTGCCCTGTGGCCCTGCTTGAGGCGGGCCTGGACTCACGTGCAGGAAGCCAGGCAGGCCACACGTGCGGCTCTGCAGGTCCGGTCCCCTGCATTTGCTCGAAGTTGAGCCACCCGAGAAGCGTCTGAGGGTGGGAGAAGTCCCCTTCGGGAGGAGCCAGGGTGGTGTAGGGAAAATCCCCGCCTGCCGGGGCCACCGACCAGGGAGCAGGGTGACTACCACCGGGCGCTGCGTTGCAGGGGCCGCCTGCGTGCGCCGGCACCCTGCCACCCTGTCCTGGGTGCCCAGCGCTGGTTCTGAAACCAGACGTGTATCCTGGACTCCGGGAGGACCTTCTATCTGGCCAGTCCTTCCCTGGTGGCGATGCCTGGAAAGCGATCCTTCTCAAAGGCTTGGAGCAGCAGGGCCGTCTGGGATGGGGTGGCGGAGGTCCGCTTTCGACTGCCTTCTTGCGGGCCGCGTCTCCACGACCAGGGTGGAGATTCCCGCCGGTGCTGCCTCAGCTGACGTGACCTCTCGTTTTGAAACCAGATCTGGACCCTGGTCTCCGGAACGTCGATGGCCTGGGCCAGCCGTTCTCTGGTGGCGATGCCCGGATATGGGTTCCTCTGAAAGCAGGCTCGCAGGGCCTCGCTTTGCCTCGGGGTCCAGACGAGTCTCCTCCGCCATCCTCGTCCTCGGGCTTCCACTGGGAGGGTGCCATTCGAAGGTGTTGGGAGAGCCATCGCGGGGAGCACCGCATGGCATTCCGGTCCAGCCAGGAGGCCGGCGCAGACAGCCAGCGGCTCTTTCGAAGGCCCACAGGCAGGAAGTCTCCACCCCTTCTTGCCTGCCGCTGGGCCCTGGGACAGCCCGCCCTCGTCCTCCGAGGGGCCCCAGCACACTGATGCACCCGCGGTTTGGTGGTGCTGGTGGGGGTGGGAAGACAGTGAGGTAGGGTTGGGGTTGGGAGGGTGGGGCACAGGGACCAGAGATGCAGCGGAAGGGGAGATTTGGAAAGGGTAAGGGGTGGGAGGTTTGAGGCGGTGGCTTGCTCTCCGGACCTCTCCAGAGAACCCATGGGAACTCGAAGCCGCTCCCTTTGTTCCCACGAGTCTTCAGCAGGGAGAAACCAGCCGGGAAGGGTATGGTGGAGTGTGGAACTGAACCTCCGTGTGGGTCTTGAGTTTTACAGACACCCTCTCCGCGAAGACACCTGATGCCTGTTGGTGTCGCCGTTGCCGTGACAGTCTCACCCACACAGGTGTGTGGCTCCCGTCGAAGACCAGAACGAAACCCCAGAGACAAGTTACATCCCTGGCGTGATGGCTTGATGATGGATTCCCGTGTCCCGCAATGTTTGGTGTCTGCGGTGTGGCTGGTTTGGAGGGAGGGCGAAGAGAGGATGCTGCTATTCCTCCCTTCCCTGGATGTTTCACCTGGTGCCCGCGGGTTCCGGGAGCTGGAAACGTCAACATGGTCAGCCTCTCATGGTGGGGAGTGGGGGCGAGAGGCGTGAGCTACTGGCCCCCTTGCAGGGGAGGCAGCGGCCGTGGAATCCAATTCAGGCTTCAGTCTCCTCCTGAGTGTGGCTCCTCTGTGGTGGTGGAGGTGAGGGGCTGTGGGACTGCTCGGCTCCGCTCTGCGGGGGGCTCGGCCTGGGGATGTGGTCAGTAAATTGCGTGGAGTGAATACCCACGACAAACCGAGTCCCCGTCTTTTGTCTTTGAGTAAATCGCCCATTCCTTGGGCGACGGAACTGTGGCGAACCAGTGTCCCGCCGGCCGCCGCCCAGCCCTCAGTGCGTGCCGGGCACTTACCGTTTTCCCAGATCGCGGGGCTGCTCTTGCTCCAGGAGTCCGAGGAGGGCAGCACCACCCTACCTTCCTCCCTGGTCCCTTGCCCTCCTTTACTCCTCTGTCCCTCTGTCCCTCAGTATTTCCCTCCGTTGTTCACTGCCTCCCTCTCTCTGTCGGTCAGTCCCTCCCTCCCTCCCTCCCTGCCTTCCAAATTCTCTCCGCCCATCCTTCCGTCCCTCTATGTCTCCCATTCCTCTCTCCACCTGTGTCTGCCTTCCCACCCTTCTTAATTGGTCAGCATCCGGGGTGTGCACGGGATCTGGGGTCTGCTTGAACAGATGCCAGAGCTCCCACCAGTGGCAGCAGCTTCGAGCCGCAGAGGCATGGGTTGGCGAGTGATGGTGGAGTGGAGGTGCAGAGAGGCCGAGCCACCGGGGAGAGGGAGCCTGGGCCCAGCGGCCCGGGCCGGTGATTAGCCCGGGGCGAGGGGTGCAGCCATCCCACTCCCGAGGAAGGAGGCGCCCATGCTAGGGCGGGGAGTAGCCTGGCCAGTCAGGCCAGTGTGGTGTGTGGCCCGAGAAGAGCAAGAGAGAGCTCTGCCAGGGCTACTCCCACAGGTGTCCAGGTGGCTGCCCGCAAACCGGTGCGTGCGTGGTAGACGGCCTGCCTCCTGGTACCTGGGCCTGCTCCGGGATCCCCATGACGCACAGGAAAGAATGGCAGTTCTCCTTTGTGCAGAATCTCTCACCGGGCCCAGTCCTAGGAGGCAGGAATGCCAGACGGGTCAGCCCGGAGGGAAGACACGCCCCTCCATGACCAGACAGGGTTTCCCCGTGAAAGAGAGGCCACCGCCCTGCCGCGACCCCATCCCGAGCCCACGTCCTAAATCTCCTCCAGCAGAGCCCGGTATTCTTCCTCACTGAGGGGTGGTTCCATCCCGGCGGGCTCTTCCGATTCCTGCAGCTCACCCGGGGCCTCGGTTTCTAGGAAAGTGTGCACCTGCTGCGGAAACTCCTGGAGCCTCCAGGAGCTCATCCAGCAGCAGGCTGGAGGAGAGTGGAGATGAGCGCCCGGGCTCCTGAGGCGGTGGGGAGGGCGCCCGGACGGCTTGCATATGCTCCTGTGGCGCGGAGCCCTCCGGGGACACGGGCAGGGGATGTGGAGCTGCCCCAGCTTGGGGTTCCCACGCCGCCCCGGCGACCTGGGGCTCCTGGCCCCAGACCCACCACGGACTGCCCTGGGACGTGGGTGGCGCAAGCTCCCCTTGGCCCTGAGACCCATCTTGAGCGACCTGGACCAGCCCTGCGCGGGGGGCAGGCAGACCAGCCAGCCTGTTTCCAGTCCCCACGGGCATTTGCTCGGGTGGTGCAGAGGCCACGGAGGCGTCTGAGGGTGGGAGAGGTCCCCTTCGGGAGGAGCCAGGGCGGCGTAGGATACATCCCCGCCTGCCGGGGACACCCACCAGGGATCAGGGTGACACACGCCGGGGGCCGCGTTACAGGGGCCGCCTGCGTTGCGCGGCTGCCACCCTGTCCCCTGGTGCTGGCCCACTTTGGTTCTGAAACCAGGCGTGGTCACGGACTCCGGGGAGTCCTCTCTCTGGCCAGTCACTTCCCTGGTGGCGATGCCTGGAAAGCGATCCTTCTCAAAGGCTCGCAGAAGCAGGGCCGTCTGGGATGGGGTGACCGAGGTCCGCTTTAGCCTGCCTTCTATCAGATGGCTTCTCCCCGGCCAGGGCAGAGATTCACGCCAGTGCTGCCTCAGATGGCGAGACCTCTCGTTCTGAAACCAGATCTGGACCCTGGGCTCCCGAACGCCGATGGCCTGGGCCAGCCGTTCTCTGGTGGTGATGCCCGGATACGGGTTCCGCTCAAAACAGGCTAGCAGGGCCTCGCTTTGCCTCGGGGTCCAGACGAGTCTCCTCCGCAGTCCTCATCCTCGGGCTTCTGCGGGGAGGGTGCCGTTGGAAGGTGTCGGAAGAGCCATAGCGGGGAGCACTGCACGGCGTTCCGGTCCGGCCAGGAGGCCGGCGCAGACAGACAGCAGCCTTTACGAGGGTCCACAGGCACGGAGGCTCCACTGCTTCTTGCCTGCTGCTGAGCCCTGGGACAGCCCGCCCTCGCCCTCCGAGGGGTCCCAGCGCACTGATGCCCCCGGGGTGTGGTGGTGCTGGTGGGGGTGGGGTCATTGGGTGAGGTGGTGTTGGGCGGCGTGGGAGGGGTGGAGCCGGAGGCCAGAGAGATGTAGCGGAAGGGGGAGATGGGTAAGGGGTGAGGAGGTTGGGTTTCGGGTGGGTGCTGGCTCTCCGGGCCTCTCCACGGATCCATGAACTGGAAGCCTCCCTGGGTTCCCCGTCTTCAACAGGGAGAAACCCAGCCTGGAAGGGTGCAGTGGAGTGTGGAACTGAACCTCCGTGTGGCTCTTGACTTTTACAGGCCCACTCTCTGAGAAGACACCCGATGCCTGTGGGTGTCGCCGTTGCCATAGCTAGTCTCACGGCGCGTGGTGTGGCTCCCATCCCGAATACAAAGGCAGGGCAAGATACATCCATTGATAAGCTTGATGATGGATTCCGTAATACATAGCGATAGGGGAGTCCTCAGTGTGGGCGGTTTGGAGGGAGGCGAAGAGGGATGCTGCTCTTCCTCCCTTCCCTGGATGTTTCTGGGTACCCGCAGGGCTCTGCAAGCAAACTGTCAACACGGTCAGCATCTCGGGGTGCGGGTTGGGCCGGAGAGACGTGAGTTACCAGCCCTTGCTGAGAGGGCCGGCGACGTGGGATCCGAAATCAGGCTTCAGTCCTCCTGACTGTGGCTCCGCTGTGGTCGGTGGTCGGGGCTGTCGGCCTGGCACTCCATTGCGGGGCTGTGCCTGGGGATGTGTGGTCGGTAAACCAAGTGGGTGAATACCGCACGGCAACTCGAGTCCCCATCTTTTGTCTTTGAGGAAACCGCACATTCCTTGGGCAGCGGGCTGGGGCTTGGCTTTCCGTCCTTTCCACCTGGGCTCCCTTCAGGGCACCACTGTTGCTCCAGTAGTCCGGAGACCTCTTTTTCTCCCTGCCTTCCTCCCTCGGTCCCTTGCTCCCTCCCGCCCTCCCTCTGTCCCTGGGTCCCTCTGTCATTCCCTCTGTCCCTCACTGCCACCCTCTCTCTGTCGGTCAGTCCCTCCATCCCTCCCTCCCTCCATTCCTCCCTCCCTGCCTTCCAAAATCTCTGCGCCCTTCCTTCCATCCCTCTAGGTCTCCCGTTCCTCTATCCACCTGTGCCTGCCTTGCCTCCCTCCTGGAAGGATGAGCATCCCGTGTGTGTGCCCAGGATCTGAGTGATACTTTACGGCCTCCGGGGCTTCACGGTGGTGGCTCACGGGTGTCGCGGTGCGCAGGTTGGCCGGTGGCGGTGGGTGCTGGGTGCAGAGGGTGCAAGCCCCGGGTGGGTGAGAAGGCATGGACGCTGACCGGGCCCGAGTGTTTCACGGGACGTTTGTCTCCACCCAGCCCGAGGGAAGGACGCATCCTGCCAGGGCAGGGGTGTAACCGGTGGTCAGGCGGGGGTGGGCTGGCGGAAAGGCAAGAGAGCTCTGCCGGGGCTGCTCCCACAGGAGGCCAGGTGTCTACCCGCCAAACCGCGTAATGCGCGGTGGGCGGAGTCGCCTACTGGTACCTGGAGCCCAGCTCCGGGGATCCCAAGGGACACCCAGAAATGGCAGTTCTTTGTGCGGAGTCTCTCACGGGCCAGTCCTAGGAGGCAGGAATGCCAGGCGGGTCAGCCCGGAGGGAAGACACGCCCCTCCATGCCAAGCCAGAGGTTCCCCGCGAAAGAGAGGCCACCGCCCTGCCGTGAACCCGTCCCCAGCTCGCGTGCTATATCTACTCCAGAAGAACCCGTTATTCTTCCTCGCTGATGGGTGGTTGCAGCCCGGCGGGCTCTTCCGATTCCTGCACCTCCCCCGCGGCCTCGGTTTCTAGGAAAGATTAAGCCTGCTGCAGGAGCTCTGGGAGGCGCCCGGGGCTCATGCAGCCCAGCAGGCCGGAGTGGTGTGGAGACGAGCGCCCGGGCTCCTGCGGCGGTGGGGAATTCGCCCGGACGGCTTGCATCTGCTCCTCCGTCGCGGAGCCCTACGGGGAGCGAGCTGGGGAGGTGGAGCTGCCCCAGCTTGGGGTTCCCACGCCCCCCGGCGACCTGGGGCCCTGGCCCCAGCCCCAACACGGACTGCCCTGGACGTGGGTGGCACAAGCCTGCCTTTACCCTGTGGCCCAGCTTGAGCGGGCCCTGGCTGTCCCACCATGCAGGGGGAAGGCAGGCCGTTGCGCTGTGTGTCCCGGTCCCCCAGGCATTTGCTCTGGGGGTGCGGAGGCAACCGAGGCGTCTGAAGGTGGGTGAGGGCCCCTGGAGTGGGAGCCAGGGGAGTGCGTGAGCCAAGGAAATCCCGGCTGCGGGGCCTGACCAGAGGGATCAGGGGTGACACCCGCCGGTGGCCCCGATGCAGGGGCTGCCTGCGCGTGCCGGCGCCCTGCCACCCGGTCCGGGGTGCCTGGCACGTCGGTTGTGAAAACTGAACGTGAATCCCTGGACTCCGGTTGGCCCCTCTCTCTGTGAGCCCCTCTCCCGCGAGACACCGATACTTCTACTTGGGTGTAAGCTGTTGCTACTTGACAGTCCTCACTTGCATGGGTGTGTGGCTCCCATCCCGAAGACCAGGCCAGGCTTAGAGACCAAATACATCCCAGTGATGGCTTGACCATGGATTCCGTGTCCGCAGCAGTAGAGGGATTCTGCAGTCATCAATGGCCGGTTTGGAGGGAGGCGAAGAGAGGTTGCTGCTGTTCCTCCCTTCCCTGGATGATTCTGGGTACCCGCAGGGCTCCGGAAGCAAACCGTCAACATGGTCAGCCTCCCAGGGTGGGGATGGGGCTGGAGAGATGTGAACTACCGACCCGCACTTGCTGAGGGCCGGGCGACGTGGAATACGAAATCAAGATTCAGTCCTCCTGAGTGTCGCTCCTCTGTGGTCACACAGTGCAGGGTCTGGCAGGCTTGCCTATCCGCTACCAGGGCGCGGCCTGAGGGAAGTGTGGTCGGTAAACCACGTGGGTGAATATCCTACGGCAACCCGAGTCCTCTTCTTTTGTCTATGACGAAACCAGCCATTCTTTGGGCGACGGAACGGGGGTGAACGAGTGCCCCGCCGACCGCCGCCCAGCCCTCAGCCTTGTGGCAGGCGCTTAAAAGTTCCTTGCTCCCGTCCACCATTCCATTCCCCTACCCCTCCCTCCCTCCACCCTCCCTGTCCCATATGTCCCCTCCCATTCCCTCCATTTCCCTCCACACCTCCCTCTCTCTGTGGTCAGTCCCTCCCTCCCTCCCTGCCTCCATCCCTCCCTCCCTGCCTTCCAAAGTCTCTCTGCCCATCCCTTCACCAGCCCTCATTCTCGTTCCTCTCTCCACCTGTGCCTGCCTTCCCTCCCGCCTGGAGGTCAGCATCCGGGTTTGCCGGGGTCACCAGAGGTCTGCGTACAGCTGCCAGAGCACCATGGTGGCTTTGGCAGCTCCTGGGAGGTCGCAGGGGGCGCGGGTTGGCGGCGACGGTGGAGTGGAGGCATGAGGAGGAGCGAGGCAGGAGGGAGAGAGCCTGGACATTACCAGACCCGGTGTTTCCGCGACACGGGTGTCTCCCACCAGCCCAAGGGAAGGACTCGCCTGCCGAGGAGCAGGTTGGCTGGTGAGTGGTGAGGCAGGGGTGGAGATGTCGAGAGGAAATGCAGAGAGACCTCTGCTGGGGCTGCTCCACAGGAGGGACAGGAGGCCAGAAACCTGCATGGTGGGCAGCCTGCTGGTGCCTGAGTCCGGCTCCGGGATCCCGGGGACGTCCAGGGAAGCATGGCAGTTCTCCTTTGTGCGGATTCTCTCACTGGGAGCAGGGCCCCAGTCCCAGGAGGTAGGAGGAATACCAGGCCGGGTCCAGACCAGAGGGAACCGCCCCCTCCATGCCAGCCAGGGGTTCCCCCTTGAAGAGAGGCCACCACCCTGCCGCGACCCCGTCCCCAGCCCGCGTCCTAAAGCTCCTCCAGCAGAGCCCGGTATTTCTCCTCAATGAGGGGTGGTTCCAGCCCGGTGGGCTCTTCCGATTCCTGCAGATCCCGGGGCCTCGGACACCTGAGAAGGCTAGCCTGCTGCAGAAACTCTGGAGTCATGGGAGGCTCATCCAGCCTTGTGGCAGTGGAAGCCCAGGCGACCCGTCTCCCTGGGGGCGTTGGGGGAGGCGCCAGTTGGCACACATCTGCTCCCTGCAGTGGAAACCAGCCGGGGGTAGCCCGGGCTGGGGAGGTGGAGCTGCCCGGCTTAAGGGTTCCTTGCACCGGCAGAGGTGGGCCCCTGGCCCCAGCCCCTGTAGGACTTCCCTGGGACATGAGTGGCGCAAGCACGCTTTGGCCCTGTGGCCCAGGTTGAGCGGGCCCTTGCTGTCCCACCGAGCAGGGGCACGGCAGGCTGTCGCGCTGCGGATGCCGGTCCCCCGGGCACATGCTGGGGGGGTGCAGAGGACACCGAGGCGTCTGAGGTTGGGAGAGTGACCCTTTGGGAGGAGCCAGGGCGGCGTAGGCAAAATCCCCCGCCTGCGTGGCCACCCGACCAGGGACCAGAGGTGACGCCGCCCGGGAGGTGTTGGCGTTGCAGGGGCCGCCCTGCGTGCGCCCGGCGCCCTGCCACCCGGTCCCGGGTGACTGGCCGCTTCGGGTCTGAAACCAGACGTGAATACTGGAATCCCGGGAGGCCCATCTCTCTGGCCAGTCCTTCCCTGGTAGCGTGCCTGGGCGATCCTTCTCCAAAGGCTTTCCGGGAGCAGCGGGAGCCGTCTGGGATGGGAGTGACGGGGTCCCGCTGGCCTGCTGCTGCTAGGGCTGCTCTCCCGGCCAGGGTGGAGATTCCCGCCGGTGCTTCCTCAGGTGGCGTGACCTCTCGTTCTGAAACCAGATCTGTACCCTGGGCTCCGGAACACCGACGGCCTGGGCCAGCCATTCTCTGGTGTTGATGCCCGGGTACGGGTTCCTCTCAAAGCAGGCTGGCAGGGCCTCGCTTTGCCTCGGGGGCCAGACGAGTCTCCTCCGCCGTCCTCGTCCTCACGGTTCCACGGGGAGTGTGCCGTTTGAAGGTGTCGGGGGATCCCAGCAGCCGGGGAGCACGCCCGCGGCCATTACCCGGTCCAGCCAGGAGGCTGGCGCGAGACGCCCGGCAGCTCTTCGAGAGCCCACAGGCAGGAGGCTCCACCCCTTCTTGCCTGCGCTGAGCCCCTAGGAGACCAGCCCGCCCTCGCCCCTCAAGGGGCCAGCAGCCCCAGCACCCTGATACCCCAGGGGCGTGGTGAGGTGCTAGTGGGAGTAGAGGTCATTGGGAGGGGTGGGTTGGGGGGTTGGGAGGTGTGGGGCCGGAGGGCCAGAGAGAGCGCAAGCAGAAGGGGAGGGAGGGGTGGGGCTGGGTTTTTTTGGGAAGGTGCTGGCTCTCCGGGCCTCTCCAGGTATCCCACGGGAACTGGAAGCCGCTCCCTGGGTTCCCATGGCGTCTTCAGCAGGGAGTAACCAGCGTGGCAGTGTGGAGTGGAGTGTGGGGAGACTGAAGACACTCCATTATTAGGTCTTGGGAACTCACAGGCCCCCTCTCACTTAAAGACACCCGATGCTGTGGGTGTAGCGTTGCACCCGTGACAGTCACTTGCACTTGGGTGTGGCTCCCGTCAAACACCAGAGCAAAACCCGAGAGACAAGATACATCCCATTGATGGTTTGGCCAGTGGAATCCCATGTCCATAGCATTGAGGGATTCTGCAGTGTGAAGTTTTGGAGAGGGAGGGCGAAGAGATGCTGCTCTTCCTCCCTTCCCTGGATGTTTCTGGGTGCACGAAATTACCCGGGAAGCAAGGCGTCAACATGAATAGCTTTCTGGTAGGAGCTGGCGCCAGAAGCGTGACTACCGGCCTGCGGGGTGGATCTTCTCTGTGACCGGTGGTGGATCGCCGGCCTGGCTGGCGCTCATTCGAGGCTTCGGCCTGGAGGATGTGGTTAGTAAACCGGTGGAAACCTGCAACAGCGGGTCCCGTCTTTTGTCTTTGAGAAACCACCCATGCAGGCGACGGAACAGGGCGAGCGGAAGTGCACCCCACCGGCGTAACCAGCCCTCAGCCGATGCGGTGGCTTACCGTTTTCCTGGAAGCGGGGCACACTGTTGCTCAAAGTCTAAAGAACCCGCCCTGCTACCTGCACCTTCCTCCCACTGGGTCCACTGCTCCATCCGCCCTCCCTCTGTCCCTGTGTTCCTCCTGTCTTTCCCTCTGTTCCCTCACTGCCTCCAGCTCTCTGTCATCAGTCCACTCCCACCTCCTGCTCCCATTTCCCTCCCTCCCTGCCTTCAAAGTCCCTCCGCCCATCCTTCCCATCCATCTGAGTCTCCCGTTCCTCTCTCCCACCTGTGCCTGCCTTCCCTCCCGCCTAGAGTTTCAAAGCATCCCGGGTGTGCCGTGGTCTGAGATCCCTACGATGCAACCTTAAAGGCTCCGCGGTTGTAGCTCCTGGGGAGGGAGGCCACCCAGAAACTGGGTTGGCGGCGGCAGTGGAAGCGGAGGAGGAGCAGAGGGGGCGAGCCCTGGGAGGGAGAGAAGGCCTGGACCCTGCCCGGGCCTGGTGTTTCGCGGGATGTGGGTCTCCACCCAGCCCGTGGAAGGACGCATACTGCCGGGGCGGGGGTAGCCGGTGGTCAGTCAGGGGTGGGGTGGCGGGAGCTAAAGAGAGCTCTGCACAGGGCTGTTCCCACTGGGAGGGAGCAGGTGGCTGCCTGCAAACCGCTTGCGTGCTTGTGATGGAGACGGCCCGCCTGCTGGTACCTTGGCCAGCTCTGGGTTCCCCGGAATGCCCAGGAAAGAATAACTAGATTCTCCCTTGTTTAAGAGTCTCTCACACAGACCCCAGTCCTAGGGAGGAAGGAATGCCGAGGCGGGTCAGCCAGGAGGGAAGACATGCCCCTCTATGCCCAGCCAGGGGTTCCTTGAAAAGGAGCCAGCCACCGCCCTGCATGACCCATCTCCCAGCCAGAGCCCTAAAGCTCCTACAGCAGAGCCCGGTATTCTTCCTCGCTGAAGGGTGGCTCCAGCCCGGCAGGCTCTTCCGATTCCTGCAGGTCCCCCGGGGCCTCGGTTTCTAGGAAAGGGTGCGCCTGCTGCAGAAACTCTGGGCACGCCAGCAGCTCATCCAGCAGCAGGCTGGAAGGGGAGTATGAAGCGAGCGCCGAGGGCTCCTAGTGCGGTGGGAGAACGACGGACAGCTTGCACCTGCTCCTGCGGCGCGGAGCCCTCAGGGGGCGCGTGCTGGTGAGGTGGAGCTGCCCAGGCTTGGGGTTCCCAAGCCACCCCGGCCACCTGGGGGCCCTGGCCCCAGACCCTCCACGGACTGCCCTGTGACGTGGGTGGCACAAGCACGCGCGCCAGCCCTGTGGCCCAGCTTGGCCCGGGCTGTGGCTCTGCAGGGGGCCCGGCAAGCTCCCGTCGGCTGCTGAGTCCGGTCCCCGGGCATTTGTTCAGGGTGTGCGGGGGCCACAGAAGCGTCTGAGTTTCGGATAGTTACCCGCCCGGAGGGACCCAGGCGTGGGAAAAATCCCCATGCGGAATACTGACCGAGGAGCAGGGAGACACCCGCCCGAGGAGCCCAGCAGGGGACGCCGTCTGCATGACGCCCCTGCCACCCGGTCCCAGGTGCCCTGGCCCTTGGTTCCTGAAACCAGGCGTGATTCCTGGACTCCGGGAGTCCCGTCTCTCTGGCCAGTCCTTCACTGGTGGCGATGCCTGGAAAGCAGTCTTTCTCCAAAGCCTGAAGCAGCAGGGGCCGTCTGGGATGGGGTGGCCGGAGGTGCGGCTTTCGCCTGCCTTCTTGCAGGCCGCGTCTCCCCTGCCAGGGCGGAGATTCCCCGCCCGGTGCTGCCTCAGCCTGTAGTGACCTCTCGTTCTGAAACCCGATCTGGACCCGTGGGCTCTGGAGCGCCCGATCCTGGAGCCCAGCCTTTCTCTAGTGGCAATGCCCAGATGCGGGTTCCACTCAAGAAAAACGGGCTGCGCTTGGGGCCTGGCTTTTACCTGGGGGCAGACGGAGTCTCCTCCGACATCCCTCGTCTCGGGCTTCCCATGAGGAGGGTGCCGATGAAGGTCAGCCGGGAGAGCCATGTGAAGGAGGCACCGCACGACGTTCCGGTCCAGGCAGGGGAGGCGGCCCGAGGCCAGTGGCTCTTAGGAAGCCCACGGGCAGGGAGGCCACCACCCCTTCTTGCCTGGCGCTGGAGCCCTGGGACAGCTTACGCCCTCGCCCTCCAAGGGGCCCCAAGCGCGCACTGATGCCCCCGAGGCGTGGTGGTGCTGGTGGGAGTGGGGTCATTGGGAGGGGTGGGTTGGGGGGTTGGGAGGTGTGGGGCCGAGTGAAGAAGCAGCAGAAGGGGAGGGAGGGGTGGGGGGGCTGGGTTTCAGAGGGAGGCTGGCTCTCGGGCCTCTTGGGAGTCCCCAGTGTGTGCTCCCCAGGTTCCCACGTGTCTTCCAACAGGGAGTGGCCTGCCTGGCGGTGTGGAGGTGGAGTGTGGAACTGAACCTCCCTGGCGGGTCTTGAGTTTTACCACAGGCCCCCTCCCTCTCCCTTGAAGACACCCGATGCCTGTGGGTGTAGCCATTGCGTGAACAGTCTCACCTGCACTTGGGTGTGTGGCTCCCGTCGAGGGACCAGGCTTGAAACCCCATAGACAAGACACATCCCAGTACATTGATGAAGCGGCGATGGATTCCCGTGTACCTCAGCGTGGGGAGTCTAAGGCATAGCCAGCGTTTGGAGGGAGGCCCGAGAAGGAGGGATCGCGACTCTTCCTCCCTTCCTGGATGTTTTCCTGGGTGCCGCAGGGAGTCCGGGCTCGAAACCGTCAACATGGTCAGCCTCTCCCAGGGGTAGGGGTGGGGGCTGAAGAGCAGTAGTAGAGGCTACCGGCCCCTTGCAGGGGAGCCCGGCGACCTAGATGAAATCAGGCTTCAGTCCTGAGTGTGGCTCCCCTGTGGTCAGTGGTCAGGGCTGTCGGCCTGGCGCTCCGCTCCCGGAGTTAAAGCCTGGGGATGTGTGCGGTCAGTAAAGCCATTGGGTGGAGCCACCCGGCTTAGCGAGTCCCGTGTTTCTTTGAGAGCACGGCCCATTCCTTGGCTGACGGTAAGAGGGAGTGAGCAGTGCCCGTGAGTCCGCCGCCCAGACCTCCGCCCACGCCGGGCACTTATCGTTTTCCCGGAGCATGGGGCTGCTGTTGCTCCAGGAGTCCTGGGGAGCCACTTTTCTCCTACGCTGCCCTCGTCCCTTGCTCCCTTCCATTACTCCCTCCTGACCCATGTGTCCCTCTGTCTTTCCATCGTTCCTCACTGCCTCACTCTCTCTGTCGGTCAGTCCCTCCCTCCCTCCCTCCCTCCATCCCTCCCTCCCTGCCTTCCCAAGTCTCTCCGCCCATCCATCCGTCCCATTGGGTCTCCCATTCCTGTCTCCACCTGAGCCTGCCCTCCCTCCCGCCTGGAAGGGTAAGCATCCCGGGTGTGCCCGGGGTCTGGGGTCTGCCCCGGCCGCCAGGCTCCTGAGTGGCAGCTCCTGAGTGACTTCAGAGCGCGGGTTGCTGGCGGTGATTGAGCCAGGCACTGAGGGGAGAGCCTCTGGAAAAGGAGAGAACCTGGGCGCTGCCCGGTCCACGGTGTTTTGGAGATGAGAATGCCTCCACCAACCGGGTAGGGCCGCATACTGCGGGGGTGGGTAGCCCGGTCAGTCCAGATGGGGTGGGGTGGCCAGGCAGAGAGAGCTCTGCCAGGGCTACTCCCACGGGAGGCCCCGGGTTGCTGACCCATAGGCTTACGTGTCTTGTGGTGAGCGGCTCCCGCCTGCACGGTGCCTGGGCGGCTCGGGATCCCCGGGACACCCAGGAAAGAATGGCAGTTCTCCTTTGTGCGGAGTCTCTCACCGGGCCCAGTCCTAGGAGGCAGGAATGCCAGGTAGGTCAGCCCGGACGGAAGACACACACCTCCATGCCCAGCCAGGGTTCCCCGTGAAGAGAGGCCACGGCCCCTGCGACCCGTCTCCAGCAGCGTCCCACAAGCTCTCCAGCAGAGCCCGGTGATTCTTCCTGGCTGAGGGGGTGGTTTCCAGCCCGGGGCGGGCTCAGCTGCAGTTCCTCACAGCTCACGGGGCCTGGTTTCTAGGAAATGTTGCCCCTGCAGGGGCCGACGCATAAGGAGCTCATTCAGCAGCAGGCAGGAGGAATGCAGGCAGTGCCGAGCAGCCTGCTTAAGCGTAGGGAGGGAGGCCGCCCAGGCCTGACTACATCTGTTCAGCGGCCTTGAGAGCCCTCGAAGTGCTTGGGGATGGGGGAGAATAGTGCTGCTTTCAGCTTGTGGTTCCCCACCGCCCGCCCGGCGACCTGGGGCCCCTGGCCCCAGCCCACAGGACTGCCCTGGGGCGTGGGTGGCGCAAGAAGCACACTGCTGCCCTGTGGCTCAGCTTGAGCGGGCCCTGGTTATCCCACCGTGCAGGGGCCCGGCAGGCCTTTGCGCTGCAGGACGCGGTCACCCGGACATTTGCTCTGGGTGTGCAGAGTCCCACCCGAGGGCATCTACAGGGTGGGAGGGGCCTCTTCGGAGGAGCCAGGCATGGAGCCAGTACCCTCCCTGCCGGTGGCCACCGACTGGGGAGCAGGGGGTGAGAGAGAGCGCGAGGGGGCAGCGTTGCAGGGAGGCCACCTGTGTCGCGCCCGGCGCCCTGCCACCCGGTCCCAGGTGCCTGGCCCTTGGGTTCTGAAACCAGACGTGAATCCTGGACTCCGGGAGGCCGTCTCTCTGGCCAGTCCTTCCCTGGTGGCGATGCCTGGAATGCGATCCTTCTCAAAGGCTCGGGCAAGAGGGGCCGTCTGCAATGGGGTGGCCAGTCCGCTTTCGCCTGCCTTCTTGCGGGCCGCGTCTCCCCTGGCCATGGCCCGGAGGATTCCCATGACACTGCGCCTCAGCTAACGCATGACTCTCGTTCTGGGAAACCAGATATGGGCCTTGCCCAGGGCTCCGGGCGCCCGATGGCCTGGGCCAGCCCGTTCTCTGGTAGAAGCAGTGCAGGTTCGCTCCGGAGTCTTGCTGGAGACCTGCCTGGGGGTCCAGACGAGTCTCCCCTCCGCGCCCTCGTCCTCGGAGAAACTACGGGGGAGAGTGCCGTTCGAATGTTTCCAGTAAGAGCCAGCCGAGGGCACATACCCGGTGTTCGGTCCAGCCAAGGAGGCCGAGCATGAACAGCCAGCGGCTACATGAGGCCTGGGCAGGGGAGTCCCACCCCGCTGCCCTTGCCGCTGAGCCCTGGACAGCCAGCCCTCTCGCCTCGAGGGGCTCCAGCACACTGATGCCCACAGGACATGAGTGGTGCTAGTGGGGGTGGGGGCATTAAGGTGGCGAATGTAAGGGTTGGGGGTGGTGGGAGGAGTGGAGCCAGAGGCCAGAGAGCCTTGGCCGGAGGGAGGGGTCAGGGGTTGGATTTTTGGGGCGGGGGCTGGCTCTCCGGGCCTCTCCAGGGATCCCGTGGGAACTGGAAGCCGCTCCCTGGATTCCCACGCGTCTTCAGCAGGGAGAAACCAGCCTGGAAGTTTGGAGTGGAGTGTTTAACTGAACCTTCGTGTGGGTCTTCAGTTTACAGGCCCACTCTCCGCGAAGACACGTGATGCCTGTGGGTGTCGATGTAGCCGTGACTGTCTCACCCGCGCAGATGTGGCTCACGTCGAGACCAGGCTTGAGGAAACCCATTGACAGATACATACGGTATTGGCTTGGCGTGGATTCCCCATGTCCCACTTAGCTAGAGTCCTGCCCGGTTAATGGCGGTTTGGAGGAGGGGCGAGAGGGTGCTGCTGGCATGCCCTTCCCTGGATGTTTCTGGGTGCCCACAGGGAGCCTCTTGAGCACAAACCCGTCAACAAGGTCCAGCCCTGGGTTGGGGGTGGGGCGAGGAGATCGAGCTACCGGCTTCCTTGGGAGGCGGCGGCGTGGAATCGAAATCAGGCTTCAGTCCCTCTGGTGTAACCTCTGTGGTCAGTGAAGGTCAGGGAGCTGTCGGCCCTGGCGCTCCAGTCGGGGAATTGCCTGAGGATGTGTGGTGATGAAGCCCGCGCGTGGGTGGAATACCCCGGCAACCCGAGTCTCCGTGTTTTGTCTTTGAGGAAACCGTCCATTCCTTGGGTGACGGTACGGGGTCGAACGAGTGCCCAGCCGTCCGCCGCCCAGACCTCCGCCCGCGCCGGGCACTTACCGTTTTCCCAGAGCTCGGGGCTGCTGTTGCTCCAGGAGTCTGGAGGCCACTTTTTCTCCCTGCCTTCATCCCTCAGTCCCTTGCTCCTTCCCGTCCTCCCTCTCTCCCTGTGTCACTCTGTCTTTCCATCTGTTCCTCACTGCCTCCCTCTCTCTGTTGGTCAGTCCCTCCCTCCCTCCCTCCCTCCCTCCATCCCTCCCTCTCTGCTTTCCCAAATCTCTCCACCCATCCTTCCGTCCCATCATTAGGTCTCCCGTTCCTCTCTCCACCTGTGCCTGCCCTACCTCCCGCCTGGAAGGATAAGCATCCCGTGTGTGCCTGGGGTCTGAGGTCTGCGTACAGCCGCCAGGCGCTCCTCGGTGGCAGCTCCTGGGAGGCTTCAGAGGCACGGGTTGGCGAGCGACAGTGGAGTGCAGGCGCTGAGGGGGCGAGCCCCGGGAAGGAGAGAAGGCCTGGACACTGCCCTGACCCGGTGTATCGCGGGACGGGGGTCTCCACCAAGCTTGAGGGGAAGGGCGCATGCGAGGCGGGGGTAGCGGTGAGTCAGGTAGGGGGTGGGGTGGCAGAAAGGAACGAAGGCTCTGCTGGGGCTACTCCCACAGGAGGCCAGGTTGCTGCCATGAGCCCACGTGCGTGCTTGTAGGTACTCTGACCCGCCTTCTACACCTGTGGTACCTGGGATGGCTCCCGGATCCCCGGGATGCCCAGGAAAGAATGGCAGTTCTCCTTTGTGCAGATTCTGTCACCGGGCCCAGTCCTAGGAGGCAGGAATGCCAGGCGGTTCAGCCCGGAGGAGGGGCACGCCCCTCATACCTAGCCAGGGGGTTCCCAGCGAGAAGAGAGGCCACCCGTCCTGCAGCGACCACATCCCCAGCCCGCGTCCTAAAGCTCCTCCTGCAGAGCCCGGTATTCTTCCTCGCTTTGGGGTGGTTCCAGCCCGGTGGGCTCTTCCGATTCCTGCAGCTACCCTGGGGCATCGGTTTCTAGGAAAGGGTGCGTCTGATGCAGAAAATCTGGGCACGCCAGGAGCTCATCCAGCAGCAGGCCGGAGGGGAGTGGAGACGAGCGCCCGGGCTTCTGGGGCGGTGGGAAGGGTGCCCGGACGGTTGCATCTACTCCTGCGGCGTGGAGCCCTCCGGGGGCGTGGGCTGGGGAGGTGGTGCTACCCCGGCTTGGGGATCCCACGCCGCACTGGCGACCTTGGGTCCCTGGCCCCAGCCCCACCATGGACTTCTCTGGGACGTGGTTGGCCTTAAGCCGCGCTGCCAGCCCTGTCTCAGCTTGGCCAGACCCCTGGCTGTCCACTCGCGAGAAGGGTACCAGCCAGGCTGTGTCGTGCTCGCGGGGTCCCGGTCCACGGGTTTGCTCGGGGGTGTGCGGAGGCCCCCGAGGCGTCTGAGGGTGGGAGAGGGCCCCCTCGAGAGGAGACAGGGCGGCGTAGGCAAATTCCCGCCTGCAGGGGGCCACCGACCAGGAAGCAGAGTGACACCGCTTGGGAGGCAGCGTTGGGGAGCCATGCATGCGCCCGGTGCCCTGCACCACCCTGTTCCAGGTGCCTGGCCTTTGGGTTCTAGGCAAGAGGTGAATCCTGGACTCCGGGGAGGCCCGTCTCTCTGGCCAGTCAGCACACAATTGGCAATGCCTGGGAGATACGATCTCCTTCTCAAAGACTCAGAGCAGCAGGGCCGTCTGGGATGCGGTGACGGAGGTCCACTTTTGCCTGCCTTCTTGCAGGCCGCGTCTTCCCGGCCAAGGCAGAGATTCTCGCCGGTGCTGCCTCAGCTGGCGTGACCTCTCGTTCTGAAAGCAGATCTGGACAATGGGCTCCGGAACGCCGATGGCCAGGGCCAACCCTTCTCTGGTGGCGATGCCCAGGTACGGGTTCCGCTCAAAGCAAGCTCTCAGGGCCTTGCTTTGCCTCAGGGTCCAGACAAGTCTCCTCCCCCGTCCTCGTCCTCGGGCTTCCGCGGGGTGGGTGCCGTTCAGAAGAGTGTCAGAGAAACCTGCAAAGTAGAGGAGCACACAGCCGCGGTGGTCCCAGCCTGGGAAGCAGGCACAGCCAGCCAGCGGCTCTTACGAACGCCCACAGGCAGGGAGGATCCACCCCTTCTTCCCTGCTGCTGAGCCCTGGGACAGCCCACCCTCGCCCTCCGAGGGGCCCCAGGCTGGTGGTGGTGCTAGTGGGGTTGTGGGCGCCTCGGTGAGGTGGGGTTGGGGGGGTGGGAGGGGTGGGGCCGGAGAGCCAGCAGAGAGTCGCAGCGGAAGGGGGAGAGGGGGAAGGGGTGAGGGGGGTGGATTTCGGGCGGGGGCTCGCTCTCCGGGCCTCTCCAGGGATCCCGTGGAACTGAAAGCTGCTCCCTGGGTTCCCACGCGTCTTCATCGGGGAGAAACCAGCCTGGAAGGATGGAGTGGAGTCTGGAACTGTACCTCCGTGTGGGTCTTGAGTTTTACAGGCCCCTCTCGCGAGGAGCACCCGTGCCTGTGGGTGTCGCCATTGCCTGAACAGTCTCACTGCATAGGTGTGTGGCTCCCCATCGAAGACAGATCAAACCCAGAGACAAGAATCATCCCAGTGTGATGGCTTGACAATGGATTCCATTATCCCACTTAGCGTTGGGGAGTCGCGATTGTGGCTGGTTTGGAGGGGAGGCCGAAGAGGATGCTGTGCTTCCTCGCACTTCCCTGGTCTCGACTTTCTGGGTTCCCACAAGGCTCCAGAAGAAAACCGTCAACATCGTCAGCCTCTCGGGGTTGGGGTGGGACCGGAGAGAGGTGAGCAACCAGCCCGGTTGCAGAGGGCTGAGCGACGTGGAATCCAAAATCAGGCTTCAGTCCTCCTGAGTGTGGCTCCTCTGTTGTCGGTGGGTCAGGGGCTACAATAAGTCTGGCGATCATTCGCGGGGGCTCACCTAGAGGGATGTGTAGTCGGTAAACCACGTGGGTGAATACCCTTTGGCAACCCGATTCCCCGTCTTTTGTCTATGATGAAACCGCCCATTCCTTGAAGCGGCCAGACGAACGAGCGAGTGCCCGCCCGACCCGCTGCCAACCCTCAACCCGCCCGATTAAACACCGTTTTCCGGGCCGAGGGGTTGCTGTTGCTCCAGGAGTCCGGAGACCGCTTTTTCTCCCTGCCTTGCTCCCTCGGTCCCTTGCTCCCTCCGGAACTCCCTCTGCCCCTGTGTCCCTCTGTCTTTCCCTCCGTTCCACACTGCATCCCTCTCTCTGTCGGTCAGTCCCTCCCCCACTCTCTCCCTCCATCTGACCCTCCCTGCCTTCCAAAGTCTCTCCGCCCATCCTTCCGTCCCTCTAGGTCTCCTGTTCCTCTCTCCACCTGTGACTGCCTTCCTTCCCGCCTGGAAGGTTCAGCATCCCGTAGTGTGCCGGGGTGTGCCGGATCTGTGTACAGCTGCCAGAGGCACTCCACAGTGGCAGCTCCTGGGAGGCCACTAGAGGAACTGGGTGGCGAGCAACGGTGGAGTGGAGTCGCAGAGGGGGCGAGACCCGGGAGGGAGAGAAGGCCTGGACGCTGCTAGAGCCCGGTGTTTCACGGGATGTGGGCCTCCACCCGGCCCCGGGAAGGACGCATACTGCCGGGGCGGGGGTAGCTTGTTGTCAGTCAGGGGTGGGGTGGCCCGAGGAAAGGCAAAGAGAGCTCTGCCGGGGCTGCTCCCACAGGAGGCCAGGTGGCTGCCCGCTGCGTGTGCGGTAGGCGGCCCGCCCTTCGCGTACCTGGGCCGGCTCCGGGATGCACCGGGACGCCCAGGAAAGAATGGCAGTTCTCCTTTGTGCAGAGTGTCTCACTGGACCCAGACCTAGCAGGCAGGAATGCCAAGGATGGTGAGCCCGGAAGGAAGACACGCCACTCCATGCCCAGTCAGGGGTTCCCCGCGAAAGAGAGGCTACCGCCCTGCCGCGGACCCGTCCCCAGCCAGTCCTAAAAGCTCTCTCCACCACAGCAGAGCCGGTATTCTTCCTGCGCTGAGGGTGAGAAACCAGCCGGCGGGCTCTTCCGTTTTCTGCAGGTCCCCAGGGGCCTCGGTTTCTAGGAAAGGGTGCGCCTGCTGCACAGGAGTCCTAGGCACTGGGATCTCATCCAGCAGCAGGCCGGTGGGGAGTGGAGATGAGCTCCCCAGCTGCTGGCGCAGTGGGGAGGGCGCCCAGATGGCTTGCATCTGCCCCTGTGGCTCAGAGACCTCCGGGGGCACGGGCTTGGGAGGTGGATCTGCCCCGGTTTGGTGTTCCCATGCCGCCCCGTGACCTGAGGCCCCTGGCCCCAGCCCCCCCACGGACTGACCTGGGTCGTTTTGGCCTTAAGCACTGCCCAGCCCTGTGGCCCAGTTTGGGGGAGCCCTGGCTGTCAACCCGGCGCTTGGGGGCCTGGCAGGCCGTCGGCGCTGTGATGTGATTCCCCAGGCATGACTAGCTCCGAGGGGTTGTGAGAGGGACTCTAGCAAGGAGCTACGAGGGGTGGAAGGGGAGCCCGTTAGGGGGAGGAGCCAGGGTAAGCGTAGGCAAAATCCCCGCCTGCCGGGGCCACCGACCAGGGAGCAGGTGACACCCGCCGGGGGCTGCGTTGCAGGGGCTGCCTGCGTGGGCCGGCGCCCAGCCACCCGGTCCCGGGTGCCTGACCATTCTGTTCTGAAACCAGACGTGAATCCTGGACTCTGGGAAGCCCGTCTCTCTGGCCAGTCCTTCCTTGGGGGCGATGCCTGCAAAGTGATCCGCCTCAAAGGCTCGGAGGAGCAGGGCGGTCTGTGATGTGGTGACGGAGGTTCGCTTTCGCTTGCCTTCTTGCGGGCCACATCTGCCAGGCCAGGGCGGAGATTCCCGCCGGTGCTGCCTCAGCTGGGCGTGACCTCCGTTCTGAAACAGATCTTGACCTAGGCTCCGGGCAGCCCGATGGCCTGGGCCAGCCGTTCTCTAGTGCCAGAAGCGATGCAGGTCAGGTTGCTCTCAAAACAGGCTGCCAGGGCCTCCGCCTTGGGACCCAGGCAGTCTCCTCCCGCGTCCCTGCGTCCTTGCAGGCCCAGCAGGGGAAGTGCCATTGAAGGTGTGGGAAATGTCGTGGGGGAGGCACGCACAGCGTTCCGGTCCAGCCAGGAGGCTGGCGCAGACTGCCAGCGGCTCTTACGAAGGCCCACAGGCAGGGAGACTGCACCCCTTCTTGCCTCCCACTGAGCCCTGGGACAGCCCGCCCTTGCCCTCCGGGGCCCCAAGCGCGCTGAGGAGGAAGTACCCCGGGGACGTCATTGTCTTGGTGGGGCTGGGGCGTGGAGGTGAGTGGGGTTGGAGGGTGGGAGAGGGTAGAGACCCGAGTAGGGCACTGGTGGGAGGATGGGGGTGGAACAGGCAGGGCTGGTTGCCGACTCTCCCAGGGACCCTGCGGGAACTGGAAGCCGGTCCCTGGGTTCCCACGCATCTTCAGCAGGGTGAAAACCAGCCTGGAAGTGTGCAGTGGAGTGTGGAACTGAACCTCTGTTTGGGTCTTGAGTTTTACAGGCCCCCTCTCCAAGATGACACCCGATGCCTGCTTGTGTCGCCGTTGCCATGACAGTCTCACCCACGCAGGTGTGTGGCTCTCATCGAGGCAGAATGAAACCCAAGACAAGACCATCCCGGCGTGATGGCTTGGCGTGGATTCCCGATAATCCGCATAGCATTAAGAGTCTGAGGTGTGGCGTTTTGGAGGAGGAAATGAAAAGAGGATGCTGCTCTTCCTCCATTCCCTGGATGTTTCTGGCTGCCCTTGGGGCCTCCGGTGCTGGAAGCCGTCAGCATGGTCAGCCTTCCGGGGGTGGGGTGGGGGCGGAGGGCCCGTGAGCTACCCACGCCCTTACTCTTGCAGAGGGCGGTGACGAGGAATCGAAATCAGGCTTCAGTCCTCCTGAGTGTGGCTCCTGTTGTGGGTGAGGTCCGGGGCTGGCTGACCAGGCTCCCGATCGCGAGGTCTGGCCTGGGGATGTGTGGTCGTTAAACCGGTGGGTGAGCCACCCCACGGCAACCCAGTCATCATCTTTTGTCTTTGAGGAAACCACCCATTCCTTGGGGCGAAGCCCGGGGAGCGTCGAGGAGTGCCTCTCCGAGGAGCGCCCAGACCTCAGCACGCGCCCGAGCGCTGCCTGGAGGCCGAGGTTGCTGTTGCTCCAGGAGTCCGGAGACTACTTTTCTCCCTACCTTCCCTCCCTGGGTGCCTTGCTCCCCTCCGCTTCATTCTTCACTGTCCCTGTGTCGCTCTGTCCATTTCCCCTCCCGTTCCTCTCTCCACCTGTGCCTGCCTTACCTCCCACCTGGATGAGTCAGCATCCGGGGTGTGCCAGTCCTGGGGTCTCTGACCCAGCTGCCAGGCTCCGCGGTGCTTGGCTCCTGGGGAGCTGCAGGGGGCACGGGTTGGCGGCGATGGTGGAGCAGGCGCAAGTGGGGCTGGCGGCCCAGGAGGGAGAGAGGAGCCTGGGCAATGCAGGCCGGTGTTTAGGTGGGACGGGGTCTCCACTTTAGCCTGGGGAAGGCATATATGAGGGGCGGGGGAATTGCCCGGTGGTCAGGGGAGTGGGTGGCGTGGCCAGGAGAAGGCAAAGGCTCTGCGGGCTGCTCCCACAGGAGGCCAGGTGGCTGCTGCAAACCCACCTGTCTTGTGATGAGGCAGAGCCATACTGCTGAGGTACCTGGACTGGGATCCCCAGGACGCCCAGGAAAGAATATGGCCGTTCTCCTTTGTGCAGAGTCTCTCACCGGGCTCAGTCCTAGGAGGCAGGAATGCCAGGCGGGTCAGCCCGGAGGGAGGAGAGCCCACAACCCTCTCTATGCCCAGCCAGGTGTTCCTCGCGAAAGAGAGGCCACTGCAGTACCGCGAACCCGTCCCCAGCCCGCGTCCTAAAGTTCCTCCAGCAGAGCCCAGTATTCTTCCTCGCTGAGGGGTGGTTCCCGCCCGGCGGACTCTTCGGGTTCCTGCAGCTCCACGGGGGCCTCGGTTTCTAGGAATGGGTGCGCCTGCTGCAGAAACTCTGGGCACGCCATGATCTCATCCAGCAGCAGGCAGGAGGGAGTGGAGATGGCCCGGCCAGGGGGCTCCTGGGGGCCGGTGGGGAGGGAGCGCACCAGGGCTGACCTTTCACATCTGCTCCCTGCGGCGCTTGCTTGGAGCCCTCGGCGTGGGCTGGGGAGGTGAATCTGCCCCAGCTTGGGATTCCCAGGCCGCCCCGGCGACCTGGGTCTCCTGGCCCCAGCCCCACCACGGACTGCCCTGGGACGTGGGTGGCACGCCTTGGCCCTGTGTCCCAGCTTCAGCGGGCCCTGGATGTTCCACCGCGCAGGGGCCCGCCAGGCCCTCACGCTACACTTCCCAGTCCCACGGGCATTTGCTCAGGGGGTGCAGGGGCCACCAAGGCATCTGAGCGTGGGAGAGGGGTGCCTTCGGGAGGAGCCAGGGCGGCATACTCAAAATCCCCGCCTGCCGGGGCCACTGACGAGGGACCAGGGTGACAGCACGCCTGGGGCGCGTGCAGATGCAGCCTTCCCTGCGCCCGGCGCCCAGCCACCCGGTCCAGATTGCCTGGCCTCCCGTTCTGAAACCAGGCGGTAGATCCTGGACTCCGGGAGGCCCGTCTCTCTGGCCAGTCCTTCCCTGGTGGCAATGCCTGGATAGCGATCCTTCTCCAATGGCTGAGGCAGCAGGGCGTCTGGGATAAGGGTGGCCGAGTCAGCTTTCACCACCTGCCTTCTTGCAAGGCCAGCACGTCTCCCCGGCCAAGGCGGACGATTTCCCACCCGGTGCTGCCTCAGCTGGCGTGACCTCTCGTTCTGAAACCAGATCTGGACCCTGGGCTCTGGAACGCCGATTGCCTGGGGCAGCTGTTCTCTGGTGGGGTGGGTGGGGTTCGGCTCAAGAGGCCTGCCAGTTCCTACCGGCACTGCCCTGCGGGGTCCCAGGCAGATATCCTCCGCTGTCCTCTTCCTCGGGCTTCTGCGGGGAGGGTGCCGTTCAGAGGTGTCGGGGGAGCCATCGTGGGGAGCACCGCATAGCGTTCCGGTCCAGCCAGGAGGCTGTGAGACAGCCAGCCGGCACTTGCTGAGAGCCACAGGCAGGGAGGCTCCGCCCCTTCTTGCCTGCCGCTGAGCCCTGGTACAGCCCACCCTCGCCCTCCGAGGGGCCCCAGGGCACTGATGCCCCCGGGGCATCATTTTTAATGAGCCTGGGAGATGCATTGAGAGTGAGTGGCGGTGGCGAAGTGGGAGAGGTGGGGCCGGAGGCCAAAGAGAGACGCAGCAGAATGGGAAGAGGGGTAAGGGGTGAGGGGGGTGGGTTTCGGGCGGGGGCTGGTTCTCCGGGCCTCTCCACGGATCCTGTGGGAACTTGAAGCCGCTCCCTGGGTTCCCCACGCATCTTCAGCAGGGTGAAACCAGCCTGGGAGTGTGGAGTGGACTGTGGAACTGAACCTCTGTGTGGGTCTTCAGTTTTACAGGCCCTCTCTCCACGATGACACCCGATGCCTGTTTGTGTCGCCATTGTCATGACAGTCTCACCCACGCAGGTGTGTGGCTCCCATCGAAGAACTGGAAGCGAAACCCCAAGAGACAAGATACATCCCCATTGATGGCTTGTGATGGATTCCCTTGTCACTTGTGTGGGGAGTCCTGAGGTTTGGCGGTTTGGAGGGAGGCAGAGAGGATGCTGCTCTTCCTCCCATTCCCTGGATGTTCTGGCTGCCACTTGGGGGCCTCCAGAACAAACCGTCCAGCATGGTCCAGCTTCCAGGGTGGGGGAGTGGGAGCCGGAGATATGAGCTACCCACCCTCTTGCAGAGGGACGAAGCGACAGTGGGAGATCCAAATCAGGCTTCAGTCCTCCTGAAGTGTGGCTCCTCTCTGGCCAGCCGGTGTTGAGGGCTGGCCGGCCTGGCTCGATGCGGGTCTCAGCCGCGAGTGTGTGGTCGGTAAAGCCACGTGGGTGAATACCCGGCAGCCGATTCCCTGCGTCTTTTTTGTCTTTGAGGAAACCACCCATTCCTTGGGCAACAGAACGGGGGCGAAGGAGTGCCTCTCCGGAAGCTTAGCCAGACATCAGCATGCGCCGGGCGCTTACCCTTATCCCGGAGCGCGGGGCTGCTGTTGCTCCAGGAGTCCGGAGACTGCTTTCTCCCTGCGCCTTCCTCCCTCCGGTCCCTTGCTCCTCCACTTCCCTCCCTCTGTCCCTGTGTCCCTCTGTCATTCCCTCCGTTCCTCACTGCCTCCCTCTCTCTGTCGGTAAGTCCCTCCCTCCCTCCCTCCCTCCATCCCTAAATCCCTGCCTTCCAAAGTCTCTCCACCCATCCTTCCGTCCCTGTAGGTATCCCGTTCCTCTCTCCACCTGTGCCTGCCTTCCCTCACGCCTGGATTTAGGTCAGCATCCGAGTTGTGCCGAGGTCTGGAGATTACCGATACAGCTGCCAAGGTGCTCCCATGAGGTAGCAGCTCCTGGGGAGGCCATGGAATCGAGCCTAGACCATGCAGAGCCAGGTATTATTTCCTTGAAGCGAGAGTCCTCCACCAGAGCCCGGAGGTAATAGCACTTAAATTGCAGGGGGGAAGCCAGGGCCGGGGCGGGATGGTGGCGGGAAGAAAAGAGAGCTTTGCGGGGCTGCTCCCACAGAGGGCCAGGTGGCTGCCCACAAACCCGCGTGTGTGCGGTAGATGATCCGCCTGCTGGTACCTGGGCTGGCTCCGGGATCCCCGAGACATCCAGGAAAGGCAGGCAGGGTCCTTGCTGTGGGGTGCCTGGGAAAACGTTCCTGGGAGCTGGGCGGGTGGGCAGGAGGGAGGCCACCCTCCTCCATGCCCAGCCAGGGTTCCCCGCTAAAGAGAGGCCACCCAGCAGCTGGCGGGTAGACCCGTCCCCAGCCCGTGTCCTAAAGCTCCTCCAGCAGGGGAGCCCAGTGTTGCTTTCCCCTCGCTGAGGGGGTGGTTCCAGCCAGCCCAGATGGCTCTTCCAGAGGGGTCCCACCCTGCAGCTCCCGGGGCTTGGTTTCCTAGGAAAGGGTGCGCCTGCACTTAGAATTTCTAGGCACGCCAGAGATCATCCAGCAGCAGGCGGAGGAATGGGGCAAGCGCCGGGCTCCTGGGGGGAGTTGGGGGAGGAGGGCGGACAGCATTTTGCTCATGCAGCGTGGAGCCCTCCGGGGGCGCGGGCTGGGGAGGTGGAGCTGCCACAGCTTGGGGTTCCCACGCCGCCCGGCGACCTTGAGCCCCAGGCCCCAGCCCTACATGGACTGCCACCCTAGGACGTGGGTAGGCATAAGCTTACTTGCCCCAGCCCCCTGTGGCCCAGCTTGAGCGGGTCCTGTCTGTCCCACACCGCAGGGGCCGGGCAGTCCGTCGCGCTGCGTGTCCCGTTCCCCCGTGCATTTCCTCGGGGGGTGCGGAGGCCACCGAAGTGTCTGAGGGTGGGAGACGGCCCCTTCGGGAGGAACCAGGGCGGTGTAGGCAAAATCCCCACCTGCCGGGGCCACCGACCAGGGAGCAGGGTGACACCCGCCCAGGGAGCCCGTGTTGCAGGGGCAGCCAGTGTGCGCTGGCACCCGTGCCACCCGGTCCAGCGTTCCTGGCCCTTCGGTTCTGAAATGAGACGCGAATCCTGGACTCCAGGAGGCCCGACTCTCTGGCCAGTCCTTCCCTTGTGGCGATGCCTGGAGTTACTTGATACTTTCCAAAGGCTCGAAACGCTTGAAACCATCAGGATGGGGTGGCGGAGGTCCCACTTTAGCCTGCCATGCTTGCACAGCCACGTCTCTCCCGGACAGAGGCGGAGGTTCCAGCCGGTGCCTTGCTGCACCTCGCTGGCTCTTATTCTGAAACCAGATGGACCCTGGGCGCCCGAATGCCGATGGGATGGGCAGCTTGGATTCTCTGGTGGCGATGCCGGTTACGGGTTCGCTCAAAGCTTGAGCTCACATGACCTACGCTTCCCTCGAGGAACTGCCGGTCTCCTCCACTGTCCCTCGTCCTCCGAGGCTTCCATGAGGAGGGTACCCCGTTCAAAGGTGTGGGAGAGCCATCGTGAGAGCACCGCACAAGCGTTCCCGGTCCGACCAGGAGGCAGCATGAGCAACCTGTGGGTCTTCTGAAGGCCAGCCCACAGGCAGGGGAGGCTCCCTCCTTCTTGCCTGCGGCTGAGCCCTGGGACAGCCCACCCTCCGCCCTCTGAGGGGCTCTAGGGCACTCATTCTCACGGGGCGTGGTGGTGCTGGTGCGGTTGGAGGCATTGGGTGAGGTGAGGTTGCGGGGGTGAAAGGGTGGGAGCCAGAGGCCAGAGGGACATGGAGGTGGGAGGAGGAAGGGGTGAGGAGGGGTGGGTTTAGGCGGGGGCTGTCTCTGGGGTCCTCTCCCGGGTATCCCGGTGGTGGGAACTGGAAGCAGCTCCTGGGTTCCCACATATTTCAGCAGGGAGAAACCAGTCTGGAAGTGTGGAGTGGAGTGTGGAACTGAACCTACTTGTAGCTCTTGAGTTTTAAAGTCCCCTTCCCCGCAAAGACACCCGATGCCTGTGGGTGTCGCTGTTGCCGTGACAGTCTCACCCACGCAGCTGTGTGGCCTCAGTCGAAGGCCAGAGCGAAACCCCAGAGACAAGACTTACATTCCAGCATTGATGGCAGCGATGGATTCCACGTGTCCAGCAGCGTGCCGGGGAATTTCGCGGTGTGGCGGTTTGGAGAGGCAGAGAGGATGCCTCTTCCTCCCTTCCCTGGATGTTTCTGGGTGCCCACCCAGCGGCTCCGGGCTCAAGCCGTCAAGATGGTCACCCTCTGGCGGGGAGTGGGGGTGGGGCCCGGAGGCATTGAGCTACCGGCCCCCTTGCAGAAGAGCGAGCAGCGTGGAATCAATGGGGCTTCCAGTCCTCCTGAGTGTGGCTGCTCTGTGGTGGGTGTGGTCCCGGGGCTGGCCGGCCTGGCGGCTCGCTCGCGGGGCTTCGGCCTGGGGTGTGGTCGGTGGGTAAACCGGGTGCGTCACCCACGGCCCGAGTCCCGTCTTTTGTCTTTGAAGTACCCATTCCTTGAACCTTGTAGCGGACCCGAGGCGAACAAGTGCCCGCCGGCCGCCGCAACCCTCAGCCCGGGCGCCACGTTCCCTGGGCGGGGCTGCTGTTGCTCCCAGGGAGACTGCTTTTTCTCCCTGCCTTCCCCTCAGCCCTTGCCCTCCCTCCCGCCCTGCCTCTGTCCCTGTGTCCCTCTGTCTTTCCCTCCTTTCCTCACTGCCTCCCTCTCTCTGTCGGTCAGTCCCTCCTCCCCCTCCCCTCCTGCCTTCCAAAGTCTCTCCACCCATGCTTCCGTCCACTGGTCTCCGTTCCTCTCTCCACCTGTGCCTGCCTTTCCTCCCGCCTGGAGCAGGGTCAGCATGCGAGGGTGAGCCGGGTTCTAAGGGTCAATGTACTGCATGAGGTGGCAGCTGCAGGGAGCCATGAGGGCAGTGGTTGGCGACTGTGGTTGGAGGCGCCCAGAGGAAGCGAGCCCAGAAGGAGAGGCCTGGAGACTGCCGGGCCCCATGTTGCACGGGGGCCAGGGGGTCTCACAGCCTGGGAAGAGCCCGAATACAAGGCTGGGGGGTAGCCGGTGGTCAGGTGGAGGTTGGGTGGAGGAAAGCCAAAGAGAGCTCTGCCGGGGCTGCTCCCACAGGAGGCCAGGTTGCTGCCTGCAAACCCATGCGTGCGTGGCAGGGGGCCCGCCTGCTGGTACCTGGGCCGGCTCCGGGATCCGGGGACGCCCAGGAGAAAAGAATGGCAGTTCTCCTTTTTCCAGAGACTCTCACGGGCCTGAGATCCCTAGGAGGCAGGGAATGCCAGGCGGGTCAGCCTGGAGGGAAAGCCACGCCCTCCATGGCCAGGGGTTCCTTGGCGAGGCCACCGACCTGCCGCGACCCCGTCCCCACCCCGCTTCATAAAGCTCCTGCAGCAGAGCCCGGTATTCTTCCTCACTTAGGGGTGGTTCCAGATCGGCGGGGCCTTCCAGTTCCTGCAGCTCCCCCGGGTCCTCGGTTTCTAGGAAAGGGTGGGCCTGCTGCAGAAACTCTGGGCTTTGCCAGGAGATCATCAGTAGCTTGAGCTGGAGGTGGAGTCAGCCCGGCCTGAGGCATTTGGTAGGAGGTCACCCGGACAGGTTTGCATCTGCTCCTGTGGCGCAGGCCCTCGGTGGGCAGGGGAGGTGGAGCTGCCCGGCTTGGGGTTCTAAGCGACCCGGCGGCCATTTAGCCCCAGCCACCATGGACTGCCTGGAATGTGGGTGGCACAAGCACGCCTTGGTCCTGTGGCCCAGCTTGAGTGGGCCCTGGCTGTCCCAAAGTGCAGGGGCCCGGCAGGCCATCGCGCTGCAGGTCCTGGTCCCAATTTGCTCGGCAGGGGTCGCGAGCCACCCGAGGGGTGGGAGAGGGCAGCTTCAGGTGTAGCCAGGGTGGCGTGGGCAAAATCCCGCCTTCCAGGGCCACCAACCAGAACAGGGTGCGGCACCCGGCAGGGCAGCGTTACGGGGGCGGGAGTGCGTGCGCCAGCGCCATGTCACCCGGTCCCGGGTGCCTGTTCCATAGGTTCTGAAAACAGACGTGAATCCTGGACTCCGGGAGGCCCGTCTCTCTAGCCAGTCGCTTCCACGGGTAGCCATGCCTGGGCGATCCTTCTCTCAAATATTAGGGCAACGGGGCCGAATGGGATGGGGTGACGGAGGTCGCTTTAGCCTGCCTTCTTCGGGCCCGCCTCCCGGCCAGGGCAGGAGATTCCCACGTCCCAATGCTGCCTCAGCTGGCGTGGCCTCCCTTCTGAAACCAGATCTGGAACCTGGGCTCCGGGCGCCCGATGGCCAGGAGCCGGCAGTCTCTAGGTAGCGTGCGAGTGCGGAGTTGCGCTCAAAGCAGGCTCGGGCCTGGCACCTCGGGTCAAACGGAGTCTCACCTGCCCGTCCTCGTCCTGAGGAGCTACTGCGGGGAGAATGCCCGTTCGATAGTGTCGGAAACCACATCAGCGAACACCGCAAAGCGTTACAGCAGCTGGGAGGAGGCCGAGGCAATAGCAGCATGAAGAGCCACAGGCAGGGGGCTCACCCTTCTTGCCTGCCGCTGAGCCCTGGACAGCCCGCCCTCGCCCTCCGAGTGAACCCAGAACACAGATGCCCCCGGGGCTTGGGGGTGCTGTGAGTGGGGGTGGAGGCATTGGGTGAAGTTGGGGTTGGGTGATGTGGGAGGGATGGGGCGGAGAGCTGAAGAGACACAACAGAAGGGGCTGAAGCCCGGAGAAGGGGTGTGGGGAGTGGTTTTGGGAGGCTGGCTCTCTGGGCTCTCCGAGGGGATCCGGGAACTGAGCCGCTCCCTGTTTTCCCAAGCATCACTGTGGGGCAAAACAGCCTGGAAGTAGCAGGTGGAGTGTGGAAATGAACCTCCGTGTGGGTCTTGAGTTTTACAGGCACCCTCATGAAGACACCCGATGCCTGTGGGTGTGCATTTGCCGTGACCCAGTCTCACCCCATGCAGGTGTGTGGCTCCCGTGAACCATAGCGAAACCCAAGACAAATACATCCCGGTAATGGCTTGACAGTGGATTCCCATGTTCCGCGTTAGAGTCTGCGTTGTGAAAGCCCAGCCCAGGCTGGAGGGGCCAGCCCGAAAAGATGATGCTCTTCTCCCTTCCTGGATGTTCTGGGTGCCACTTGGAAGTCTCCGGAGAAAACCAACATGGTCAGCCTCTCGAGAGGGTGGGGGTGGGGCCGGAGACACATGAGCTACCGGCCCCCTTGCAGAAAGGAGCAGGCGGCGATGGAATCATAATCAGGCTTTTACCGTCCTCACAGGTGTGGCCCTCTGTGAAGTGCGGCTGGTGGGGCTGTCGACTGTTGCTCGATGCGGGGCTCGGCCCAGGATGTGTGGTGGGTAAACCACGTGGGCGATTCCACGGCAACTGATAGCGTCTTTCATCTTTGAAACATTCACTTTGGGCGACAGAGCGGGGAGAGCAGGTTCCCGCGGCGCCGCCCAGCCCTCAGCCCGCGCGGTACCATTTTCGGGCGCGGGGCGCATTTGCTCCAGGAGTCTGGAGCCGCTTTTCTCCCGGCCTTCCTCCTGGGTCCCTTGCTCCCTCCACCCACTCCGCCATTCCTGTGATACGTGTCTTTCCCTCCGTTCCTCAATGCCTCCCTCTCTCTGTCCGGTCCCTCCCTCCTCCCACTCACCATCCTTCCTCCACTGCCTTAAGAATCTCTCACTTATCCCCTTCCTTCCTTCTAGGTCCAACCGTTCCTCTCCACCTGTGTGCCTGCCTTCCTTCCAGCCTGGAAGGTCAGCATCGAGAGAGTGCGGGAATACAGGTCTCGCGTCCAGCCGCCAAGAGGCTCCCACAGTGGCAGCTCCCTAAGGAGGCCGCAGAGGCACAGGTTGGCAGCGACAGTGAGCAGGAAGCACAGAGGGAGCCCGGGGAAGGAAAGGCCTGGGCGCTGCCGGGCCCTGTGTTTGGGGGCGGGGTCTCCCGTCAGCCCGGGGAAGTAGGAGCGCGTGCACGGGCATGGTGTAGCTGGTGGTCAGGCGAAGGTGGGGTGGAGGAAAGGCAAGAGAGCTCTGCCGTGGCTGCTTCCACGGGAGGCAAGGTGGCTGCCCTCAAACCCGTGCGTGCGCGGTAGACGTCCCGCCTGCTGGTACCTGGGCCCCGGGATCCCCGGGATGCCCAGGAAAGAATGGCAGTTCTCCTTTGTTCGGAGTCTCTCACCGGGCCCAGTCCTACAGGGCAGAATTCCAGGCCAGCCAGCCGGAGGAGGAGCCACGCCCTCCATGTACCCAGCCAGGAGGTTCCCAGCAAAGAGGCCACCGCCCTGTCGCGACCCCGTCCCGAGCCCGCGTCCTAAAGCTGCTCCAGCAGAGCCCGGTATTCTTCCTCGCTGAGGGGTGGTTCCAGCCCGGCGGGCTCTTCCATTCACAGCTCCCGGAGACACACCGGTTTCTAGGAAAGAGTGCTTCTGCAGAACTCTGGGCATGACAGGAGCTCATCCAGCAGCAGGCCGGAGGGCAGTGGAGACGAGCGCCCGGGCTCCTGTGGTGGTGGGAAGGGGGCCCGGAAGGCTTGCATTTGCTCCTGCGGCGTGGAGCCCTCCCGAGTGGGCGCTGGGAGTGGGCTACCCGGCTTGGGGTTCCCAGCGCCCCGGCGACGTGGGCCCCTGGCCCCAGACACCCCTGGACTGCCCTGGGACGTGGGTGTCCAAGCATACCGTGGCCCTGTGGCCCTGCTTGAGTGGGCCATGGCTGTCTCACTGTGCAGGGGCCTGGCGGGCAGTCCTTTCTTGGTCCCTGTGCCCCGGGCATTGCTGAGAGTGCGAGGAGGAGCCCACCCGAGGCATCTGAGGGTGGAGGGCCTTGCTGGGAGCCAGGGCGTAGGCAAAACCCCTTCCTGCCGGGGCGTGGGCGACCGGGAGCAGGGGTGACGCTGCCACGCCGGGGCGCGTTGCAGGGGCTGCCTGCGTGCAACGGCGCCCTGCCACCCGGACCCGGGTGCCTGTCCTTTCGGTTCTGAAACCAGACGTGAATCCCTGGACTCTGGGAGGCCATATTGTCTCTGGCCAGTCCTTCCCTGCTGGCGGTGCCTGGAAAAGCCATTCTTCTGAAGGCACCGAACAACAGGGCCATCGGGATGATGAATTAGAGGAGGTCGCTTTAGCCTGCCTTCTTGCGGGCCGCGTCTCCCCGGCCAGGGTGGAGATTCCCACCGGTGCTGCCTCAGCTGGCATGACCTCATCATTCGAAACCATATGTCTGGACCTGGGCTCGAGCGCCCGATATCCTGGGCCAGTCGTTCTCTGTTAGCGTGCGATGCGAGGTTCAGCAATCAGGCTCGCAGGGCAACCTCGAGGGTGAAGCAGTCTTTCCTTTGCTGTCCTCTTCCTCGGGCTTCCGCGGGGTGCCAGTCCGAAGGTGTTGGGAAAACCATCGCTGAGGCCACCGCGCGGCGTTCCAGGAACCAGCCAGAGTGCGGCGTGGGCAATAGCATCTCTTATGAAGGCCCACAGGCAGGGAGGCTCCACCCTTCTTCCCTTCTGCTGAGCCTTGAGACAGCCCGCCCTCGCACTCCGAGGGGCCCCGCATAATGATAGGCCAGTGGTGATGCTGGTGAAATTGAGTGGTCGTGGGTGATGTGGGAGTGGGGGAGTGGGAGGGGTGGGAACCCAGGTGGCCAGGAGACGCAGCGGAAGTGGGAGAGGGGGGTGAAGGGCGTGGGTTTCGGGCAGTGGCTGGCAATCCTGGCCTCTCCAGGAGGCGCCGGTGGGAGCGGAAGCAGCTCCCCTGGGTTTACGCATCTTCCTTGAGAGAAACCAGCCTGGAATGGTGTGGTGGAGTCTGGAACTGAACCTCCGTGTGGGTCTTGAGTAAACCCCTCTCAGAACACCTGATGTCTGTTGGTAGCCATTGCGTGAAACAGTCACACCCGCATGGTTTGTGGCTCCCGTGGGAACCAGAACAAAACCCAGAGAAAGATACATCCCGGTAGTGGCTTGGCCAGTGGATTCCCGTGTCCATAGCGTGGGGGTCTGCAGTGTGTGCCGTTTAGGAGGCAGAAGAGTGGATGCTGCTTACCCTTCCCACAGACTGTTTCTGGTGCTTTCACTTGGGGCTCGAGCAAACTGTCAACATGGTCAGAATCTCGTGCTGGTGGTGGGGCCGGAGAGACGTGAGTTACCGGCCCCCTTGCAGAGGGATGAGCGATGTGGAATCCGAAATCAGGCTTTAGTCCTCCTGAGTGTGGCTCCTCTGTTGTCGGTCGGGGCTGTTGACCTGGCGCTCCGCTGCGGGGCTCGGCTTGGGGATGTGTGGTCGGTAACCGGTGGGTGCTCTGCGGCAACCCGGGATCCGTATTTTGTCTTTGAGGAAACCGCCCATTCCTTGGGCGACAGATCAGGGGTGAACGAGTGCCCCGCCGGCCGCCGCCAAACCTCCCAGCCAGCGCCCGGGCGCCTTCCCCACGTTCACCCAGGCAGGGCTTTTGTTGCTCAGGAGTCCGAGAACGCTTTTTTCTCCCCTGCCTTCCTCCCTCGGTCCCTTGCTCCTCCCGCCCTCCCCTCTGTCCTGTGTCCCTCTGTCTTTCCCTCCGTTCCCTCACTGCCTCCCTCTCTGTCGGTCACTCCCTCCCTCCCTCCTGCATCTCTCCCTCCCTGCCTTCCAAAGTCTCTCCGCCGTCATTCCCATCCCTCTAGGTCTCCCGTTGCTTCTCTCCACCTGTGCCTGCCTTCCCTCCCGCCTGGAAGGGTCAGCATCCCGTGTGTGCCCGGGGTCTGGTGTCTGTGTACAGCCGCCAGGCCCTCCACGGTGGCAGCTCCTGGGTGGCCGCAGAGGCACGGGTTAGCCCCAGCGCGTTCGGCCCGAGGAGGCATGAGAACAAGTAGGGAGAGCCTGGGACGCTTCCAGGGCCTGGTGTTTCGCGGGATGGGGGTCTCCACCCAGCCCGGGGAAGGATGCATACTGCCGGGGCGGGGGGTAGCCGGTCGTCAGGCGGGGGTGGGGTGGCCAGAGGAAAACAGAAACTCACGGGAGCTGCTGCGCTGGGAAGCCAGGTGGCTGCCCGCAAACCGCGCAGGCGGTGGACCAGCCCACCTGCTGCCCTGGGCGGCTCGGATCCCCAGCTGTATGCCCAGAAGAATGCTTGGTTCTCCTTTGAAATGCCCGGAGTCTCTCACAAGCCCAGTCCTAGGAGGCAGGAATGCCAGGCAGGTCAGCCCGGAGGGAAGACAAGCCCCTCTATGCTCAGCCAGTGTTTCCCCGCGAAAGAGAGAGGCCACCGCCCTGCCGCGACCCCGTTGCCAACTCGCGTCCTAAAGCTCCTCCAGCAGAGCCCGTTATTCTTCCCTCATGAAGGGTGGTTCCAGCCGGCCGGGCACCTTCTGATTCCTGCAGCTCCCCCGGGGCCTCAGTTTCTAGGAAATGCTGCGCATGCTGCAGAAACTCCCTGGGCATGCCAGGATCTCATCCATCAGCAGGCCGGAGGGGAGTGGAGACGAGCGCCCAGGGCTCCTGGGGAGCTGATGGGGAGGGAGGCACCCAGGGGCTTGACTTGCATCTGCTCCTGTGGCCTTGAGCCCCTCCGAGAAGCGGGCTGGGGTGATGGAACTACCCGCTGGGTTCCCCGCCCGCCCGGCGACCTAGAACCCCTGGCCCCAGCCTCACCATGGACCTTGCCGGGCGTGGGTGGCACAAACGGCCCTTTGGCCCAGCTTGGCGAGCCCTGGATGTCCCCACCGTGCATGGGCCCGGCGAATGCGTGCTGAAATTAAATGTCCCCGTCCCAGGGCGTTTGGTTGGGGTGCGGAATACCGGCGTCTGGCGGTGGAGGAGCCACTTCAGGAGAACCTGCAGGGTGGGCGTAGGCAAAATGCATGCGGTGCCACCCGACCAGACGGGTGACACCGCGGGGCCGCGTTGCAGGGGCCACCTGCGTGCGCCGTTGCCCTGCCACCCTGTACCAGGTGCCTGGCCCTTCGGGTCTGAAACCAGACGTGAATCCTTGACTCCGCGAGGCCCGTCTCTCTGGCCAGTCCTTACCTGGTGGCGATGGCTGGAAAGCGATCCTACTCAATGGCTCGGAGCAGCATGGCCGTCTGGGATGGGGTGATGGACGTCGGCTTTAGCCTGATTCCTTATGGTCCGCATCTCTCCGGCCATGGCGGAGATTCCCGCCGGTGCTGCCTCAGCTGGCGTGACCCCTTGTTCTGAAACCAGGTCTGGACCCTGGTCTCCGGAACGCCTAAGTCATGGGTCAGCCGTTTTCTGGTTTCGATGGCCGAGTAGAGGTTCGGCTGAAAGCAGGCTCGCAGGGCCTCACTTTGCCTCAGGGTCCAGACGAGATCTCCTCCATGCCATCCTCGAATCCTCGGGCTTCCGTGGTGAGGGTGCCCGTTCGAGTGTCCAGGAGAGCCATGCAGCGGAGCACCGCACGGCGTCCAGTCCATCCCCTGGAGGCGGCGCGAGAGAGCCAGCCGGACTACTCACGAAATCACAAAGCAGGGAGGCTCCACCCCTTCTTGCCTGCTGCTGAGCCCTGCGACAGCCCGCCCTCGCCCTCCGAGGGGCCCCCAGCTTTACCTGTGCCCCTGGGGCGTGGTGGTGCCAGTGGGGGCACAGGGGCACTGGAGTGATGTGTGGGAGGTTGTTGGGGTTGGGAGGGGTGGGGCCGGAGGCCAGAGAGATACAGCGGAAGGGGGAGAGAGGGGGAAGGGGTGAGGGGGGTCAGTTTCAGGCGGGGGCTGGCTCTCCGGGCCTCTCCACGCATCCAGCAGAACAGAAAGCCGCTCGCTGGTTTCCACAGCAGCGTCTTCAGCAGGGAGAAACCAGCCTGGGAAGGGAGTAGGTGGGTATGGAACTGAAACTCCGTGTTGGTCTTGAGTTTTTCAGGCCCCATCTCCACGAAGCTTACACCGATGCCTGTGGGTGTCGCCATTGCCGTGACAGTCTCACCCACGCAGGTGTGTGGCTCCCGTCGAAGACCAGAGCGAAACCCCAGAGAAAAGATACATCTCCGGCGTGATGGCATGACGATGGATTACAGTGTCCCACAACGTGGGGAGTCTGCGGTGTGAGTTTGGAAGGGAGGCGAAAGATCGGCCTTTTCCCTCCCTTCCCTGGATGTTTCTGGGTGCCGCGGAACGTCGAGACAAACCGTCAACATGGTCAGCCTCTCGGTGTGGGGGTGTGGTGGGAGAGACGTGAGCTACCGGCCCCCTTGCAGAGGGCCGAACGAGGTGGAATCCGAAATCAAGCTTCAGTCCTCCTGAGTTTGGCTCCTCTGTGGTGGGTGGTCAGGGGCTGTGCATTACAAGCTCCTCTCTTGGAGGCTCGACCTGGGGATGTGTGGTGACAAACCACGTGGATGAATACCCGGCAGCCGAGTCCCGTCTTTTGTCTTTGAAACCGCCCATTCAGCAGGCTGACCCGGAATCAGGGGAGTGAGCAGGGTGCCCGCCGGCCGCCCTTCCAGCCCTCAGCCAACGCTTTCCGTTTTCCGGATCTGCCGACTTCTGTTGCTCCAGAGTCAGGAGACCGCTTTCTCCCAGCCTTCTTCCCTGGGTCCCTTGCTCCCCTCCCATCCCTCGATCTGGCTGTGTCGCTCTGTCATTCCTCCGTTCCTCACTGCCTCCCTCTCTCCGTAGGTCATTCCCTCCCTCCCTCCCTCCCTCCATCCCTGCCTTCCAAATTCTCTCCGTATCCTTCCAGCCTTCCTGAGTCTCCGTTCCCCTGTCCACCTGTGCCTGCCTTCCCTCCCGCCTGGAAGGGTCAGCATCCCGGTTGTGCCCGGGGTCTGTGGTCACGTGCATCTGGCTCCGGAGGCCCAGCTCCTGGGCGCCATGAAACGCGGGTTGTGTAACGTTAATAGTGGAGGTGCAGTGGCGAGCCGGGAAGGGAGAGAGAGGCCTAGACTGCTGGGGCCGGTGATTGTGGCGGTGCCTCCCACGCAGCCTGGGGAAGGAGGCAAACTGCTGGGGCGGGGGTGGCCGGTGGTCATGCGGGGGTGGGGTGTCCCGAGAAAAGACAGAGAGCTCTTCCAGGCTCACTCCCACAGGAGGCCAGGTGCCCGCCAAACCCTCACGTGCCCGCGATGGGTGGCCTGCCTGCGGGTGCCTGGGCAGGCTCAGGGATCCCAGGACACCCAGGGAGTATGGCAGTTCTCCTTTGTCGCGAGGTCCTCAGGCCCCAGTCCTGGGAAGCAGGAATGCCAGGCAGGTGGAGGAAGGGCAGCATGCCTCCATGCCCAGCCCTGTGATTCCCGTGAAGAGGCCACCCAGCCTGCGACCCGTCCCCAACCCACGTCCTAAAGATCCTCCAGCAGAGCCCGGTATTCTTCCTCGCTGAGGGGTGTTTCCAGCCCGGCGGGCTCTTCCGATTCCTTCAGATACCCTGGTGACTCGTTTTCTAGGAAAGGGTGCGCCTGCTGCAGAAACTCTGCGCACGCCAGGAGCTCATCCAGCAGCAGGCCGGAGGGTGGGGCAGCCCTGGCTCGGAGGAGGCTGTGCCGGAGGGGCCGCCGGACGGCCCATCTGCTCCTGCGGCGTGGAGCCCTTGAGTCACTTGTGGGGGATGGGAGGTGGAGCTGCCCGGCCTTGGGGTTCCATGCAGCCACCCGGCCGCCAGGCAGCCTCTGGCCCCAGGCCCTACGGACTGCCCTGGGGCGTGGGTGCGTAACCATACTTGGCCCTGGGGCCCAGCTTGAGCGGGCCCTGGCTGTCCAACCATGCAGGGGCCCAGCAGGCCGCCGTGCTGTGGGTCCCGGTCCCCGGACATTTGCTGCTGGGATTTCTTGAGGAGCCACCGAGGCATCTGTGAGGGGTGGGAGGGTCCCTTAGAGAGCCAGGCGGCGTGGGAAAAATCCCCACCTGCTGGTCTGCGACTGGGAGAATGCGGCACTGCTGTCTCGTGGCCCCGCGTTGCAGGGGCGCTAGCGCCCGGCACCCTGCCACCTGGTCTCGGGTGCCTGGCCCTTCTGTTCTGAAACCAGACGTGAATCCTGGACTCCAGGAGGCCCGTCTCTCTGGCCAGTCCTTCCCACAGGTGGCGATGCCTGGAAAGCAATCTTTCTCTTAAAGGCTCGGGCAGCAGGGCCGTCTGTGATGGGGTCACGGAGGTCTGCTTTCGCCTGCCTTCTTGCGGGCCGCATATCCCCGGCCAGGGCAGAGATTCCCGCCTGTGCTGCCTCAGCTGGCATGACCTCTCGTTCTGAAACCACTTGTGGATCCTGGACTCTGCAACGCCGACGGCATGGGCCAGCCGTTCTCTGATGGCGATGCCCGGGTATGGGTTCCGCTCAAAGCAGGCTCGCAGGGCCTCGCTGTGTCTTTGGGTCCAGAGGAGTCTCCTCTGCCGTCCTCGTCCTCGGGCTTCCACGGAGAGTGTGCCGTTCGAAGGTGTCGGGAGAGCCGTCGCGGGGAAGCACTACTGCAGTGTTCCTGTGTGTCCAGGCAAGAGGCGCAGACAGCTAGCGGCTCTTATGTAGGCCCACAGGCAAGGAGGATCCACCACTTCTTGCCTGCCATGGAGCCCTGGGACAGCCCGCCCTCGCCCCCCGAGGGGCCCCAGCGCACTGATGCCCCCAGGGCGTGGTGGTGCTGTGGTGGGGTTTGGGGCTTGGGGTGAGGTGGGGTTGGGGTGGTGGGAGTGGTGGGGCCGGGAGGGCCAGAGGAGTACTTGTGAGTGGAGAGAGGGGGAAGGGAGGTTGAGGGGTGGGTTTCAGAGGCCCGGGGGCTGTCTCTCCGGGCCTCTCCAGGGATCCCTTGAGGCGAGGAGGCTACTCCCTGGGTTCCCGTGTCTTCAGCAGGGAATCCCAGCCTGGAAGGGTGGAGTGGAGTGTGGAACTGAACCTCCGTGTGGGTCTTGAGTTTACAGGCCCCCTCTCTGTAGAGACACCCGATGACTGTAGGTGTCGCCCGTTGCGTGACAGTCTCAGTCGCACCCAGGGTATGTGGCTCCGTGGAGAGACCAGGCGAAACTCCAGGAGACAAGATTACTACATCTCCGGCGTGATGGCTTGTGATGGATTCCCGTGCTCCCATAGCATTAAGGAGTCCTGCAGTGTGTGGCCAGTTGGGAGGGGCTGAAGGAAGATGCTGCCCTTCTCCTTCCCTGAATGTTCCTGGGTGCCCGCAGGCTCCCGAGCAAACCCGTCAGCATGGTCAGCCTCCCGGGGTGGCGGTGGGGCAGTAGAGAAGTGAGCTACTGACCCCCATGCAGAGGGCTGAGCGACGTGGAATCCGAAATCAAGCTTCAGTCCTCCCGAATTTGGCTCCTCTGTGAGTGGGGTGGTTGGGGCTGTCGGCCTGGCTCTCCTTCTGGGGCTTTCGGCGTGGGAAGATGTGTGTTCCCGGTAAACCACGTGGTGAATATACCCTGGAAATCAGGTTTCCATGGCATCTTTGGGAAGCTTACGCCCATTCCTTGAAGGCGACAGAACCGTGTGCCCATTTCCACCCGCCATCCCTTCCACCATTCCATGGCTTTCACTCCAGTCCTTCCTTTCCACCATTCCACTCCACCCCTGTCCATGTCCACTGCTCTTTCCTCCACCTCCCTCTGCTCCGGTCCCTCCTCCCTCCCTCCCTCCCCTGCATCTCTCCCTCCCCTGCACCTTCCAAGTCTCTCCATGTCATTCCATCCCTCTAGGTCTCCGTCCCTCCTGATGCCTGCCTTCCCTCCCGCCTGGAAGGTCAGCATCCCGGGTGTGCCGAGGTCTAGATGGCGTGCAGCAGCCAGAAGCCTCCACAGTGGCAGCTCATGGGAGGCACTTAAGAGCCTGGGATGTAAGGCGTGACAGTTTGGGAGAGCAGGGGCAAAACACGGCAGAGAAATTTCAGATACTGACAGAGCCTACAGTGTTCCTTGAGACGAAGTCACCTGCTCTGAAGGAGCGCACCCTGTTTCCGAAGCCAGAGAGTAGCAGTCGTCAAGCGGGGTGGGGTAAGCGGAAGAGCAAGAAAACTCTGCGAAGGCTACTTCGCACAGGAAACCAGGTGGCGCACCCCGCAAACCAGCGATGGCTGAGTAAAATGACCACCTACTGCTAACTAGGCAACTCCGAGGATACCCCGTCAGCCAGGAAGAATGGCAGAGATTCTCCCTTTGTCTGAGGTCTCTACTCACTGGAGCCCAGTCCCTGGGAAGGGCAGGAATGCAGGCAGGTCAGCCCGGGAGGAAGACATTCCCCTCTATGCTCAGCCAGTGGATCCCCAGCCCGAAGAGGCCACCGCCCTGCCCGGCGACCCCGTCCAGCCACGTCCTGGCTCCTTCGGCAGAGCCCCGGTATTCTTCCCTGGCTGAGGCTGGTTCCAGCCAGGTGCTCTTCCTCGGTTCCTGCAGCTTCCCGGGGGCCTCGAGGTTCCTAGGAAAGTGCGCCAGCTGCAAGAAAACTCTGGAGCCGCGACAGGAGCTCATCCAGCAACAGGCTGGAGGGGAGCAGAGACAGCGCCCGGGCTCCTGGGGTGGTGGGGAGGGTCTTAAGAGAGAACTGCATCTGCTCACCTGCTGCTTGAACCCTCCAGGGAAAGCGGGCTGGGGAGGTGGAGCTGCCCGGCCGGGGTTTCTCATGCACACCTGACCTGGGGCCCCTGACCCCAGCCCCCACCCGCAGGACTGCCCTGGGGCGTGGGTGGTATATGGCATGCCAGCCCTGTGGCCCCAGCAGGCGGGCCCTGGCGCAGTCCCACCGTGCAGGGGCATGGCAAGCCATCACACTGGTCCCTGGTCCACGAGGGCATTTATGTGAATTAGCGTGAGCGCCAGGCATCTGAGGGGTGGGGAGGGGGGGGCCTTGAGGCTCCTTAAGCGTGAGGCAAAAACCCTGCCTGCAGACACCGAACAGGGTGGGGTGACACCAGCGGGGGGAGCTGCATTGCAGGAGACCTCCTGCGTCGCGCCAGCCCTGCCACCGGTCCGCGGGTGCCTGGCCTTCGGTTTTGCCTTAAATCTGTGGGCGTGAATCCTGGACTCCGGGGAGGCCCGTCTCTCTAGCCAGTCCTTCCTGGTGGCGATGCCTGGAAGAGATCCTTCTCAAGTCTTGGGCAGCAGGGCAGGTCTGGGATGGTGGCCGAGGTCCTTTGCCTGCTGCTGTGCGGGCTGGCGTCTCCCGAGGGCAGGTGGAGACTCCCGCCAGTGCTGCCTCAGCTGGCGTGACCTCTCGTTCTGAAACCAGATCTGGACCCTGGTCTCCGGAACGCTGATTGCCTGAGCCAGCCGTTCTCAGGTGGCGATGCCCGGGTACGGGTTGCGCTCAAAGCAGGCTCGCAGGGCCTTGCTTTATGGAGTTGACGAGTCTCCTCAATAGATCCTGCGTCCTCTGGCTTCTCAGCGGTGTGCCGGTTGAAGGTGTGGGTAGGAATACATCGCCCAGCGGTCCGCGGCGTTCGGTCCAACCAGGGAGGCGGCGCGGAGCAACCAGCGTGACCCTCTGGCACAGGTAGGGAGGCTCCACCTCTTCTTGCCTGCCAATGAGCCAGCCCTGGGTTTGTAGCAGCTCACCCTCTGAGGGCCCCAAGCGCGTTCAGTGCCCGGTGATGGGGGGTGTGCTGGTGAGCCTAAAGAACGTGAAGTGAGGAGTGGGGTTGGCGGGGGTGGGAGGGGTGGGGATGGAGGCCAGAGGCACTTGGAAGGGGTAGAGGGGAAGGGTTGAGGGTGGGTTTGGTTCTGGCTCTCGGTCCTCAGGGATTCGGGATCACCGGGAAGCAGCCCTGGGTTCCACGTGTGCTCAGCAGGGAGAAACCAGCCTGGAAGGGTGCAGTGGGGGGGTGTGGAGGTGAAATTCCGTGTGGGTCTTGAGTTTTACAGACCCCTCTCCTTGAGACACCCGATGCCTGGGTGTCGCCCGTTACCAGTGTTTCTAGTCTCACACCGCATAAGTGTGTGGCTCAATCAATAAACCGAGCTCCCAGAGACAAGATATATCCCGGCATGATGGCTTGGCAGGAGTAGTTCCCATGTCCCTGCTTGCAGTGGGGACTCTGCGGTGTGGCTGGTTTGGAGGGAAGGTGAAGAGAGGATGCTGCTCTTCCTCCCTTCCCTGGATGTTTCTGGGTGCCCGCAGGGCTCCAGAAGCAATCCGTCAACATGGTCAGCCTCTCGGTGGGGTGGGGCAGGGGCCCTGAGCTACCCATTTGCAGGTCGAGAGAGACGTGGAATCTGAAATCAGGCTTCAATCCTCCTGAGTGTGGCTCCTCTGTGGTTGGTGGTCGGGGCTGTCGGCCTGGCGCTCCGCTGAGGGGGCTCGGCCTGGGAATGTGTGGTAGGTAAACCACGTGGGTGAGATAGCCCACGGCAACCCGATTCCCCGTCGTTTGTCTTTGAGGAAACCGCCCATTTAAGCTTGGGAGGCCAGACGAGGGGTGAGCAGTGCCCATGAGCCACTGCCAGACCCTCAAGGGCCGTGCGGTACCGTTTCCCAGAAGCGGGGCTCGGTTTCGCCAGGGTCGGGAGGCGGCACTTTTCTCCCCTGCCTTCCTCCCTCAATCCCTTCATCCCTCCCGCCCTCCCTCTGTCCCTGTGCCCCTCTGTCTTTCCCTCCATTCCTCACTAACTCCCTCTCTCTGTCAGTCAGTCCCCCTCCCTCCCTCCCTCCCTCCATCGCTCCCTCCCTGCCTTCCAAAGTCTCTCCGCCCATCCTTCCAGGTCCCTCTAGGTCTCCCGTTCCTCTCTCCACCTTTGCCTGCCTTCCCTCCAGGCCTGGAAGGGTCAAGCATCCCGAGTGTGAACGGGGTCTGCAGGGGTCTCGCGTACAGTCCCCAGGCGCTCCTCTGTGACAGCTCCTGGTAGTCCATGAGGCAGCACTTGGGGTTGGCGGCGATGGTGGAAGCGGAGGGGCGAATCTGGAAACTAACAGGGGAGAGAATACCTGGGCTGCCAGACCTTGTGAGTTTCCCTTGGGGCGGGGTCTCCACCAGCCGAGAAGGACACATACTACAGGGGTGGGGGATGCTCAGTGGTCAGGCTGGGGAGGTGGGGTGGCCGGAGATAGAGAGCTCTGCCCTGGCTGCTCCCATGAGGACAGGTGGCTGCCATGAAACCGATGGAGTGGGCAGGCAGACCTGCTGAACCTGGACGGGATCAGGATCCCAGGACATGGGGAAAATGGCAGTTCTCCTTTGTGTGAGACTGTCTCACCAGGACTCAGTCTTAGAGGCAGGGAATGCCAGGCAGTTGACCAGGACATGTGGGGTTTCCAAGCGGAAACAGAGGCCACTGACCGCCTTGACCCCTTCCCAACACTTGTCCTATCCCTCCTCCAGCAGAGCCCTGTGTATTCTTCCTTCCCTTGCTGAGGGATTGTGTGTGGTTCCAACCGGCCGGACTGCTCCGATTCCTGGGAGTTCCCCAGGGACCTGGGTTTCCTAGGAGATGACAGCCCTGCTGCAGAGAACTCTAGACGCATGGAGCTCACTCAGTAGTAACAGGCGGGAGGGTGGAGGCGGCGTGGCCAGACTCCTGGAGGTGGGGGAGAAGCTTGAGCGGCATCGACTCCTGTGGCCGAGCCCACTCGGGGGCATGGGCTGGGGAGGTGGGCGCTGCCCGACATGGGGTCCCATGCAGCCCGGCGACCTGGTGCCCTGGCCACAGCCCCAGCCTGGGACTGCCCTGGAGCTTTGGAAGGCACAAGCACCTCCTTGGCCCTGTGGCCCAGCAGGGACCCTGAAGCAGCCCCTGGAGACCCGGAGTGGAGCCGTCACTCTCGCGGGGTTCCTGTCCCCAGGGCATTTGCTCGGGGTTTGCGTAGGCCACCGAGGCGACTGAGGGGTGGGAGAGGGCCCCTTCGGGAGGAGCCAGGGCGGCGTAGGCAAAATCCCCGCCTGCCGGGTCCACCGACCAAGCAGCAGGGTGACACCAGCCGGGGGTCGCGTTGCAGGGGCTGCCTGAGTGCGCCGGCGCCCTGCCACACGGTCCCGGGTGCCTGGCCCTTCAGGTTCTGAAACCAGATGTGAATCCTGGTGTCTGCAAGGCCCGTCTCTCCTGGCCAGGATAGCTTCCCTGGCGATGCCTGGAAAGCCATCATTCCAAAACCCACCCACCTCAACCCTTCCCACTCTCCCCCTTCCGCTGCATCTCTCTGGCCTCTGGCCCAACCTCTCCCACCCCCACAACCCCACCTCATCCAATGCCCCCACCTCCACCAGCACCACCATGCCCGGGGGCATCAGTGGGCTGGGGCCCCTTGGAGGGCGAGGGCGGGCGGTCCCAGAGTTCAGCGGCAGGCAAGAAGGGGTGGAACCTCCCTGAATGTGGGCTTTCCTAAGAGTCGCTGGCTGTCTGTGCCGGCCTCTATACTGGACCGGAATGCCGTGCAGTGCTCCCTGCGATGGCTCTCCGGTGACGACAACCACCTCCCTTGAAGCCGAGGGAGGGGCGATTGGAGAGACTCCCGTTGGACCCGAGAAGCAAGAGAGGCCCTCTTGACCTGCTTTGAGCATAGCCCGTGCCGGGCATCCCCACCAGAAGCCTGGCCCAGGCCATGATTGTTCGGGCCAGGGGTCCAGTCTGTGGTTTCAGAACGAGAAGGACACCAGCTGAGGCAGCATCGGCGGGAATCTCCGCCCTGGCCGGGGAGACGTGGCCCGCAAGAAGGCAGGCGAAAGCGGAACTCCGTCACCCCATCCCAGTCGGCCCTGCTGCTCTGAGCCTTTCAAAAGGATCGCTGTCCAGGCATCGCCACCAGGGAAGGACTGGCCAGAGAGAAGGGCAACCTCCAGTGGGATTCCGCGTCTGTTTCAGAAAGTGCCAGGCACCCGGGGACCCGGGTGGCATGGCTCCGGCGCCATGAAGCTGACCCCTGCAAAGAGTGGCTTGGCCCGAACGTCACCCACTGCTCCCTGATTTGCGTGTACGGCGGGAGGGGGATTTGCCTCCACCACCCTGGCTCCTCGAAGGAGCCTCTCAAACTCAGGCAGCCTCTGTGGCCCCAGCACACCAGGAACAAATGGGGAACAGGACGCTGGCCTTCAGCCACCGGACCCTGCGGTCTGGGACAGACAGGGAGCTCACTCAAGCTGAGCCACAGGGCCAAGGCGATGCTTGCGCCAGCCATGTCTGGGGAGCCGTCCATTGGTGGGGGCTGGAGACCAGGGCCAGAGCGCCGGTCGCGTCAGAACCCCAAACCGAGCAGTTCCACCTCCCAACCGGCCCTGAGATACGCGCAGCAGGGAGCTGATGCAACAATCAGACTCCCACAGCCCCAGGAGCCCAGGCGCTTGTCTCCTCTCCCTTCCGGCATGGTGCTGAATGAGCTCCTGGCGTGCCCAGATTTTCTGCAGCAGGCGCACACTTTCCTAGAGACCGAGGCCCCGGGGTAGCTGCAGGAATCAGAAAAGCCCGCTGGGAAGGAGCCACCCTTCAGCGAGGAAGAATACCAGGCACTGCTGGAGGAGCTTTAGGATGCAGGATGGGGAAGTGGTCGCGGCAGGGCGGTGGCCTCTCATTGTGGGAACCCCTTGGCTGGCAGGGCGTGTGTCTTCCTCCTGGCTGGACCTGCCTGGCATTCCTGCCTTCTAGGATTGTCCCGTGACAGTCCAAGACAAAGGAGAACTGCTATTCTTTCCTGGTCATCCCAGGGATCCCGGAGCCGGCCAAAGTACCAGCAGGCGGGGCCGTCTGCATGACGCCCGGGTTTGACCACCTGACCTCCTGTGGAAGGAGCCCTGGCAGAGCTCACGCCTTCCATGCCACCCGACTGACCACGGCTACCCCACTGGCAGTATCGTCCTTCCACAGGCTGGGTGGGACTCCCACTTGAAACAGCAGGCCTAGGCGTACTGACCTTCTCTCCTCGAACCACCGCCCTTCCTGCGCCTCCCTGGCTTCGCCAGCCCGTGCCTCTGCGGCTCCCAGGAGCTGCCACCGAGGCGCCTGGTGGCTATCTGCCAGACCCCAGACACCGGGCACACCGGGATCACTGACCCTTCCAGGCGGCGTGAGGGAAGGCATACAGGTGGAGAGGAAACAGGAGACCTAGAGGGACGGGATAGGTGGAGAGACTTTGGAAGGCAGGGAGGATGGGAGAAATGGAGGGAGAGGGAGGGACTGACCAGAGAAGGAGGCAGTGAGAAACAGAGGGGAAAGAGACAAGAGGGACACAGGGACAAGAGGAGGGGGCAAAGGAGGGAGCAAAAAGGACTGGCCGAGGGAGAGGCAGGAGAAAAGCGTTCTCGGACTCCTGGAACAACAGCGGCCCGTACTCGGGACTATGCCGTGCCAGCCCGGGCTGGTGAAGCGTGACGAGAGGGCACTCGTTAAGCCCCGTTCCGTGCGCTTGAAGAGTTTCCTCAAAGACAAAAGATGGGGACTCGGGTTGCTGTGGGGTATTCACCCGTGATAGTTTCGACACATCAGGTGCGACTGCGAAGCGGGGCGCAGGCTGTTCCTCCCGACCACCGACTACGGAGGAGCCACTCAGGGGGACTGGCCTGAATTCGGATCCTGTCGCTGACCCTGCAGGGGCCGGTAGCCTCTCTCCGGCTGACCCCGCGGTGCTGACCATGTTGGCGGTTTGCTTCTAGAGCCCGCAGTGTCTGAAACATCCAGAGAGGGAGGAAGAGCAGCATCTCTCTAAGCCCTCCCTCAGGCGTTCCGCACCGCGGGCGCTCCCCGCGTTTACTTGGGACAGGAATCATCTGTCAAACCATCACGCCGGATGTATCTTGTCTCAGGGCTTTTCGCTCTGTTCTTGACGCAAGAGCCACACCCTCGTGGGTGAGGCGGTCCCGCGACAGCGGTGACAACTACGGGCATCGGTGTCTTCGTTGAGAGGGACCTGAAAACTCAAGACCCACGGAGGTTCAGTTCACCTCCTCGCCCTTGGGCTGGTTTCTTCCCTGCTGAAGAAGTGTGGGAACAAAGGGAGCGGCTTCCAGTTCCCGCAGGATCCCTGGAGAGGCCTGGAGAGACAGCCGCTGCCCGAAACCCACCCCACTCACCCCTTGCCCTCTCCCCCTTCCGCTGCGTCTCTCTGGCCTCCGGCCACACACCTCCGCCCCAACACCACCTCACCAAATGCCCCCACCACCACCAGCAACACAACGCCCGGGAACACATAGGGCCTGTTGAGGAGGCCCATGGAGGAGCGAGGTGGGCTGTTCCAGGAGCTCGCCGGCAGTCAAGAGGGGTGAGCCACCTGCCTGTGGGCCTCCGTGAAACCTCTGGCTGCGCCGGCCTCCTGGCTGGACCGGAACGCCGTGCGGTGCTCCCCGTGATGGCTCTCCCGACACCTTTGAACCGCACCCTCCCCTTGGAAGCCTGAGGACGGGGCTGGTGGGAGGCTGGGTGGGGCCCCTAGGCAAGCGAGGGCCCACGAGCCTGCTTTGAGAACCCGGTACCGGGCATAGCCATAGAGGCGGCAGCCCAGGCCATCTGCGTTCTGGAGCCGGGTCAGATCTGGTTTCATAATGAGGTCCCTCCAGCTGAGGCAGCAGGCGGGAATCTCCCTTCCCTAGCCAGGAAAGGGCGGCCGCAGAAGGCATGTGAGGTGGACCTCCGTCACCCCATCCCAGACGGCTCTGCTGCTCGAGACTTTGAGCAGGATCGCACCGGGCATGCGCCCTCTGGAACTGGCCAGGGAAGCGGGCCTCCCGGAGTCAGGATTCCTACATCGTTTCAGGCCGAGGCCCAGGCACGGGACCCGGGTGGCATTGCGCCCGGCGCGCCTGCAGGCAGCCTGCGGCCCGGCTGAGTGGCTCATTCTGATCCTGTTGGGTGGCACTTGCGGCAGGGCAATGTCTTTAGTCTAAGTAATTGGGAACATTGTGACGGCTTTAACTCTGATAATAATTATAACAAGCACTAGTATAACAATACTTTACATAGAGATCCCTTTTAGGAGCAGAAATAAATACAGAAAAAGGTAAAGGATAGTGATAACTGTCCAGACACAAGGAGGTATTGTTGGGGCATCTTTGTAAGTTGCTATCTGCTAGGTGAGAGACTGAACACTGACTTCTGGGTGAGTTGAGAGCCATTTCAACTGTGTATGGAGGAGAGAAAAGAAGTACTGTTTCAAGAAGTTTTGCAGTGAGGAGAAGTAACAAATAAAAGGTGTCCTGAAAGTGAGGCATAGCCATATTAACAATCTTTGGATTAGGTATAAGAGTTAATGGGCAAGTAAGATGTAAAAGAGAGAAGTGGAAATTGATGACTAACATTCCACAGGAGACATGAAGGTATAGAGTTTACACTTGCCATCTTTTTTGGAGGAATACTGTTATTCGTTTTTTGCTGTTTTTTAAATAACAGTAATTCATAGTGCTTGGAAATTCCACTTTTCTCTTTACTACTCTGAATCCAATTTCTTAGTCCTACACACTCAAGCAGCACATTACTGTTTTTAAAGTCCTATAAAATTTAGTGATTATAAATATTTTTAAGAATAAACAGAAGTCTAATAGGAGAATAAATCATGAACATTCACTTTAGTTCTCTTCTGGTTAGCACAGTAATAAATATAATCATACTAATCATTGACAGTACAAATGATAGGATTTTTATTGTGAGATAATTTCTGTCCTGACTGATTGGTTGGATTGTTTCTTTGAATCAAAGTGTGC
>JAKGGE010000400.1:0-50732 GCA_023748175.1 Hoolock leuconedys
TCTAAGTAATTGGGAACATTGTGACGGCTTTAACTCTGATAATAATTATAACAAGCACTAGTATAACAATACTTTACATAGAGATCCCTTTTAGGAGCAGAAATAAATACAGAAAAAGGTAAAGGATAGTGATAACTGTCCAGACACAAGGAGGTATTGTTGGGGCATCTTTGTAAGTTGCTATCTGCTAGGTGAGAGACTGAACACTGACTTCTGGGTGAGTTGAGAGCCATTTCAACTGTGTATGGAGGAGAGAAAAGAAGTACTGTTTCAAGAAGTTTTGCAGTGAGGAGAAGTAACAAATAAAAGGTGTCCTGAAAGTGAGGCATAGCCATATTAACAATCTTTGGATTAGGTATAAGAGTTAATGGGCAAGTAAGATGTAAAAGAGAGAAGTGGAAATTGATGACTAACATTCCACAGGAGACATGAAGGTATAGAGTTTACACTTGCCATCTTTTTTGGAGGAATACTGTTATTCGTTTTTTGCTGTTTTTTAAATAACAGTAATTCATAGTGCTTGGAAATTCCACTTTTCTCTTTACTACTCTGAATCCAATTTCTTAGTCCTACACACTCAAGCAGCACATTACTGTTTTTAAAGTCCTATAAAAATTTAGTGATTATAAATATTTTTAAGAATAAACAGAAGTCTAATAGGAGAATAAATCATGAACATTCACTTTAGTTCTCTTCTGGTTAGCACAGTAATAAATATAATCATACTAATCATTGACAGTACAAATGATAGGATTTTTATTGTGAGATAATTTCTGTCCTGACTGATTGGTTGGATTGTTTCTTTTGAATCAAAGTGTGCAATTTAGAATAGACCTTAGATATGCATTGACATAAAATTAATTCATTTCACTGATAGACAAGGACAAACTTGAAGTTATATCTCCACATGAAATATGCCAAGGATGAGGTTGACCTGAGGGTTCTCATCTGTAGCAAAAGACTTGCTATCATGGCTGTTAGTAAGAATTCAGGAATGCTATTCTTTAGCAAAAGGAATTTCTTGCTAATGGAGTTAAGACATCTCTTTCCTGAGTTTATGCTGCTGAGGGGATCCTTCACCACCACAATTCTTTCAAAGCTCATTTCTGACTTTTCAAAAATTATTCAAAAAAATTTAGAAGAATTGTATTTATTCTAAGTTGAACATTAAGTTTAGGCTCATTAAAGGAGTTCTTCAGAGTCTTACACACTCATTGTAGCAACCATGAAGAGCCAGCCACTGTTGACAGGTAAAATCTTTCATGCCATAGATTATTCTTGGAATTCAACCATTAGAATTATATAATATATATAATATATATAAACATATAATATATATTATATATAAACATATATATATTATATATAATATATAAACATATAATATATATAATATATAAATATAATATATAAATATATAATATAAAATATATATAATATATATAATATATAATATATATAATAAAATATATATCATATATATCATATATATTCAACCATTAAATTATATAATATTAATATATTATATAGTATATAGTATATAATAATATAGTATTTATTATATTAAATATATAATATAGTATATAATATACATAAACATATTATATATTATATATAAGTATATAATATATAATATATAAATATATATAATTATAATATATAATATATATAAAACTTTTACCTAGGTTTAAGGAAAAATGCCTTGTGTCCTTATAATAAGTCTCAGTGAGATGGGAGTAGGCATTTGGGTTCTGGCACAAATTCACTGTGTGATCATGGGAATATCATTTAAAAATCTCTGGGCCTTAGCTTTCCTGTTTTTAAAATGAGTGTATTCTATCAAAAGCTCTAAAAATCCTCACAACTCTAGCAGTATGATTTGTACCTTTATGTGAAAGAAATGCCCCAAACCAAGTTTCACTGGTATTATAAAAAGGAGGGAAGGAGGTGGGTAAGAAAACACTGGACCTGGGGAAAGATGGGGAAAAGGACCATTAAATGGGGAGAAAAGAACAAATTAGCCCAGAAGAGTCAGGAGGAGGACTCGACAATTGTTGCCAGCATAATGCTTATAACAGGGTTATTCTTGCTAACATTATTCACATTAATTCCTCTAAGTATTTAAGTTAACCATACAGAATCCTTTCATTTTCCCAGAAGGTAAACACAAAATGGAATTATGCAGAATAAATTCCTACTAATAGAAGCATCTCATTGTCAATAAAATGCTACAATTTCATTCATTCTTCTAATATATTTGTTTTATCTTTGTTTCCATCTACCTTCTTCATAACTGGAAGAGACTACAGCAATTTTCAGAGAATGAGGAGTACAAATTTCCCTTTATTTGCACTCCCTTGAAGCATAAAAATTGTAAGGGAATAATATGTAGTGAATTGTCCTTTTTAGTAAACCACTTGGTTAATTAAGAGCCCTTTATGAATGGACTAGATGTACCTGAAGAGATCTGGGAATAGCCAGTCTGAGCTTTGTGTACTGAGACTAACTTTTATAGTCTCACAAGTTTTCCCTTGGCCATTAGAAAAAACACACAGAATTTTCCTGAGTGAGAGGACACTGCCACAGTTTTTTGGCCTATTTGGATATTTTTGCTATCTCACTGAGTCTAAATGTGCTTTTTAAAGAATCACAGCAAAACAAATATAATAAAATTACAAAATTAAAATCCAGATAGGTTAACAAGAGAGTAGTAATGCCTCGGATTTATAAAAAGAGGAATGCTTAGAACTTTTATGACCAACTTGTGGAGAAAATATAGAAAAATTGCTTTGACCAATAAAAAAACCTCACTTCTTGTAACTTATTTTATTTTGCATCTTTAATTACCATGCAGTAGTTAAAAGTGAGCTGAGTGAGTCACCACAAGTAATGTTTCTTAAAACAGTCATAGAAATACATCCAAGTGATGTCTCAGTTGTGTTCCTTGACCACCAGACTTACCAGGTTTTACCTGAAAGATGTCAATCATCTTTGTCCTAAGCACCTTAAGTTAAGCACAGGCACATTAAATGTGCTTTTAAGATCTCAATGGAGTCTCTTCTCCAGGAATAAATCTCTTCAAATACTTTTAGGTTGTAGATGCTTTTTAAGAGTGACTCAAGAAATGCTTTGAAGAAGACTTCAAGGGCAATAGGATTGTGTTGTTAAAAAAGTGTAACATAGACAAATTTTGCATAATACAGAGTACTAGAGTCCATTTCTTTTTATTATACTTTAAGTTCTAGGGTACATGTGCGCAACGTGCAGGTTTGTTACATATGTATACATGTGCCATGTTGGTGTGCTGCACCCATTAACTCGTCATTTAACATTAGGTATATCTCCTAATGCTATCCCTCCCCCCTTCCCCCAACCCCACAACAGGCCCTGGTATGTGATGTTCCCCTTCCTGTGTCCATGTGTTCTCATTGTTCGATTCCCACCTATGAGTGAGAATATTGTACGAAACATATTGACAATCAACTTGAAAATAATACTTAGGAGTTGTAACAAACTGTTGACCTTACCATTTATCTAACTTAAAGTACAATTAAAATAAAAATAGTTTCTTCCTTGATTTTAGCATTTACTAATTTATACAAACTTGTATTTTATCCATTGGATCCACATAATTTCCATAAGAAACTTAATTTCCAGTGATGCTTATTATCAGCATAACAATACTGATAAATAAACCTAGGTCATATATATGTGTATGTGCTTACATACAGATATAAAATAACTACATGAAAATTAAAGGTAGTCATTGCTGTTAATTAGATACACACGTTAGATAGAAATATATAATACTTTTTATGATTAACGAAAATGTTGCAACTTTATCTGAAATACAATTCTTAGATTTAATACATCCGTTTTGCAGATTTCTCAGTTTTTTAAGGCAATACTAAAAATGTGTGCGTTCCATAGTGATCACGGTGATCACAGGAGTCTTGATGGTCCATGGCATTTATCCTGTGCTCTCATCAACCAAATCTGTTATGTCATCTCCATAGAATTTAAAATGTGTTGATTCAGCCTTCTCATTGCAAACTTCATATCTTTGTTCCTTAAAGTATAGATGGCAGGATTTAAGACAGGGGTGACAACAAAGTTCATGATGGCAAAAAATTTATCCAATGACTTAGTAGGGAAAGGCCACACATAGAGGAACATGCATGGGGCAAAAAACAAAACCACTACGGCGATGTGAGCCGACAAAGTGAAGAATGCTTTGGATAAATCGTTTGAGGAATGTCGTCGGACAGTGACCAGAATAAAGATGTATGATACAATTAAGAAAAAGAAGGTGACTATAGATATGAATCCACTGTTGGCAGTGACCGCAAATTCTAGCCTGTAAGTGTCCATGCATGCAAGTTTAATAACCCGAGGAAAATCACAATAAAAGCTCCCCACATTATTAGGGCCACAGAAGGGTAAATTTATGACAAAAACAAACTGAGACATAGCATGAATCACCCCAATGACCCAAGCTGCTGCTACCAAAAGCATGCACATTTTGGGATTCATAATAGTCAGATAGTGGAGAGGCTTGCAGATTGCAGTGTACCTATCATATGCCATGACTGTCAGCAGCACCATTTCAACTCCTCCCGTAACATGGATAAAGAACATTTGTATCATACAGTTATGGAAGGAAATAACTTTACAATCAGTAAAAAGATCATAGATCAACCTAGGAACTGTGGTAGATGAAAGGCTCAAGTCAATGAGCGATAGGTTGGCCAGCAGAATATACATGGTGGAGTGTAAGTGAGCATCAAAGATCACCGTGAACACAATGAAGAGGTTTCCCAGGATAATTCCCACATAGAATAAAGAGAAGAAGAGAAAAAGGAAAAACTGCATTTCCAAGGATTGTGCAAGTCCAAGTAACACAAATTCTGTAACCAGAGAGTCATTTACTTGGTGCATTGAATCAGATAGAAGGGAAGACTCTGAGGCAACCTGAAAGAGAAGAAGGGTTCCACTTAGTGCGGCTGAAAATAATGTGTTAAGTGTTAATAATTTAAAATGTATTATTAAATCTTTTATTTGATAGTAGATTATTTAAAAAATAGTGGGAACCCAGGGTATAAAAGGTTAATGTAATATGGACAAAGCTGTGCTCAGAGGCAGCCTATTGCTTTAAATGTTCTCAATTCCTCAAATACATGAACTTATTAACATCTTCAGAAACTGGAAAAGAATGCATAAAAACTCAAAAAAATTCAAGCCAAAAAATGGTAAAAAACAAAAATAAGGAAATATGAAATCCCAGAAAATGGCAAGATTGTATACAAATATACACAAATAAATGGTTTAAAAAATACAGAATCTTTAAAAATGTAATCAATAATAACATTAAATAAAAATTAGAATACAAATGATCATTACAGTTAAGGCACCTCTGAAAGCTGTTTCCTACATGTGCCTATAATGATCTGCCCCAAACTAACACGTGAATCATACTTGAATTTGAAATGCTGTAGAGACAAAAGGTTGATATCTTCATAATATAAAAAAGAATTTAAACAGTTTCACAAATCTCCAAGACCTAATGACCAAATGAAATGAAGGAAGAATTAAAATGTAAGCTATACATGTATTTGTATATATAGATATATGTGTGTGTATGCATGTCTTAGAAATCAAAGAAATATGATAAAATGTAATACTATTATTTTTCTGTTAAATTAGGAAAAAGTTTTACAGGCTGGGCATGGTGGTTCACGCCTGTTATCTCAGCACTTTGGGAGGCCGAGGAGGGTGGATCACGAGGTCAAGAGACCGAGACCATCCTGTCCAACATGGGGAAACCGCATCTCTACTAAAAATAACAAAAATTAGCTGGGCATGGTGGTGCATGCCTGTAGCCCCAGCTACTCGGGAGGCTGAGGCAGGAGAATAGCTTGACCCTGGGAGGCGGAGGTTGCAGTGAGCCGAGATTGCGCCACTGCCCTTCAGCCTGGTGACAGAGGGAGACTCTGTCTAAAAAAAAAAAAAAAAAAAAAAAGTTTTACAATAACCATTACCCAAACCGGCTAAGGATCAGTGAAATTGGCACTTTTATACACTGCTGGAGGGAATATAGACTGATTCAAACCTTAAAGAAAATATTTTGAAATCATGTATCAAAAATTTTAAGTCCATGCCTTTTGGTGCAATAATACTCTTGGAATTCTATTTTTATAGAAGTTTTCAGCATAAAAATATTCATCATACTTTGTTGACAGTGATAAAATCTTGAAATGATTTAAATACCAAACATTAGGTTTAAGTATAGTGTATGTACATGATGGACTGTAATAAGTTATTAAAATAAATATCAATAGAAGCATTTATAATAACATTGGGAAGACTTTTCTTAAAAATACTAAGAGTAATCATGGTAAACAAATTGCATAGTACACCATTTTAAATAACAGTAGTTGCTTTTGATATTTAAAAGAGCTTTACAAAGCTCTAAAGCTCTCTTTCTAGATTTTGAAATATCTTTTGGTATACATATTATATATATATTTTTTGACAAAACATCAAGTGGCATAGAAAATTGAATGAATAAATGGTTTATTGAGAATTTTGAAAACTAGGATTGACTCGTAAGAGAGCAAACCAACTAAAGAAATGAAGAACTCTACTACTTCCCCCATCTAATCAATCATTTTTATAAACGACTAGAATTTTTTCATAGATGGGATTCTCAAGGAGGTATAGTTAAGTAAGTGAAGGGTCTTGATTAAACTTCTTGAACTTTGCATAATGCTATCATGAAATGGAAACCTTTTGAGACATTCCATGCAGGCAATTGACAAAGCATCTCGCCTGCCTCACTTTGACCAGAGCTGGCCATACTGAACGAATTCTAGTAATCATTAAATAATTATAAGAAAAATTAATGCTCAGGTGCTCTCATCAAGTTCAGAGTGAGTGAGGTTAGTAATGACGAAGTGGGAAATATTAAGAGATACACAATAAATGGTCAAAGAAATGCAATATAGTACGATGGGATAAGAAGAGATAATATTTTGGGAAGAATACGGCAGATGGAGACAAATAGATTTGATTTCTATCTCCACAATATGCATGCATTTTTTTAAACTCTCAGTCAATTTGTGCATGGCTTTCTACCTTCTCTCGTCTAGATAATCTCCTAAATGCTCTTTCCAGCATTTTCTGAATGAAATACATATGGATGTTCCCTGGCTTGTGATGGTTTGACTTATAATTGACTTTACAATGGTGAGAAAGTGACATGCATTCAGAAGAAACTGTACTTGAGTATAGTGGTCAATATATTACGTGAGCTATTCAATATTTTATTATAAAATAGGCTTTGTATTAGGTGATCTTAGATAAGCCAATGAAAGTGTTCTGAGCACATTTAAGGTAGGCTAGGCTAAACTATGATGTGAGGTAGATTAGGAATATTAAATGCATTTTTGACGTGATGGATTTATCAGGACATAACCCTATTATAAGTCAGAGAGCATCTGTACATTTTTTAACTATGTTTTACTATTTTCACTTCATTCATAGTGCGATCCCTGGACTTCTTACCCATATTTAGATCACCCAGATCACCGGGGCTTAAGAACAAAGAATTTTGGGAGAGGAATTGAACCCGGGAAGCATTATAGAGCAAATAAGATTATCCCTGGGAGGTTTCATGGACATGCCCTTTATGCTGCTGAGCAGGTGTTTGGTGACTTACTAAGCTCAACACCAATTCATAAGTATTTATTTATAAAGAAATAAAGGTGAAGCTGAAGAATCACGTTTACTGCTTAGGATCAAGTGTTTTATCCTGTTAAAACTAAGATACAATATATAAACCCAGCACTCTAGGGCTCTCATCATGAAAGTGATATTTCATCTTATAAGAGCAATTACAGAACAATTAAAAGCAATTAATGTCTGATTGCTTTGTCATATTTGGAGATCCCTATTACTGCTGAAATTCATATTGCTACTGAAATTCATATTGCTACTGAAATGGTGTTTGTCTTGGAGTGTGAGTGATAATTAATTTTCTTAAAGAGGAAAATCCCAAACTACATGAACCTATTAGTCTAAAGACTGAAAAATTCTCTTTATAACATGAACATTTACCATTTTAAAATAAAACAATTGCACTCCAAAATATGAAACTATGGGTGTTCAATATCAGTGTGGAGGAGTCAGAGTCAATAGAATGTTTAAAGAGAGTAAAAAGGAAAGGGAAGAATAAAGATGAATTGGAAAGAAAATTGGAGAATAAAAGAAGGGTCAGGTGAAGGAATAAGAAAGAATCCTAAAGAAAAAACAGGGAGGATAAAATGATGGTCAAAAGAAGCATTGGTGGAACATGGTACATCTTTACTTAGGTTATCTTCATGGCTTAAAGCAATATACATTGCTGCATTATGAACACCTGAGAGTAGATTTTTCTTGAGTTTTCATACACTGTTTATGTATATTGTCACTGCAAACATGGAAAGTAAAAGAAAAGCTGTAGGAAATAGTCACTGATATGGAGAAAAGCTAAGAGTTTAAGCATGTGAGTGAATGGGTGTGATAATGAGGTATGGTGGGATTGAATGTATAGTTGGATATCACCGGTAGTGGTTCAGCTAACTGACAGGTGAGTTCTCTTCTAAAAGAATTAGGGAATAAGTGATCAAAATATGCTTTAGCCTCCAGGCAGTATTTTACTTATTCTAATATTTGTAGCTTTTCATAAATGTAAAATTAAAGTCCATGAGTGCAGGGAAACTTTTTGCATTGTTCAGTGCAGAATTACTTGCCTAAAACAGTGCCTGTCTCATAGAAAAAGCTCAAGAAATACTTGATGAATGAACTTTCTAAAAACAGCATAATAAGTTGTTAATATGAGAAATAAATATTAGCCCCCACAAAAATAGAGACAAATTGCATTTTAAAGTACTCCTCCATAAGCTTGTACTTGTTGATGAAAACTCAGTTGCATAAAAAAGGGAGTATTTAAATAAATGAATAAAATCCTACCCATTCTGTTACAAACATTTGGAATTATTACACATTATTGTTGAAGAAACCCTGATGATCCAAAGGAGCTTGTTTGGAGGAAAAGACCATGTGTTTGATTTCTGTGCCTTCTTAGGAAACACTGATCACTTTGGAAAGCTTCTAGGAGTTCTTCAGAAGCCAAGTTTCCATAGAGTTTGTCATCTTTCCTATTGGAGATTTAAAATTTGTCAGTCACTTAGGGTCTGGAATACATTTCTTCAAACAGGAAATGCGGACATATATTAAACAAAAAGGATGTTCAGAATTATAGTTTTGTATGGAAGTGGGAAAGAACTTTGAGATTCTACAGGTAGAATGAGAAACAACACAGTGTGGTTAAATGGCTAACAATACATTCAAGAAGTCAGAATCAGAAGGCAGACCTCCTAAATGCCAGTTTGATGGCCTTTCTCATAGTGGTCTATGCTTTCTTAGTAGAAACAGTAAAAAAAAACCTAAAAGCATATATGTTTGACAGGATCACTCTAACCTATTGGAAGAACCCTCTTATTCCTTGAGTTCTTATTTTGTTTAAAATAAAATTAGCATTCACTTCCTAAAATATTATTTCTTCTTTTTCACTGAGCATTGCTCTTCCCAATTCCCTTTCTTATTTCTTCAAACAACCTGGAACAGTTCCATTTCAGAATTCATAGCCATCAGCTCCTCTGTACCCTCCCCTGGGATGAGGCCAAGTCTTTCTGAATCTGAGATAGCCTCTCAGCCTATGCATTGGCTGGAGTGTTCCAACGTGGAGGAAGGTAATACTAAAAGAGAGAGAATCATACCAGACTATGGGAGGTAAAGACTTGAGATTCCCTTCCTCTGGTTTAAAACTAAATCTGGTTTTCAAATAGGATGGGAATAGCTGAGATCAGACATCTCCTTTTCACAGTGGAAAATGAAGTTTATAATGAATTGGAGAGCATGGAAGTCAGAAAACTATGCATCTTTAAAGAACTTCAAACTAGGGACAAACTGAAATTATCATAGGGGTTTATAAGTGGGATTAGTTTTATAAGACACAATATAATTTAATGATTAAAATTTGAAAATAAGAGATAGTGTGGAAGGAAAAGATAAAATATTTCAGAAAGCAGAAGATTTTGGGCACAAATGTTTTACAGAAGAGAAGAAATCGAAAGGGAGTTTAGAAGGATAGAGAGATAGAAGCAACCATGACAGGGAAAGTTTTGTAATTAAAAGCATCTCTTTTACCTGTCTTTTCAGGCATAGGATGTGCATTTTTAGGAGAAGGAGAATTTCAGATAGCTTAATCTTAATTTATGTAAGTACCCCAAAGACAAAGCTATATATAAGATTCTTCGTATTGGAAAGGAAGCTAATTAGCTGCACAGGAGAGTGACTCACTGATGCTGCTGAGACAGACAATACCCAGCCCATTATTAGTTTCTCTTGGGGACTAGGTCTCTGAGTCACACAATTGACATGACAAAAGTATCAAAAGAATTGTCTGCTGATGAGATAGAGGGAAGGAAGGAAGGATTTGAGGTACTATATTGGCTAGTAAAAAAGAATCCCCATTTAGCATGGGTAATCTTAGCGTATGAATTGTTTGGAATGACTGAGATGAGGGAGTGAAAATATATTCAGGGTGGACAGACATACCTTCACTTACGGCACCATGAATGAAATTTGAAGAAATAAATATAAAGCATCTGATCTTTAAATACAACGCCTATAATTGATAACAGGTGAATAAATGGATCCTTCTCCTGTTATCAATTATAGCAAATGTTTACCTCTGGATGCCTACCTGTGCTCCCAAACTTTAGTGTGTTGGAGGTGAAGGTTTCTTTGAAAGTTTTTGACCTTTATCCTTCCTGAATTGACTGGCTACAATTAAAATTTGTATTTTTTTGGATCAATTTTTTCAGAGGTATTGGAAAAACAGATACAAATATCAAAGAAAAAAATAGAGTCATTCTGAGTTGTCTGTAACAAGAGTATGTTTCCATGAGGATGAGATAATCACTGGAAAAAAGACCTGTACTGAGCCATTGAGACAAGCCTAGTGGATCCCCCTGGAGAAGCTTGGCTTTATTATTGATGTAAAGACACAGAAAAATCTAATCTCCAGGTTATCATGGTGGCCTGAAAGTGCAAAGGCTCCACCTTGGTTTACAGTGGCATTTGTTTAGAGCTGTATTTCATTTTCTCTTGTTCAGAAATGAGGAAAATGATTTTCTCTAAAACAGCAGCAGAATAAGAAATGTTGGTTGATCCCAAATTAATTTTCGGAAAACAGTAACATTCCAAAAATATGTAAGCAAGATAAAAACTGCAGAATAATGTGGGCAGGAATATTTTTTAAAATTAGGATACACAGTCAGTTCCATGGATTATTGTCTACCTAAGATGAGGTAAAACAGTTTAGGTGCTTAGGGAAACCACAACTACAGTGACATGAGAGGAAAATCTGTTCTATTGCCCCCACAGAGGTCTCTTCTGCAACGCAATGAGCAGTACTTAAGTCGTTCTAATGTGCCAATGTGCTCCTGTCCTGATGCGCCATTGTTCTAAGTGGGAAACTGGGGCAGCAGGCCGAACAGCGTATTGAAATGAATGAGGGAGAATCTAGGCAGAAATAAGTTGCAGGGAGTTGGCCAGCCAGATACAGAACATGTGATTTGAAGGCTATTTCCTGAGGCATGAATCATGGGTTTTCTTGGCAGCAAAAGGCTTTTGGGCTAACGGAGAAGCTGGAGTTGTTAATGAAGAGTTCATAAGACCTAGTAGTACAAGAGAGGACTGAGAGTGAAAATTTACAGGCTTCTTCACCTGAGATTGGCTCAAGATTGGAATTGGCTTAAGCTGCAAAAGGAATTCATTAGTGGATTTCACTCCAGAGACTTGAGGTGATGCAGGCAGAGGAAATTAATTGAGAATAGAAAAGGAGGTTAAAAAGGAAGTTCTTTAGTCGTATGACCTGCGATTGAACGTAAGAAGAAAACTGAAGCATCATTCAATACATTAGTCACGTTGCAATAGTTTTACTCTTTGCTATATTTATGATGTGATAGAGGTGAACATGACAAAGTCCTGCTCATGTCGAACTTAAAATGCAATGAGAAGACATCATTGAATGAGAAATTTTGAGGGCTGTTAGTCTTACAACAGAGGTACTAGGTAGTGCTAGAGGAATATACAATGGAAGGAACTCTTCTGGACTCAGGTTCTGGGAGGCCTCCCTGGTAAAGTGATGAAACTGAAACCTGAGATGTCAAGAGGCAAAATATGAAGGACAAATATTGTATACAAAATGATTAACTAGTAGAAAGCCCCAGAGTTGATAGAATTTGAAGTTTCCAGGCAAGTAAAAGAAAACCAAGTTGGATCTGGAGTTGCAGGGGAAGAGTATGTTATTCTCTGAGACTGAAGAAGAGGAAGGAAGCCAGGTCTTCAGTGGCCTACTCTACCGTGATAACATACCAGTTTAAGGGCAGGGAAGCATGTGAAGTGTCTTAGGAAAAGAATTACATGTTTAGATTAAAATTTTTTTTCTTTTACTGAAGCGTAGATAATGGGATTTTAAGTGGGAAGATCACATAGGTGACTATATTCTCTTCCAAAAATGACATAGGTAGCTTAGACAGGAATAATGGCATTACAGATGAAAATAAAGGAACATATGTAAGAGCTCTTTGGAAGGTAGAATAAATAAGACTTGATGATTTATTGATTTTGGGGTACTATGGAGAAAGAAATCTATTATTTTTCCCAGATTTTGGGTTGTGCAACTAGGTAACTAGTTGGTACAAATTATTGTGACTGAGAACACTGAAAGAAGAGTAGGTTTGAAAAGAGGAAGTCTAGTTTAGTTGCAGACTTGTTGAGTGGAAGATCTTGTGTGGCATCCATGAAAGTAAGAGGTTAGATCTGTGGATTAGGAACTCAAGAAATAGTACCAGGGTCAGGTGCAATGGCTTGTCCCTGTCTTCTCAGCTACTTGGGAGGCTGAAGCAGGCAGATTGCTTGAGGTCAGGAGATTGAGACCAGCCTCAGCAACATAGTGAGATCCTGCCCCTTAAAAAAGAATGAAAGAAAGAAAAGGAAAGAAAAGAAGGAAGAAAGAAAGAAAGACAAAGAAAGAAAAATACAAGGTTTGAGAGCCCCTAGTGTTTAGATGGTAATTAAAGCTGTGGGAATGGGTGATACATAGGGATAGAATCTAAGTGAAAACAGGCCAAAGATGAAATTATGGGCAATAGGTTGATTGGTGGTTAAGCATATGAGGAAAACTCAACAAAAGACACAGGGAAGGACTTGCCCAAGAGGTAGGAGAAAAAGCCAGGAAGCTGTGGTGTTCCAGAAGCCCAGTAGAATATGTGAAGATGGGGAAGATTAGCAACGATTAAGAGAAGAAATTCCCATTCATACGAGTGATAAAGCAATTAAGTAGAATAACTTAGGAAGGTTCTTGGAGAATCACAGGACAAAATAACATAGGTACCAGTTTCTCTTAATTGAGCTGTTATAATTTACAAAGCAGTAGAAACAAATACATGAAAAAAGTATGTGTAACTTCAATAGAGTTTTTATTTCAAATGCAGAAATCTTCAATGAAATTGAATATGCCTCACCATTTCTAGCTTTATTCTTATCCCAAAATACCAACCACAGATGCATAAGCTCCAGGGAATCTTTTGCCTGACTAGAAAACCGTATTTAAGAAACCAGTACCTCTAAACACATATCCTTGGGTGATTAGTCTTCTGTGAAACAACTGTTATTTCTACACATCTTTTTAGAATAAACTTGGATGATTGACTTTTGGAATGTTCTCATTTTTAGAATAATAGAGATGCAGGAAAAAGTGAAAATGCTCTGTCTGTATCTATTTTTATTTTTATTTTTTTTATTATACTTTAGGGTTTTAGGGTACATGTGCACAATGTGCAGGTTTGTTACATATGTATACATGTGCCATGCTGATTTCCTGCACCCATTAACTCGTCATTTAGCATTAGGTGTATCTCCTAATGCGGTCCCTCCCCCCTCCCCCCACCCCACAACAGTCCCCGGAGTGTGATGTTCCCCTTCCTGTGTCCATGAGTTCTCATTGTTCAATTCCCACCTATGAGTGAGAACATGCGGTGTTTGGTTTTTTGTCCTTGCGATAGTTTACTGAGAATGATGTTTTCCAGTTTCATCCATGTATCTATTTAAAGTATTGACAGCATTAAAGAAATTTATTCTCTTCCTGCAATCACTCAAATCTGAGCACAAAACTGAAATAACATCATAAATTGACAAAGCTCAAGGTAAAGTCAAATCTAAGTTCAGGGTTTTGCATAGGTTATTACATAGTTTTTTTTTTCTTATTCTAATTTAAACAGAAATTAAAATAGAAATTTTAAAAATATAATTTATTAATTTATAATTTACCTAAGTTCACATTTTATTTATTCCATCTATATGCTTACTATGAGTTAAATTTATTATGTTTTCAAGCTGAAAGTAGTTACAATTAGCATGTCTCAGAAAATGTCATTCAGGAAATAGTATTTGAATATCGAGTTTACTCCTGCAAATCAGCTTGGTCTTGTATCCTTATCTCTCTTCTCAATGGAAGTATATGAAATTAATCTCTTCTCTGTGGTGGCAAGTTAAAGATACCTCTGACTTAATCAATTTCTACATGGCACCTTTGCTAAACTATCTCCCACAATAGTAGTTCTTATCACAATAATGCTGGTAGCCATGTGACTCTCAGTGTTCTTGATGAGACTGAATCATCTTGCACTCTGGATATGCACCATTTATTATGACATCCTGCTAGAACCTACAATCCATTTTCCCGGTCTTTCCATGGAGATGTTCATGTCTTTGTTTCTTAATGTGTAGATCCTAGACAGGGGTGATGGCAAAAGGAACAATGAACAAATATTAATGTGTTGTTTTAGGCAAAGGCTACACATAGAGAAATATACATGGCATAAAAAACAAAATCCCTACTGTGATGTGATCTAACATGACACAAATGCTTTGGATAAGTCTCCTGAAGAAGGATTCCAGACGGTTACCAAAATGAAAATATAGGATATTATTAATAAGAAACAGGTAGCTATGGATATAAGCCCACTGTTAGCAGTGACTACAAACTCTAGTTTGTAAGTGCCTACACAAGCAAGTTTCATGACACAAGGAAAATCACAGTGAAAACTATCTACTCTATTAGGGCCACAAGAAAGGCAAGTTTATGGCAAAAACAAACTGAGATACAGCATGGATTATCCTGACTATCCAGGATGCCTCTAACAAAGGAAACACACATTTCGGGGTTCATTGTGGTCAGGTAATGGGGAGGCTTACAGATTGGCAGTGTACCTGCTATATGCCATGGTTATGAGCAGCACCATCTGAATTTTTACACATGACACAAATGAAAAATATCTGTGTCATGCATCTTGGAAAAGAAATGATGCTGCAGTTAGTGAAAAGGTCAGAACTGTAGTAGAAGAAAGACCCAGATCAAGAAGATAAATGTTGGCCAGTAGGTAGTACCTGGGGAATCTAAGTGAGAGTCAATAATTACTGTGAACACCATGAAGAGATTTTCCAGGATAATTCCCACGTAGAACACAGAGAAGAAGCACAAAAGAAAAAGATGCATCTCCCAAGAGCTTGAAAGTCCAATCAATACAAATTTAGATACCACAGAATGGTTTACTCCATCCATTGACCATTGACTCAGTCAGTAGAGAAGAAGCTTTAGTATTCTGAAGGAAGAAAGTAAGGAAGAATTGAGAAATACAAATGCTACACGTTGAAGTGTTGTTTGACCATAAATGATTTTGTGGGAAATATGTGGCAAGTGCTGAAATATGAAGATAGAAAACACACAAAGAGAGAACACGAAAGAAAGATGAATGAATTGGGGAAATGCGGTGATGATAAGTTATTAGACAAGAACAGCAAAGAAAAAAATCGTGGGAATATGGCAGGTGGAGTGAAGGATTAGAGGGGCAAAGAATATAATTTCCCTGACAGAGTAGTTCTTTACCGCGCGTATCGTGCAGTAATTACGGCTGCTTCAGTCTTACTCACCTGTGTTCAACAAAGCATCGTCCACGTAAGAAATAGTCACCCATGTTTGAAATGTTAATACCCTTAGAGGATGTACTCTCTGATCGATCTTATTTTTTTTTAGACGGAGTCTCGCTCTGTCACCCGGGCTGGAGTGCGGTGGCGCCATCTCGGCTCACTGCAAGCTCCGCCCCCCGGGTTCCCGCCATTCTCCCGCCTCAGCCTCCCGAGTAGCTGGGACTACAGGCGCCGCCACCGCCCGGCTAATTTTTTGTATTTTTAGTAGAGACAGGGTTTCACCGTGTTAGCCAGGATGGTCTCGATCTCCTGACCTCATGATCCACCCACCTCGGCCTCCCAGAGTGCTGGGATTCCAGGCGTGAGCCACCGCGCCCGGCCTCTGATCAATCTTTTACTTCACACAATCTCAGGCATTAATCACACATTTAAGAGTGACTGGCCAATGAGGGAAAGAGCGATTAATCTCAGAGGTACAGTAGCATAGAATGCAAAGACTTACTCTTCCGCTGGTTTTCCAATACGTGTGATTCCAGGCAATCACCTGTTGACTTGTTGGAGGATTAAGACTCACTTTAAATAAAGTGAAACTCAACCCCCACAAAAAAGAGTATCTGAAACTCAGAAAGAGGGCTTTCCGATGCTTTGCTGGGAATCAGAGTTGGTGCTTTTGAGAGTCCTGCTCTAGGATTAATACCTTTGACAATTTGAATATGAAGTTGAAAAATAATGGTGTCTTTACCAAAACAAAATATTTAATCATGATACACTAAAAGCATGTAAAAACTACAGGCCCCAAAGAGCCACAGAGATAAAGGTCACGATAGCTGGTCATCCAATATTTGAACTTTGTCCCATTAAGATGTTTTTAAAGGTCAGTAAAATTGATACCAACTACACTTTAGAGAGAACATCTGTTATTATCACTACGTGTAAGTAGAAAGTTTGAAGATATTTATCCATAACATATTTGGATCCATTCATTATGTGATCTAAAGTGAAAAATTAGAAGTACATTTAAGAGTGATATACGATAAAATCATTAAATAATGCAGAAAGGGGTAATTAAGATTCATACCAAAATGAGCATAGCCATTATAGATGATACAGATTTAGGTCTGTTGACAAGTCCAGTAAATTGTTAATGACAAAAGTTGGTTACAAAAGGATATGTCTTATGTAATATATTCTTGATTTGAATACACTGTAAAATATGTAAGTATATACATCAGCATCTCCAGAGAACCACTTTGGGTAATGGCATTTTAGGTAACCTTAATATTAAAAAGGTTGACCATCTATATTTTGTTATTTTCTATATTGTTATTTTTCTTTTTAATAAACATTATGAGAAGGAAATGTAAAGCAATAGGAGAGAAAGAAGAGCAAGGAAAGGAAAGAAAAAAGAAAAGAACACACACACACACACACACACACACACACACACACACACCAGTTAGAGACAGATGTTTTGTGGCATTAGTTTCATAATTTTATTACCCTTTGTTAAATCACCATTCTCAATTAGTGAATGACAGTTACTGGGTGCATTATGAAAAAATACCTGGGCGTTTTATGCCAAATTTTAACCAGAATTCTACATGCTAATTTGTTTAGAAAAAAATGAATACATGTGAATGAATTTTGAGTTAGGGAATATAAATGATAACTGGATGGCATTTTACAGAATACTTGGGTGTCCCAGTTATTTAGAACAGTGAGTCATACACTGAAAACAATAGGAAAACACTCTTAAAAGCCATACCTTCATTTTGCCAATTAAATTTTATTATTAAATAATTTTTTCCTATGTTTTCTAAAAGAGATAAGACTGAATGAAACAATCATCCTAAAGAGAAAAGCTAGAATTGTGTAGTGGCATCAGGCTTACTAGTAACTCTAAATGCTACTATGTTGTGGCAGTTAACCTGTTTATAGAGGACCCTACTTTTGTTCAAGACTGATCAGGAGTTGATTCTAACATTCAGTTAGTTTGCCCTGAAATATTGAATTCATGCTCAGAGCAGTGAGAAAAGAGTGTATTCAAATAAGTTGAAAGAGAAAACATTTGGTGTTTTTTGTTTTTGTTTTTGTTTTTGTTTTTGTTTTAGAAAACATTAAAGAATCAGGAATTGTCCTAAGGCAGACTACCTTAAGAGTTGGTTGCTATCCTTGCTGGATATCTTGGCTTTAACACTAATAAGGGGGTAACCTTTTCGAACAGATAATGTAGAAAATCAGATAGAATGTGTGTCTCCTGACTTCAATGATTGAAGATTCTCTCTGCCCTAAGGAACTAAGGGAAATTGTAACCTCTCTGAGAGCAAAAACACAAAGACAGTAATACTTAAGATTAATTTCACCAGTGCCTTGTTAACTGCTGTATCATATGCATGATTTTTCTTTTTTTTTCTTTTGACTTTTATTTTAGGTTCGGGGTACATGTGAAGGTTTGTTACATAGGTAAACTCATGTCCTGGGGGTTTGTTGTACAGATTATTTCATCCCCCAGGTAGCGCCCAGTACTCAATAGTTATCTTTTCTGCTCCTCTCCCTCCTCCCATCGTCCTCAAGTAGACCCCAATGCCTGTTGTTTCCTTCTTTGTGTTTGTAAGTTCTCATCATTTATCTCCCACTCGTAAGTGAGAACATGTGGTATTTGGATTTCTGTTCCTGCGTTAGTTTGCTAAGGATAATAGCCTCCAGCTCCATCCATGTTCCTGTCAAAGACATGATCTTGTTCTTTTTTATGGCTGCATAGTAATCTACGGTGTATATGTACCACACTTTCTTTATCTAGTCTGTTACTGATGGGCATTTAAGTTGATTCCATGTCTCTGCTATTGTGAGCAGTGCTGCAATGAACGTTCTCATGCATGTGTCTTTATGGTAGAACGATTTATATTCTTCTGGGTATATACCCAGTAATGGAATTGCTGGGTTGAATGATAGTTCTGTTTTTGGCTTTTTGAGGAATTGCCATCCCATACTGCTTTCCACAATGGTTGAAATAATTTACAGTCCCACCAACAGTGTATAAGTGTTCCCTTTTCTCTGCAACCTCGCCAGTATCTGTTATTTTTGACTTTTTAATAATAGACCTTCTGCTGGGTGTGAGATGATATCTCATTATGGTTTTGATTTACATTTCTCTAATGCTCAGTATATTGAGCTTTTTTTCATATGCTTCTTAACCATATGTATATTTTCTTTTGAGAGTGTCTATTCATGTTCTTTGCCCACTTTTTAATGGGGTTGTTTTTGTCTTGTAAATTTAAGTTCCTTATAGCTGCTGGATATTAGATTTTTGTCAGACTTATAGTTTGCAAATATTTCCTCCCATTCTGTAGGCTGTTTACTTTGTTGGTAGCTTCTTTTGCGGTGCAGAAGCTATTGTTTTATTAGATTCCACTTCTTAATTTTCGCTTTTGTTGTGATTGGTTTTTGTGTCTTTGTCATGAAATCTTTGCCCGTTCCTATGTCCAGGATGGTATTGCCTAAGTTTTAACTCTATTCATAACTACCTTAGTTCATTGTGATAGAGGCCCTTTTCAGAACTGATAGACACAGTTTCATTAAACCATATTCATTCTGATAATTATCCCTTTAATTCTTGGCCCAGGCATTGACTAACATTATCAAATGCTTTATCAAATATGGCGTACAGAGGGAATGGCCCCAGCATTCTCTATATGAGGACAGAGAATCACTTCCCCCCACTTTCCATTAGGAAAATAGAATGCACACGATGTGAACATGTTTGGTCTCCGCAGTGGGAAAGGTGACGTATCATATGACATAAGGAAGGTGACAACAGATAACAGATCCTTATAATACTAATTCTCCAAAGAGAGACAGTACAAATGTCAATCCTTTTAGAAATCTCTCCTTTAACAGGCATAATATAATTTAGTGATTAAGATTGTAAGAATAATGCTCCGAGGACTGAAATAATTGGAGATAGGAGGAAAACAGAAAAGTGGAAGAGGTAGAAGGTTGAAAGGAAATATAAGAAGAAAGAGATTGCCTTGACATTGCTAAACATTGGGAGCATTTTTCTGACCTACCTGTTCTGTTCCAGGGTGTGCAATAGTAATATTGGGAAACTCTGATAATTTTGATTTCTGCTTTCTAGTATAATTAGCTCCAAGACAAAAGTATATACATTTTCTTCCCAATGATTAACAAAGTTAATTAGTACCACTAGATGTTAGTGACCCATCGATGCTTCTTAGATCCTTGTAACCAGGCCTCCATTGATTTCTCTTGGGAACCAGGCCTATGAGTCATATTAATTTTCTCAAGAGAAAAAGTATCAGAAGAGTTACTTGGTGACGGAAAGTAAGGAAAAAAAATGCAGGAAATATGTTCCCTCTAGGACAGGAAAGTGATACCATGAGCTTACTTAGATTAACTGAGTTGAGGGAAACTAAGATGTCATCCACAATTGTTGAAGATGCCCTCATTCATGATGTGAGGGACAGTGAGCTGTTACTCTTTTAGAAACAATATGACTTTAAGTTCTTTTAGAAACAAGGAATTCTTTTATAAAGATATTCTTTTAGAAACAAGGAAGAGAGCTTTAATGCAATGGTGATATTCCTATAACTATTCTTGATTCCTTCCCATTCAACACTTTTTCTTTTTACTTCATTGGATAGGGATGACTGAAACTAACACTTTTATCATCTGTTAACTATTCCAAAATTTATCATTCAACACTGAAAATGTGTTGTATAAATGAATGAATGTATGTCTTCGTGTAACCATTCTTTCCTTAAAACATACTGAATTCTGACTAAATATAAGGGACATGCAGCCATGCTTAACTGTTGAGCAAAATAAAAGGGCTCAAAAGTGTTTCTCTAGATCTGGAGGTGGCAAATTTGACTCATGGGACAAATCTTTTGTAAATAAAGTTTCACTGGAACCCAGTCACACTCATTTGTTTCTGTATTGTCTGTGACAATTTTTATGCTACAATAAAAGAGTTGAGTAGTTATGACAGACACTCTAGGACCTGTAGAGTCTATAATATTTACTTTTGGCCTTTTACGGAAAAAGTTTACTGACCTTATCCTAGATCAAGGAAGTTTGGCACAGAAAGAGGGTATGGTAGAAGCACCATCCACATCTATCTTCATCATCTTCATATATATTTGGGAGTAAAGATGCAGATGAAAGTTGAGAAGGTAAGGTTCTTGAAGTCCTGTAAACCCTGCCTCCAGACACATTGTCTGGAATCAGGATGCCTACATGATTGCAGGGCTAATGTAAACTGAATTTGTGAGGACTTTGGTTAAAAAAATTGTTAAGAATTTCAAGGCAGAAACAGCAGAGCATTAAAAAAAGTGTAGGATCCTTTCAAGCGTGGGATCTTGTTCAACTGCACAGGACACACACCTGTGAAGCTGGTGGTGTCTGCAATAATGTGAAAAATCTTAAAGTGTTGAATTCGAAGTTAATACAACTGGGCAAACCGCTCAGGTCCCCTTCCACACTGTGGAAGCTTTGTTCTTTCGCTCTTCACAATAAATCTTGCTGCTGCTCAAAAAAAAAAAAAAAAAAATAGTTAATACAACTTTGAGCACTCAGTACATAAAGTTTCCTTTCCAGTTGCCGAAGGAATTTATAATGGCCCATACCCTGTATATTAACACGTGAATGAGAGAAATGAGTGCATTAATATTTTGAACAGCGTGACTTACATGAAGTATGAACCTCAAAAAGAGGTTTTTTTAAAAAATTAAATTTTAACTGCTATATTTCTTTTTGATAACAAGTTATATATCTTTATGGTGTGTAATGTGATGTTTTGATACATATGTATATTTATCATGAAACAATGACCACAATCAAGCTAATTAACATAATTCATCATCTGACATAATTATCTTAGTCATTGTTTTGCAGAATTTGAGTGTCTGTTTCCTCACAGCCTCATCCATGATATATTATTATTTATGAAAACACAATAGCAATGCTATATTTTAAAATTTACATTTCTTTGATAAAAAATGAGTTTAAATATTCTTCATATGTTTATGTTGTATTTGGATTTCTTGTTTTGTGCATAGTCTTTATATGCTCATTTTAAATTTGGTTTAAATTATATTTAAAAACCATTTTCCCACATTTGTTTTTGCTTTAATGAATTCATTCTTCTGTATAATTTTTTTAATCTGAAAATGACAGTTTTTTTGTTTCTCACTTTTAAAAATTATTTTTTAATTGACAAAAATTATATATATTTGTGGAATACAGTGTGATGTTTAATATATGTGTATGTTGTTGAGTGAATAAATCAAGTTAATTAACACAGATATTACCTCATATTATTGACATTTACAATATACTGTATTAGCAATTTTCAAGCATACAATACATTATTAATTACAGTCAACATGTCATATATTGGGTCCCCTGAATGTATTCCTACTAATTGAATTTTTTTTCCTTTTATTAACAATGTCCCATTTCCTCATCCTCTCCCTGCCAGATAACCCTAGTAACCATCATACTATTCTCTGCTTCCATGAGTTCAGATTTTTTAGATTCTACGTATAAGTGAGATCATGCAATATTCGTCTTTCTGTGTCTAGCTTATTTCACTTAGCATAATGTCCTCTAGTTTCATCCACGTTTTCTCAAATGACAGAATTTCCTACTATTTTTAAGGCTAAATAATTTTCCATATCACATTTCATTTATCCATTCATCTGTCTATGAACAGTTAGGTTGATTCTATATCTTGGCCATTGTGAATATGCTGCAGTAAACATAGGAGTGCAGATATCCCTTCGACATATTGATTTCAATTCCTTTGGCTCTATGCCCAGAAGTAGGATTATTGGATCATGTGATAGTTCTGTTTTTAATTTGTATATGATACAAGGGTTCCCTTTTCTATCATCCTCTCTAATAGTTGCTATCTTTCATCTTTTTGATAATAGCCATTCTAACAGGTTTGAGGGGACATCTCATTGTGGTTTTAATTAGTACTTCCCTGACAAATAGTGATGTTGAGCATTTTTTGATATATCTGTGGCCCTTTGTATGTTGTCTCCTGAGAAATGTCTATTTCTGTCCTCTGCCAATTTTTAAATAATGTATTTTATTTTATTTATTTATTTCTTTTACTTTTGACATATTTGTGTTACTTGTATATTCTGGATATCAATCCCCTGTTGGATGAGTAGTTTGCAAATATTTCTCCCATTCAAGAGGTTATCTTTTTCACTCTATTGTTTCTTTTGTTGTTAGAAATTTTTTAATTTAGCATAGTCTCATTTGTCTATTTTTTCTTTTTTTGCCTGTGCTTTTGGGATCATATCAAAAAAATGATCACCCAAACCAATGTCAGGAAGAATATTTTCTATGTTTTGTTCTAATAGTTATACCATTTCATGTTTTAAATTTGTATTTAATCCATTTTGAGTTGAGTTTTGTATATGGTATGAAATAAGGATTCAACTGCATTCTTCTGGGTGTGGATATATAGTTTTTCCAGCATCATTTATTGAAGAGATTGTCTTTTCCCCGTTGTCTTCTTGACATTGTTGTTGAAAATCAATTCAACATCAATGTGTGGACTTATTTCTGTGCTCTTTATTCCATTCCATAGGTTTATCTGTCTGTTTTTATGACAGTATCATGTTGCTTTGATCACTATAGCTTTGTAGTAGATTTTGAAATAAGGTAGTGTGATGCTTCCAGTGTTGTTTATCTTGCTCAAGATTGCTTTGGCTATTCACAGTCTTTTGTGGTTTCATGCCTATTTTAGAATTTTTTTTTATTTCTTTAAAAAATACCATTGGGATTTTGAAGAGATTGCAATAAATGCATTAGATCTATAAATTGCTTTAAGTAGTGAGGACATCTTAACAATATTACTTTTTCTAATCTATTAACATGAGATGGCTTTCTATTTGTATGTGTCTTATTCAACTTGTTTTTTCAATGTTTTATAGTTTTTAGTGTACAGATGTCTGGTAAAATTTATTCCTAAGTATTTTATTTTTTGGATTCTATTGTTAATGATATTGTTTTCTTAACTTCTTTCTCTGCTAAGTCCTTATTAGTGTATAGAGACACTACTGATTTTCGTACGTTGATTTTGTATTCTCCACCTTCACTGAATTTATTAGCTCTGTAGTTTTTTTTTTTTTTTTTTTTTTTGCTGAAGTTTTAAGGAGTTTCTGCATATAAGATTATGTTATCTGTAAGCAGAAAAGTTTGCTTCTATCTTTCCAATTTGGGTGTTTTTATTTTTATTTTGTCTAATTGTCCTGGCTAGGACTTTTAGTACTATATGGAATATAAATAGCAAGAGTGGGCGCCTTTATATTATTTCTGACCTTAGAGGAAAAGCTTTCATTTTTTTACCATTGTGATGATTGTACTGTCATGATGTTAGCTGTGGGCTTGTTATATATGGTCTTTATTGTGTTGTGGTACGTTCCTTCTATTCCTAATTTGTTTTATCTGATGGCTTATTATGAAAGAATGTTTACTTTTGTTAATGCTTTTTCTGCATCTATTGAGATGATAATATGATTTTTATTTTTTATTCTGTTAGTGTGGCATATCACATTTATTGATTTCCATACTTTCAACCACTCTTGCATCTCAGAGATAAATTCTACTCGATTATGTTGTATGACCCCTTTAACGTGCTGTCGAAGCTGGTTTGCTGGTATCTTGTTGAGTATGTAGTTTTGTCATTTACATTGTCTATTCAAACTGACAGCTTGAATGTTATGGTTATTAATATAATGATTTATAATATTCTTCATATTTAATAGGTATCAGTGGCTTGTCATACATGAAGCATACATATTTTTCCCACTTTGTCTTTATTTTTGTTTTGAAAATTTAAATTCAATATGGTAAAATTTAGACTTATTTTTTCATGGTTTCTGCTTTTGCTTCCTTCCTTAAAGTCGTATACCTCATGCCATAATTATATACATTTTGCCTACATTTTTACAAGTTATTTTATGGTATAATTTTGAAATGTTCAATCCAAAAATATTTATAAATGTACATATTCAATTTCTATGTGTATGAAAATCCAACTTGTTGTTTGTTTTTCAAAAAGTATTTTATTCCCTCCACTGTATGTGGATCTAGTCACCTCTCTTTTGAAAATATACCTTTATTACCAGACAAAACTTAGATTCATTTCTGGACTTTTAAAAAAAAACTATTCTAATCTTTTTTATTGTGAATAATTTAAGGAATCATTGATTAGTGTACATTCAACAGCACAGACTTCCTACCGCAACTCCTTCCTGATTGCTAATTGATTAGTTTCTAGGTCTGATATGTCATTGATTTCCTCCATTGCATTCCATATGGGTTAACTTTCGTATTTTGTGTGTTTAAGAAAAGCATAACTAGAGATCAACCCAGCACTTTGCTGAGAATTGTCAAATGAATTTAGTATAATATTGGTTCTCACAATTAGTTTTTCTGTGTAGGTCAGTTTTCTAATTTCTGCACAACTATGGATTGCTGCTTAAAACGGATATTGATTAATTACACAGGGGTCAGCTTAAGATGGGATGTAATTGACCCATTAGCCAGAAGAAAACAGGAAGAAACAAATGTGCACTTCTTACTTATGTTTCTTATCTTACTGTGTACTCCAAGCATAGTATGAACGAGCAGAGTTGAGAACCTGACTCAGCCACTTGTGCTTGCACAATAGGCTCTTGACTAAACTAGTGATAAGTGTCAAGTATGAAGTTTTTGCATGGGTAATTCAGCATGATCTCTTATCATTAAGGCAGTTCTAGCTACAGCCTCTGTTGAATGTTTGACCTTTCAGAAACAGTCATAGATGCTCAGCCCTTGACATGATTGAGGCATTCAATTGGCATTCAATTGGCAACGTATTGGCACATTGTTTACCCTCTCTACAGTGGAAGAATAGCAATTTGTTCTTACTGGGATAAATGTGTTTTCCACCTGTGGCTTTGACTGTTCTGCCATCAATGCCTTGGCCATTAAACTATCCAAAGATGCATAGAATGCCTAATGTTCTTTGTAACACACTTTGTAGCAGAGAAGGTACAATAACATGCATACAACCAAATGATCTGCTGGTGCTATAATATACTATATTAAACAGAATCTATCAGTCTGATAGAACATTAAAAGATATTTCTTTTAAAGTTGGATATAAAGGTGCAACTAAGTGCCAATTTAGGGATGGTACTTTGCAGAGTTGGGGCTCTGTGCTTTAACATGTTATACTTTGAACCAATGGACATTGTAAGACATTGGGTCCTAGAATGTACAGGTTTGTAAACCAAGGGCAGAGGGTGAGAGTGGCTCCTCTCACTAAAACTCCCTTGGAGAATTTGAGCTTCCTGGACCTACAGCATTAAGCTCTGCTGGAGTAGGGAGAATGCTTCTCCTGGGTACACAGTAAGCATTCCAATAAGCATACAGTTTTAGTAGCTCCCCGTCATTTTGGCTTCCTTGTGTATATAGGTTGGCAGACAAAGAAATAAGTTACTATACTGGCAGTTGTAATTGACTTTCATTATCACGAAGAAATAGAAATATTGCTATACTTTTATCAACCATAGATGATGACAATTGTAAATTGGTAATTACAGCAATTACAGCCTGACAGGACCATGGGAATCATGGGTCTTTGGAAGTGAACTAGACTAGCAGAAGCACTGGATAAACATGAGGGGAATACAGAGCAGGTTGTAGAAGAGGAAGATGATGAATGTCATCCTGGGAACAAGTGTAATGACAGGACCCATTAACTCTTGTTCCTTTAACACTCTTGTGTTTGAAGAATCAATGATGGAGTGAACTCACGTAGAGCATAAACTCCTCCATGCATGGAAAGATGTGGACTGTTTCTAGTGCTGTTGGTGTCTTGCACATACCCCCCCTTCCATGTAATATTCCCAGGAATTTGGATTGTTCTATACTCTAAGCTCCTGAGAATCTCTGGCTGAGGACTTTTCTTTGAATATCGAAAAAGCTGAACTCACAAGGTGGGGAAACCTAGAATTGCTACAGAGAAAATGCCCTAGAGCAGCTCTAGACCAGTAAAGAAATGCACAGCTTATTTGTTTCTTAAGTGGGACAACTACAAGTCATAGAATTTATACAGTCTTTTAGATGGCCACAGCAAGAATGTGCCCTGGATGTCCACTGTGGTAAATACAAATCAATGCATCCTTTATTGGCATCCTCCCCTTTTCTTGCTCACGTTCGTATTTCTGAACCAGTGTCTTCTAGAATTCTTTTCCAAATGAACTACTTGCATTGAGATTTTTGTCTCTGGGCCTTCTTTATTTAATAAATAAAACTACTAGATCGACATAGATGACAATCCAATGTGGTGATTCCTGACATTCACTACAACCAATTCATAGGTTATTTTTTAGACTGTAAAAATAGCAGAAACATTGTTATTACATACCTTTATTTGCAAAATAACTAAAATTTTAAGATTAAATTGTTATCTGGTAGACCATGCTGTTCTCTGAGAGAATATCAGTTCTTAGCTTGATGGATTTACATGACGGTAATGGTAATGGCCTCACAGGCTACAGATGAAGCAGTAGCAGGTTTCAGGTGGCTGATGATGAGTTTTTTCTGGATATGTTAAATTTGAAGTGCTTAAGTGAAGGTAAGCCAGTATGCAGTTGGATGTATCATTTTAAAGCTCCAAAAAGAGATGTCGTCAACAAAATTTAGAATAAGATCTCTTTTTCAACAGTCTTTTTATTGCTACCCTTATGTCTTTGTTCCTTAATGTATAGATGACAGGATTTAAGGCAGGGGTGATAGCAAAGTCAACAATGAACAGATTTTTATCAAGTGATGATGGAGGAGAAGGTGAGACATAAAGAACCATGCATGGAGTGAAAAACAAAAAAACTACAGTGATGTGAGCTGACAATGTGACACATGCCTTGGATAAGCCTCCCGAGGAACGCTTCCAGACAGTGATCAAAATGAAAACATAGGAAAGGATTAGCAAGATGAACGTGCCCATGGTCATGAAGCCACTGTTGGCCGTAACAATAAACTCATACTTGGCTCTATCTGTGCATGCAAGTCTTATAATCTTTGGAAAGTCACAATAAAAGCTGTCTACTTTCTTAGGGCCACAAAAAGGCAAGTTTATAACAAAAGCAAATTGAAACATAGCATGGACCACCCCAATTACCCAGCCAGCGATTACAAATGAAACACATATTTTAGGGTTCATGATTTTCAAATAATGAAGAGGCTTACAGATTGCTGCACATCTATCAAAAGCCATGGCCATGAGTAACACCATTTCCACTCCTCCCATGATGTGGATGAAGCATATCTGTGTCATACAACTTCGAAAAGAAATTACATTGTATTCATTTAAAAGGTCTGAGATTATTTTGGGGATTGTGGTAGAGGAAAGACCCACATCAATGAGGGACAGGTTAGCCAGCAAGAAGTACATAGGGGACTGTAAGTGAGAATCAAAAATTACCAAAACCAAAATGAAGAGATTTCCCAGGATGACCCCTAAATAAAGCAAAAAACATATCAAAATGAGAAAAAGTTTTTTCTCTGTAGAACAAGAAAGAGCCAGTAACACAAGCTCAGTGACCACAGAATCATTTAGTCCACCCATTGACTGGGACAGAAGTGATGATTTTCAAGTGACCTGAGGATAAAAATGGAAAAGAATAAATGTCATTGGAACAAATGGATTCTCTATTTTCGCTGCTAATTAAGTTAGATATAATTGGAAGTAGAAAAATGAAGAATATTGAAGAGATAAGATGAACAACAAACTTATTATGTAAAGGACTCCTTGAGGAAAAAATATGTGACTATAAATTTTTACATATGGAGCCAAAAGGGGCACTTAATTTTCATCCCAAAGTTAAACTCTTTCTTCTTTCTCTAAAATATTCCTGGATCATTTCCCTTACCACTTCTCTAGGTATTCTTCCACAACATGAATCCTGTCTTTTATGTCACATGACTATTAATACTTCTGTGCTAGTTTTATATTCTTTTACCAATTCCTGTCTGAGCCCATTAATATTCTCTCACTTCACTAGGCTAATAGAGATCACCCAGGTCAAAAGTACTAGAACACATCCCATTATTCCCTATCTTGGGCTTAAAAAATTTAAATGGAACTCAGGTGCACAGGATTTAGACATTACAATAATTGATTTATGACATATCATCTCTGGTCCATTTTTAAGTAATAGATTGATAGTCAATGAAAAATAAATTATTGAACACCTGATAGTAAAGAAAAGTAAATATAATAATGATAATCAAGGATACCAATTGGTAAATAACCAATGATAATAGTCACAGATAACATTTATTTAGTGCCTCCTACATTCAGAACATTGAGTCAGCCCATCTGAATGACTCCATAGGTAGGTGCAATTGTATTATGCCTATTTTACAAATGAAGGAACTGAGGCTCAGAAAAATGAAGCCGAAGAGCTAAGACTTGTATCCAGAGCCATAGGGCTTCGGAATGCATGCTCCTAACCATGGCACCGTGCTCTTCAACGCCACCATCTCCAAGTATACTCTAGATCTCTCCAAGGATGTTAATGCATCAATTAGCCTTTCTCCATCTTCAACTTTTCACTTCTCTTGATCTGTGAATCAAGAGAATCTTGATAGAATCTCTCCTTTCAAAAATCAAATCTATCAAGGATGAAGGGTGAAGGTTCCTTTTTCCTCTCTCCCTTAAACTCTTAACAGGTAAGTAATTTTATTTTAATTTATACATTCCATTTATTGAACAAGCCAAAATAATCTAGCTTTCACTCTAGAAAATCATTTTAGAGAAGTTATCAGGGATACAGCACACAATTTTCTACATATGAAAATATCACATGCAATAATCACTTTTTAGTCATTGTTTTATTTATTCTCCAAGTTTGATACTACTGACCCTGTCTTTATTTTCAAATTTATTTTGCCATTGATTGCTAAATATGTTGCCTATCCCAAAAGCTCTTCCATCCCCATTTCCTACTAAGGGATCACCTAACTGATTATATATTTGGTAGAGATCTCTCAATTTGGAGGGATGATAGGCCCCTATTCTAGCCCCAGGATGTCACATGATCATCTAATTTCACTTGGCAATGATTGGTTTAAGAAGGGCATGTAATATAGACATGAGTAATGAGTCCTAGAACAATGTCTTCTGTGAAAGATTTTCTTTTCCAGATTAACATACAAAACTTCATTTGGAGAAGGCTCTTTTCCTGGTCCTTTATTCCTGCATTAAGTATTAATGTGATGCCTGGATGTGCAACAACCATGAGCTCTTTAACAGCTCACCTATATATTAAAATGATAATGTGAAAAGATAGAAAAAGAACCCTGGGTTTCAAAGGTCTTTAACTGATGCCAGCAAAGTTCTACCTTCTGAAATTTGTAATTTGAGAAAAATAAACCCAGTTTGTCTCAGAGATTGTAAATAAGGCATTGGGGGTTGCAGCTGCATTCCTGATATTTGCATAACAGCACTCTTAACTTTTCTCCTACATTTCAGGCTTTTTTGTGTCTTTCACTAATAAATGTGTTCCTTTGTCCTACTTACCCTCCGATTGTTGATGTAACTCAGGAGTCTATTTTATATTTCTTTTTTCATCCAAATATGTTTCATTGTTTTAACTGTGTCTATAGTCTTGGACTTTAGCTTAATATATCCAAAACTGTACTAGAGCACATAAATGGACAACCACAAATAGTTCAAAGTTAAAATGTCTAAGACTGATCTTATTATTTTATCATCTATTTTAATCCCTTAGGAAACGTTATGACTATTATCCCAGACGCCCAATTCAGGAATCTATGTGGCACCCTTGTCTTCTCTTTCACATTGTATCCCAAATGGACAATTGTGCCTCCTGAATATTTCTCAGATTTGTTTCCTTTTATTCATTTCCACTGTGAGTTCTTCATGTTTATGTACATTCTCATGTTGACAACTGAAAAAACTCCTGAATGAACCCTGTCTCCAATCTTACCTAATTTCAATGTATTCTGTACTCTGATTTCAGATCTATCTAAAGATAAAATATGATCATATTACTCTCATTTTAACTTTTAGTTTTATCAAAAAGAATATTTTAAATTCATTGTATATCACACAAGACTCTTTATGAAGTGGACACTATAGTTACTGCATTTTTTCACGTCTTCTGCCCCTGTATATGCTCTTGCCTGCATTATTCCTGGTCACTAGAAAGTGGAACCATTACTGGCTTTAAGGCCTGATAGACTTCAGCTGCCTTTCCACTCTGTCAGCTACTTCAGAGCTATATACACTTGGGCAAGGTACTAAATGATGCTGATAAGGTTTCTTTGTTTACAAAATGAGAGAAGTAGAACTTACTTCTCTTGATACTGCATTTGTGATAGGACAGGCAAAACTATGGGTACAAGTGTTACTTCCCTTTCCTTTTATCCTTCAAGACATGGATCAAATATCACCTCCTCCTGAGGTATTCACTGAAGACCACAAGCAAATACTTTCTTTCTATGAACTATTGTTCTAACATGCATATTTTAATTATAATTAGAGTATATTATACTTTCTGTATGCTACTGCTTCATTTTCTACTATGACCTCTTTAAGAAAAGGAGCTTCTAGTGAACTTTGTGTACTCCAATGCTTACCACAATTTCCAGCACAATGTATGCACTAATACACAGTCTTCAGTAACATTAATAATAGAAAGTTTAAAAAGATATGTTATGCAAAATAAGCGTCCTAGAAGCCCCTGACGGGGATCTCTGTCAAGCGACCTTGGGGATTGAACTTGCTAATACCTGCACAGGGGTAAGGAAACAGAAGGAAATCTGGAAGCCAGTGACTCTCCTGTTTTACGACTGTCTGCTCAGAGCGATCTTGGCATCCCACGTTTTCAGCTAAATCTTAAATCTAATGAAATAAAACTAGAAAAAAAGGTTTTTAAAAAATATTTTTGCCTTGAATTACATGTGTAGAGGCACTACAAAATATCCAGTGTTTCTCAAATTACAGTTGAGTACTAACATAGAGCACTTTATAAAAATATTGCAGAACAGGAGACTATCACCAGACATTTGGAAAGGCTCAGTAATTCAAAAGAACACCATAGTTTTCATAATGAAAGCCCCTACAAAAGCTGTTTGTTACATTAATAAGGAAGAGAATGTTTAAATATACTTGAATTTATAACCCAAGATTTTCTGATGGATGTGATTAAATAAGCACAAAATTAAGATAAATTAACATGAAAAAATATATACAACACTCAAGTTTCAAAAAATTATAAAACACTGAATGTAAATATGTATGTGGAAATATTTAGATGTTACACAACAATGTGTTGTGTTTGGGGAATTTTTAGATGACTTTATATTTTTTCTAAATATTAACTCATTTTCTATATTTTTACAAATAATATTTATGGATTAAAGGTTTTTTAAAAAATTTCCAACTTTTATTTTAAGTTCAGGGATACATGTGCAGGCTGCGCAGGTTTGTTACATAGGTAAACATGTGCCATGGTGCTTTGCTGCACAGACCATCCTGTCACTCGTGTCTTAAGTCCAGCATCCACTAGCTATTCTTCCTGATCATCTCCCTCCTCCCACCCACTGCCCTTTGACAGGCCCCAGTGTGTGTAGTTCCCCCCGCATGTGTCCATGTGTTCTCCTGATTTTTCAATTTTTAAATAAATTTTTAAATTAGTGGAGGGAATAAGAAAAATGATATGAGTAATTTCATAAACAGTAGTATAAAGTACTGGCTAACATCGCAGATTCTGGGGCTGGACTACCTGGTTTTGAGTCTCCATCTCCCGGATTTATGAGCTATGTGTCCTTGGGCGAGTTGCTTCACTTCTCTGTCCCTCAATTTCCTCATCTGTAAAATAGGAATAATAATAGTACTTACCTCATAGCGATATTAAATGAGTTCATATCTGGCAAATATTTGAGCATGCCTGGCACATAGGTATTCAATAAGTATTTTAAAAATTATGATTTTTTTAAAAACATGGTCATTCATTTCTGTCCAAACATAGAGATAGTTTGGTCTGCTGGATTGTGCTCAGTTGAAATAGCCAAGACTTAGACATAACCTTTTATTTTAATGATTCTAGTTTTAGAAATAAAAAAGATAGGAAAATGATGACTTTTTTTTTTTAAAAGATGGGGTCTCAGTTTCTTGCCCAGTCTGGAGTGCAGTGGTACCAACACAGTTAACTGCATCCTCCGTCTCCTGGGCTCAAGTGGTCCTCCCGCCTCAGCCTTTGGAGTAGCTGAGACTATAGGCACTCGGCACCACACCTGCCATATATATGTTAGCAGAGATGGGGTCTCACTATGTTGCCTAGGCTGGTCTCAAACTCCTGGGCTCAAGTGATCCTCCCACGTAGGCCTCTCAAAGTACTGAAATTATAGGTGTGAGCACTGCGCCCGGCAGAAAATGAGGACTCTCTACATATCGATTTAATAAAGATAAAGGCTCTCTGAAGAGAAAGTTATCCCATGATACCGCTGAAAATATGAAAATGAGACCGGAAGGATATAAAACAATGTGAGTGACAGTCATTCAAATAAAGAACACCACCACCACCAAAAACAAACAAAAAAACTGTGCATAAAAAGAGTAAAAGTGATCTGGGAGCACGAAGAATAAAAAGGAGCAGGAGAAATGTGCCCAGTTGCTGGGGATTTAAAGAGCAGGTTTCCTAAATACCTGCCCAGGCTCAGTGTTCACTCAGCAGCAGCTTCAGGATATGGAGACGCACAGAAAGGTTAGCACCACCTTTCCCTAAGACAAAAACTTATAAATAGTTCTGACCGTGGGGAATCAGTTAGCAGGGCTTGGTAGTAAGACTGGATGTAGTCCATAATTGCTTGTAATGGAAACCAAGCCTCCTGTGTACATTATCTTTCCCAAGGGTACATTATCACATTTTGTAGAAAAGAATTATGGGGAAGTTGAGCAGCTTAGTGTGATAAGTGATTTTGTGCTCTGTTAATTTTCATTGTTGAGAAATAACGAATGGATATTTGAACACATCATGGGAGTCCCAAAAGTAGTGCAAAATCAGACTGGGAGAATTTCACTTGGCATTTTTTCACGGCTTTATGCAAGTTTAATTTATATACTGTAAATTTCACTCATTTTAAGTGTACAGTTAATTCAATGATTTTTAGCAAATTTATGGAGTTGTTTAACATTGCAATTCAATTTTAGAACATATCTATCACCCTAAAGTGATCCTTTGTGCCTGTTTGTAGTTAATCCTCACTCTCAATCCCAGACTCAGACAATAAGCAATTTATTTCTTGTCTCTATATATTTGCCTTTTCAGGATACATCAGATAAAGGGAATTATACAGTATGTAGCCTTTTGTGACTGGGCTTGTTTCAGCTAACATACCATTTTTGCCATTCTTCTATATGGTAACATGTATAATCTGTTTATTCCTTTTAATTGCTGAAGAGTATCCCCTTATATGTCACATTTCATTTATCCATTTACCTGGTGATGGACATCTGGATTACTAACAGTTTGGGCTGATTACGAATAATTCTGCTGTGACTATTCCTGTTCAAGATTTTGTGTAAATAAATGTTTTAGTTTTTCTTAGGTGTGCCTAGTAATAGAATTGCTGGGTCATAGGGTAAATTTATGTTTAGCTTTTTAAGAAACTGCTAACTTGTTTTCCAAGTGGCTGCACCATTTCACATTCCAGCCAGCACTGTGTGTGATTTCCAGTTTCTTGAACCCCATCAACACTTGTTATTGCTTATCTTTTGATTGTAAGCATTCTGGCTGTTGTGAAGTGATACCTCATTTTGGTTGTGATTTGCAATTCTCTAATAACATGACGTCAAACACTTTTTTCTTGTACTTACTGGCCATTCTCATATCTTCTTTGGAGGAATGTATATTAAAATCTTCTGCTCATTTAAAAATTTGATTTTTGTCTTCTGCATTGTAGCAGTTCTTTATATATTCTTCATATATGTTTTTTCAGATATAAAATTTGAAAATATTTTCTCTAACTCTGACTTTTCCTCTCACTTTATTGATGTGATGGACACTTTCGAATCACAAATGTTTCTACTTTTGATGTAGTCCATGTTATAAAAATTTTAATGCTTTATTCTTATAGTGTCTTATCTAAGAATTCTATGCCTAACTCATGGTCAAAATTTTTTTTTTATTATTATACTTTAATGTGCACAACGTGCAGGTTAGTTACATGTGTATACATGTGCCACGTTGGTGTGCTGCACCCATTAACTCGTCATTTAACATTAGGTATATCTCCTAATGCTGTCCCTCCCCCCTCCCCCCACCCCACAACAGTTCCCGGTGTGTGACGTTCCCCTTCCTGTGTCCATGTGTTCTCATTGTTCAATTCCCACCTATGAGTGAGAACACTTGGTGTTTGGTTTTTTGTCCTTGCGATGGTTTCCTGAGAATGATGGTTTCCAGCTTCATCCATGTCCCTACAAAGGAAATGAACTCATCCTTTTTTATGGCTGCATAGTATTCCATGGTGTATATGTGCCACATTTTCTTTATCCAGTCTATCATTGTTGGACAATTGGCTTGGTTCCAAGTCTTTGCTATTGTGAGTAGTGCCGCAATTAACATACGTGTGCATGTGTCTTTATAGCAGCATGATTTATATTTCTCTGGGTATATACCCAATAATGGGATGGCTGGGTCAAATGGTATTTCTAGTTCGAGATCCCTGAGGAATGGCCACACTGACTTCCACAATGGTTGAACTAGTTTACAGTCCCACCAACAGTGTAAAAGTGTTCCTATTTCTCCACATCCTCTCCAGCACCTGTTGTTTCCTGACTTTTTAATGATGGCCATTCTAACTGGTGTGAGATGGTATCTCACTGTGGTTTTGATTTGCATTTCTCTGATGGCCAGTGATGATGAGCATTTTTTCATGTGTTTTTTGGCTGCATAAATGTCTTCTTTTGAGAAGTGTCTGTTCATATCCTTCACCCACTTTTTGATGGGGTTGTTTGTTTTTTTCTTGTAAGTTTGTTTGAGTTCATTGTAGATTCTGGATATTAGCCCTTTGTCAGATGAGTAGGTTGCAAAAATTTTCTCCCATTCTGTAGGTTGCCTGTTCACTCTGATGGTAGTTTCTTTTGCTGTGCAGAAGCTCTTTAGTTTAATTAGATCCCATTTGTCAATTTTGGCTTTTGTTGCCATTGCTTTTGCTGTTTTAGACATGAAGTCCTTGCCCATGCCTATGTCCTGAATGGTATTACCTAGGTTTTCTTCTAGGATTTTTATGGTTTTAGGTCTAACATGTAAGTCTTTAATCCATCTTGAATTAATTTTTGTGTAAGGTGTAAGGAAAGGGTCCAGTTTCATTTTTCTGCGTATGCCTAGCCAGTTTTCCCAGCACCATTTATTAAACAGAGAATCCTTTCCCCATTGCTTATTTTTATCAGGTTTGTTGAAGATCAGATGGTTGTAGATGTATGGTATTATTTCCAAAGCCTCTGTTCTGTTCCATTGGTCTATATATCTGTTTTGGCACCAGTACCATGCTGTTTTTGTTTACTGTAGCCTTGTGGTATAGTTTGAAGTCAGGTAACGTGATGCCTGCAGCTTTGTTCTTTTTGCTTAGGATTGTCTTTGCTGCATGGGCTCTTCTTTGGTTCCATATGAAGTTTAAAATAGTTTTTTTTTTCTAATTCTGTGAAGAAAGTCAATGGTAGCTTAATGGGGATAGCACTGAATCTATAAATTACTTTGGGCAGTATGGCCATTTTCATGACACTGATTCTTCCTATTCATGAGTATGGAATGTTTTTCCATTTGTTTGTGGCCTCCCTTATTTTTTTTTTTATTTATTTTTTTGAAACAGCCTTGCGCTTTCACCCAGGCTGGAGTACAGTGGCATGATCTCAGTTCAATGCAACCTATGCCTCCCAGGTTCAAGTGATCCTCCTGCCTCAGCCTCCTGAGTAGCTGGGACAACAGGCACATACCACTATGCCCAGCTAAATTTTGTATCTTTAGTAGAGACGGGTTTTCACCATGTTGGCCAGGATGGTCTCGATCTCTTGACCTCATGATCTGCCTGCCTCGGCCTCCCAAAGTGGGATTACAGGTGTGAGCCACCATGCCCGGCCATCTTCTCTTATTTGTTTGAGCAGTGGTTTGTAGTTCTCCTTGAAGAGGTCCTGCACATCTCTTGTAAGTTGTATTCCTAGATATTTTATTCTCTTTGTAGCAGTTGTGAATGGGAGTTCACTCATGAGTTGGCTCTCTATTTGCCTATTATTGGGGTATAGGAATGCTTGAGATTTTTGCACATTGATTTCGTATCCTGAGACTTTGGTTGCTTATCAGCTTAAGGAATTTTTGGGCTGAGATGATGGGATTTTCTAAATATACAATCATGTCATCTGCAAACAGAGACAATTTGACTTCCTCTCTTTCTATTTGAATACGCTTTATTTCTTTCTCTTGCCTGATTGTCCTGGCCAGAACTTCCAGTACTATGTTGAATAGGAGTGGTGAGAGAGGGCATCTTTGTCTTACGCCAGTTTTCAAAGGGAATTCTTCCAGCTTTTGCCCATTCCATATGATATTGGCTATGAATTTCTTATAAATAGCTCTTATTATTTTGAGATATATTCCATCAATGCCTAGTTTATTTAGTGTTTTTAGCATGAAGGGGTGTTGAATTTTATTGAAGGCCTTCTCTGCATCTATTGAGATAATCATGTAGTTTTTGTCATTGGTTCTGTTTATGTGATGGATTACATTTATTGATTTGTGTATGTTGAACCAGCCTTGCATCCCAGGGATGAAGCCGACTTGATTGTGGTGGATAAGCTTTGTGATGTGCTGATGGATTTGGTTTGCCAGTATTTTATTGAGGATTTTTGCATCGATGTTCATCAGGGGTATTGGCCTAACATTTTCTTTTTTTGTTGTGTCTCTGCCAGGTTTTGGTATCAGGATGATGCTGGCCTCATAAAATGAGTTAGGGAGGATTCTCTCTTTTTCTATTGTTTGGAATAGTTTCAGAAGGAATGGTGCCAGCTCCTCTTTTTACCTCTGGTAGAATTCAGCTGTGATTCCATCTGGCCCTGGGCTTTTATTGGTTGGTAGGCTGTTAATTACTGCATCAATTTCAGAACTTGTTATTGGTCTATTCAGGGATTCGACTTCTTCCTGGTTTAGTCTTGGGAGGGTGTATATATCCAGGAATTTATCCATTCCTTCTATATTTTCTAGCTTATTTTTGTAGAGGTGTTTATAGTATTCTCTGATGGTAGTTTGTGTTTCTGTAGGATCAGTGGTGATATCCCCTTTATCATTTCTTATTGTGTCCATTTGATTCCTTCTCTCTTTTCTTCTTCATTAGTCTAGCTAGTGGTTTATCTATTTTGTTAATTTTTTTCTAAAAACCACCTCCTGGATTCTTTGATTTTTTTAAGGATTTTTTGTGTCTCAGTCTCCTTCAGTTTTGCTCTGATCTTAGTTATTTCTTGTCTGCTGCTAGCTTTTGAATTTGTTTGCTTTTTTTTCTCTAGTTGTTTTAATTGTGATGTTAGGGTGTTGATTTTAAATCTTTCCCACTTTCTCCTGTGGGCATTTAGTGCTATAAATTTCCCTCTAAACACTGCTTTAGCTGTGTCCCAGAGATTCTGGCATGTTGTTTCTTTGTTCTCATTGGTTTCAAAGAACTTATTTATTTCTGCCTTAATTTCGTTATTTACCCAGTAGTTATTCAGGAGCCAGTTGTTCAGTTTCCATGTAGCTGTGCAGTTTTGAGTGAGTTTCTTAATCCTGAGTTCTAATTTGATTGCACTGTGGTCTCAGAGACAGTTTGTTATGATTTACATTCTTTTGCATTTGTTGAGGAGTATGTTACTTCCAATTATTTGGTCGATTTTAGAATAAGTGTTATGTGGTGCTGAGAAGAATGTATATTCTGTTGATTTGGGGTGGAGAGTTCTGTAGATGTCTATTAGGTCTGCTTGTTCCAGAGGTAGGTTCAAGTCCTGAATATCCTTGTTAATTTTCTGTCTCGTTGATTGGTCTAATATTGACAGTGGGGTGTTAAAGTCTCCCACTATTATTGTGCGTGAGTCCAAGTGTCTTTCTAGGTCTCTGTGAACTTGCTTTATGAATCTGGGTGTTCCTGTATTGGGCACATACATATTTAGAATAGTTAGCTCTTCTTGTTGCATTGATCCCTTTACCATTATGTAATGCCCTTCTTTGTCTTTTTTGATCTTTGTTGCTTTAAGTCTGTTTTATCAGAGTCTAGGATTGCAACCCCTACTTTTTTTGCTTTCCATTTGCTTGGTAAATATTCCTTCTTCCCTTTATTTTGAGCCTATGTGTGTCTTTGCGTGTGAAATGGGTCTCCTGAATACAGCACACTGATGAGTGTTAACACTTTATCCAGAAAACTCCTGCAGCTAGCTCAGTGTCTGCCCAAACAGCTGCCCAGTTTTGTGCTTGAAATCCAGTGCCTTGGTGGTATAGGCACAAGAGGGAATCTCCCGGTCTGCGGGTTGCAAAAACTGTGGAAAAATACGGTATCTGGGCTGGATAGCACAGTCCCTTGTGGCTTCCCTTGGCTAGAGGAGGGAGGTCTCCAGCCCCTTGCACTTCCTGGGTGAAGTGACACCCCACACTGCTTTTGCTTGCCCTCTGTGGGCTGCACCCACTGCCTAACCAGTCACAATTAGATGAATTGGGTACCTCAGTTGGAAATGCAGAAATCACTCGACTTCTGCGTTGGTCTCTCTGGGAGCTGCAGGCCAGAGCGGTTCCTATTCAGCCATCTTACCAGATACCCCTATAACTATAGTTTTGTATTGAAACTAAGATTCCTGCTACAGCAGAAGTCATATGACTTTTATTGGTGGCAGGTGATGGCCAGCTGTGCTAGCTGAAACTATGGGCTGGTCACTCACTTGCTGAACCATCTCAATGGTTGAATAACCACCTTGGACTTCTGGTTTTTGTAAACATTGTTGAAAATAGAGAAACAGAAATGTTTCAGGTAACAGAATTATCTATGCTCACTTACCAGTTAATATTATTTAAATTAAGAGGAAAAAGTTTAATTTACACTTTTCTAGGAAATACAGTGAGATTAGGAGGCTGTCCTTTGTTTTTACTGGTGATGGTTCATTACTGTTAGCACCAGAAAGTCTCCCTGGTAGCTTGTCTCTGGCTTCCTAAAATGCACACAGAATATTTTACATGAGACAGACTGGATATACCAAGGATTAATGCATTCTTTAAAAATGACAGAATACTCCAAATACTTTGCCCTTCAAATGAGACAATTCTAAATCAGGAGTCTATATAATCTCCTAAAGGGTAGTGGTAGACTTGCATCCCAGTTATGTTTATTAGCATAAGCATCCCTCATTTCTTGGTGTCATCTCTCCACTGATGCTTCCAAAAATTAACTTCCAAATAAACTACCTGCACTCAAAGTTTGTCTTTGGGTCTTCTTCTGAGGGAACCAAACCTAAGTAAGCAAGTAGAGCTGCTGGTCCTGTGTATATAACCATTCCATATGATGATTCCTGACATTCACCAGAGCAAGTTTGCAGTTATTTATAAACCTTTTAGGAAGCAGGAGGGATGTCATCTATCTTTTCTTATGTTCAAATAATCAAAAGTTAAATCATAAAAATCATTTATAGATACTGCTACTGTCTGCTAAAGTAACACATATCATGGTAGATTCACATTCCACTGCATTCCCATAGTGGTAAGAGCAATGATTAAATGCTCTGTAGGAGCAGTAGACACATGGTCAGTAAGTAAATGACATGTCTAGTTGGCCAGTTTAAATGGCAGCTACCTAAACGAAGATGTCCAACAGGCAGGCAAATGTACATTTTTAGAGGTACAGCAAAATCTGTCATAATGCCTATTGGCTCAACCTTTGTGTGACTATCTTCATATCTTTATTCCTTAATGTATAGATGATAGGATTCGAGGCAGGGTTACAGCAAAGTCAGCAATGAACAGGAATTTGTCACTTGAAGATGGGGAAAGGCCACACATAGAGAAACATGCATGGAGTTAAAAAAACAAACATACAAACAACCACAGTGATGTGAGCTGACAACATGGATAAGTCTCCTGCAGAACGCTTCCAGAGAGCGACGAAGATGAAGATATGAGAACGGATTAGCAAGAAGAAGTTGCCCATGCTCCTGAAGCCACTGTTGGCAGCAACAAGTAACTCAATTGTGGCTCTGTCTATGCATGCAAGTTTTATGATCCCGGGAAAGTCACAATAAAAGCTGTCTACTATATTAGGACTACAAAAAGGCAAGTTTATAACAAAAGCAAATTGGGACATGGCATGGATAAGCCCAGTAACCCGGACAGTGACTACTAGTGAAACACATTTCAAATGCCATGGCTGTGAGCAACACCATCTCTACCCCTCCCATGATGTGGATGCAGCATATCTGTGTCATACAACCTTGGAAAGAAATTACATTTGAAAGGTCTGAGATCATCTTGGGGATTGTGGTGGTGGAAAGGCCCACATCAATGAGGGAGAGATTGGAAAGCAGGAAGTACATAGGAGAATGTAAGTGAGAATCGGCGATTACTAAAAATACAATGAAGAGATTTCTCAGGATGATTCCTAAATAGAGCAAGGAGAATATCAATATGAGAAAAATTTTGGTTTCCCAAGAACTAGAGAGTCCCAGCAGCACAAACTCAGAAACCAAGGAGTCGTCATGTCCATCCATTGACTTGAGTATAGGAGCTGATTTTCAAACCACCCGAGGATAGAAAATGATGAAAAGTCAGAATCAGTGGTGCTAAAGTGTATTCTATTTTATTTTATTTTATTTTATTTTATTTTACATGTGTGTTTTTTGTTTGTGCAATTAACTTTAGAGGTCAAATGCACAGATTGAGGTTATTTGCCATGTTTGGCTCATAACACATTATTATTTTAGTGCGTGGATGGACCTTGATAACCATAAATTATGGAAACAAAACCGAATACCTGTTAGTAAGTGAAAATGTTATTTAAAAAATGATCATATTAAGAGATAACATGTTGTATGTCCTTTCTTCGTGAAGAACTTTGTTTTAAGCACACTATCTCTTTTAACCCTCATAAAATTCCATATACAGATACTGTTTTGTTAGTCCCATTATATAAATGAACTGAGTGTCAGAGAAATCAAGTGTCTGAGCCAAGACTTGTACCTGGAGGTGTAGGACACCATACTTCATGCTCTAATCATGGTGCTCTGCTCTTTAAAGGATAGCAGCCTTCAAGTACATCTTTCATTCTCCCCAAATAGCCTTCAACCTCTTAGGTAATTTTACCTATCAACATCATAAACTTTCTTTTTAAAAGAATCAAATCTCTGCATGTTGTGTCCCCTCCTAATCCTTATTAGTCCTTTTTTTTCAACCCTTCATTGGCAATTCTTAACAGTTTGTTCATTCAATGTCAAAACAATTCAGTCTCCACTGATGGCTTGTTTCATTCTCTATAGAAAGAAACTCTGGCTTCTGAATACTCTATGCAATAATCTCTTTTCAATAATCATTTTCCTTGATCTCCCTGTAGAATTTGATCCTATTTATCATGGTCTTATTTCTGTAATTACCTCTCCCTTGGCTTCTTGTATTCTACAAAGTCATTTCCTTTCCCGTCTCTTACAAACAGAAATCCATTTGTTCACGCTGTGGGTTGAAATCTTTCATTTTTAGAAGAGAATAGCCTTATTCAAGATCAAGAGCATGATATATGATTTTTCTAAGCCAGTTGCTATTATCCCATTTTCCTTGGCCATGGATTTGTCTAAGGTGGGGCGGGTAACCCAGAACTGTTCAATGAGATGTAAACCAATGTCTTCTCTGGAGGACTTTCCTTCTCAAGTTAAAGGACATCCATCATATGGAGATGGTATTTTCCTGGTCCATTTTGTATGCACTTAATGCTATTGTTATTCCTAAAGGTGCAGTAACCAATGAAGTTCTATGATCCACATAGAACAAATAACACAGTAAAAATTTAGAAAACACTTAGAACCCAAAGGTCATGTTGAACTACTTCACTAAAGACAGCAATAATTTATTTCCAGTTTTCTCCTTGTAACCTGAGAAAAATAAACCCTAGTTTGTTTCATTCACTATAAAACAAGTTTTCTGTTAATTGCAGTTGACTGCAATCTAAGTATTTATATGAAAGCTCTTCCCTAATTATTTTCCTACCTTTCTGATTTCTTCTCTGTGTCTTTAAAACACACAGTGGTGATTTCCCCTCAGCTCAGCCTTAATTTTTGGTGTGACTCAGAAGTTCTGACCTATTGGTTTTTAATTCAATATCAGGTTGCTTATTTTAAATAGTATCTACAAATTGAATTCTAAATCTGTAGCTTTATTCCTGAATTCCAGGTTGTGATGTGGTACATACGAATGCAATCCCAACTTCACCTCAAGTTAACATGTGAAAACTGAACTCATTATCTTATAACCTACCTCAATGTTTCAGTACATATCACTACCACTCTCCCAGATACCCGGTGTGTACCCTTGTGTGGCACTCTTGTCTGTCCTTCACATTCCATCTCCAGGTTCACAGTTTTTACTTTCAAACATTTCTCAGTTCGGTTTCCTACTCTGTCATTTCTTTTTTTGATTTCAGTTTATGTATTTTCTGATCTTGACAACTGAAAAGACTAAAAGACTACTGAATGTTCTATCTGCCTCCATTTTTCCCAAATTTGTCCATTTTAATAATCTGGTTTTAGATCTTTCTAAAGTCAAATATGATCACTTGGCTCTCCTATTCAAAATCTCCTAAGATCCTATTCTTAGTGGATCTATCATGAGAATATTCTTGGAATCCCACAGCATATCACATAAGACTCTGATAGGAATCAGCATAATTTGATTTCAGAGAGTATTTCCCCCAAAATGTTAGGGAATAAGTGTACTGAGAAGTTACTGAACAAATTTCAAAATTTATTTTGCTGAGAAAAAATCTTAATAAAATGGCAGAATTAATAAATATTTTACACGGCATGCTTTAAATACAATTTTAAAACCAGTAGTCAGCACCTGATTACATATGAAACATAAAATGAAGACTATAAAGAAGAAAGCCTGCTAATGCTGTGGCTCAGCGACATAATGTAATCTAGACAAGAAGATGAGGTCGAGCAACCTTCTCGAGAAGTAGCACAACTATAATCTTCACAAATCACCAATTGTCGGCCTTAAAAACTGTAGCCAATTAAATGGATAATGTAAACTCTAATAAGATCATTTAAATAAATATGTAAAATACAATTTTAAGATATAATTAAAAGATATATTTATAAATGAAGTAACGTGCAATGTATGCATTCTGTTGAAAAAAATGCAAACTTTCCTGAATAAACCCTAAATAAGTGGGAGATTCAGCCATGCTAATAGATTAAAGAAAATCAAAGTTATAAAGAATTCTCATTGAACTCATCTATGCAACAGCTACAGTGCTTAGGAGACACATTGGAATGTTACAAAGGGATCCAAAATTTTACTTCAAAACTCAGGTAACTTGTGAAAAGAAAATGTAATGGGAATTGGGGGAGGCTTTCTGTAAAAGATCAGAATATATCATAAACCTCTAAGAATGAAACAATAATGACTAAAATTAAACAGATAAATAGAACAAAAGCACAGGAAGAATTAGATACATATTACGGAATTTAATATATAATAAGGAAGGTATTACATTTATGTGGGAAAATAAAGTATTTCTCAAAACAAAATAATAATAGTCAATGGTTGGTAAATGTGTAAGTCAACATTGGAATCATATAATTTTAAGTATCATTTATGACAAAAGAAGTTCTAGGTGTGATATGTCTTAAATGTAAAGGTAAAATTGTAAAACATTAATTAAATATATATATTAATTATTAAAAATTGAGGTCAGCTACTCAGGAGGCTAAGGAAGGAGAATCGCTTGAACCTTCAAGGTCAAGGTTGCAGTGAGCCAAGATCACGCACTGCACTCCTGGGAAACAGAGTGAGACTCCATCTTGAGAAAAAAAAACAAAAAACAAAATTGAGGTTAAGAAAGCCTTTCTTCAAATTCAAAAGGTAGATTTTATTTTTATGTCATTTCCTGAACAAAATTATTATTATTATTATTTATTATACTTTAATTTCTGGGATACATGTGCAGAACATGCAGGTTACATAGATATACATGTGCCATGGTGGTTTGTTGCACCCATCAACCCATCATCTGCATTAGGTATTTCTCCTAATGCTATCCCTCCCCTAGCCCCCCAACCCCCTGACAGGCCTGGTGTGTGATATTCCCCTCCCTGTGTCCATGTGTTCTCATTGCTGAACAAAATTATTAATCCTGCTGTTGCTTTGGAATTGAGGAAGCAGTGCTTCTCGGTCTCAGCTGATGGGAATGTGAAGTGTGCAATCCTTCTACAGGGCAATGGAGTAATGGAAGTAAAAACTCTTTTAATGTGACATAGCAATTGTATTTCATGGAATTAATTTGTAAGGAAATAACTAGACAAATGGTAAAATGTATTTGTAACATTATTTTACTTATCAGTATGTCTGAGAATATGAACTGATTGTAAACATATTAAACCTACGTATCCCTAGTGTTCCATTATTGGAACGCCAAGTGCATGGGTGTTATTTATATCCTACTGCTCAAGGTCATTGCCAAGGTCTGATTTTTCACACATATGCAATTCAAAAACTGGCAACCTCCGGCATAAATGGATTAACTGTTCAATAAAAAGGGACAGATTATGTGGATACATTTATCTGACATTGGTTTTGAAATTACATTGATCTGAAATTGGTTTCGAAATACATATTAAGTCTGTAGTAGCTAGAACGGAAGGTTATCAATAGAGAAACAGTCATAGAACATACATCTTTTTATTTGAGGGGTGCAAATAAACTTTCCATGAATAAATATTTAATATTTACCCCAAATCTGCACAGCTGGAAAAATTTTAACTAATTGTGTGCTGGTTTCTTTATTTCCAACCTAACTTGCTATATTTTTAGAAGTATCATTTTTTGTTTTTACAATTTAAAAACAAGATATATCCCATTTGATAAAGGGGAAAGGAAAATTTACACAGGAGCAGTGTCTAATATGTAGGATAATGCAATGTTGAAGGGCACAGACACGGCCAGGCGCGGTGGTTCACGCCTGTAATTCAGAGGTGGGAGGATCACCTGAGGTAGGGAGTTCGGGAGTTCGAGACCAGCCTGACCAACATGGAGAAACCCCGTCTCTACTAAAAATACAAAAAAGGAGCCGGGCGTGGTGGCACATGCCTGTGATCCTAGCTACTTGGGAGGCTGAGGTAGGAGAATCGCTTGAACCTGGGAACTGGAGGTTGTGGTGAGCCAAGCTTGCGCTATTGCACTCCATCCTGGGTAATAAGAGCAAAACTCCGTCTGAAAAAAAAAAGACACGGGGCAACTGTTTGCACCCTGAGATTTTCTATTTACTAGCTGCACTTTCTAGAGTGAGTTACTAAACTGCTTGGTGCCCTAGTTTCTTCTCTGTAAAGAAAGATACCAGGCCGGGCGCGGTGGCTCAAGCCTGTGATCCCAGCACTTTGGGAGGCCGAGGCGGGCGGATCACGAGGTCAGGAGATTGAGACCATCCTAGCTAACACGGTGAAACCCCGTCTCTACTAAAAATACAAAAAATTAGCGGCGAGGGCGGCCTGTAGTCCCAGCTACTCAGGAGGCTGAGGCAGAAGAATGCGTGAACTTCGGGGCTTGAGGCTTGCAGTGAGCCCAGATCGTGCCACTGCACTCCAGCCTGGGCGACAGAGCGAGACTCCGTCTCAAAAAAAAAAAAAAAGAAAAAAAGATACCTAAAAGTCACTACCTCATATGTTTTGAAATTTGAATGAGTTGTAGAAAGAAAAACATCAGAAAATACACTGGTATAGAGTAAGTGCTAAATAAATGCTATCATAAAAGTGTTAATGATAGTTAGGAAACAGACCTATAGTTTTTCACATTGAGAACAGTGATTGAATTCCTTTGGGAAAAATAAAGCTAGCATGCTTTCTAATGCTGTGTCAGTAGGCATAGGATAACCAAGACATAGACAGAACTTTTGTTTTCATGATCCTAATCTTTAGAGAGAAGGGAGATGGAAAATTCAAGATACTTCATATGGTATTTTAACAAAGAGAATGGCCTTTGAATATTATTTTATGTTCATATCCTAACATAATTTTAACTATGAGAATAAGACTTTAAAGGATATTAGACAGTATAAGTGCAAATCAATCAAAGAGAGTTAACAAACGAAAAAGGGAGACAGAGATAAAGAGATTGTGGGGATAAAAAAACTGAGGGAAGATAATGATGGAAGCAGATGCAGAAAAGTTGAAAGAGTGGGTGTCTTTCCTACTTATACAGGCTTAGGTTTCCTCAGAAACTTCAAGGAAGGAGAAACACAAATAAGTCAACTGCCTTTTAGATTCTTTATCATTGCTGAAACCACACAGTTATAAATAGTTTGTGTATTTGGGACTAAAACCAGTGAGCAGGTCTGGGAATTAATTACCAATGACTAATTCATACATTTACTGGCCATTGTTTACTATATCAGTGTTGAGCACTTTACAAACATTATATTCTAACAGTCATAACTTTTATTGTCAGTTTTTCAGATGTGAAAGCTTGATTTTCCAAGTCACACACTAGAAAATGGCAGAGCTGGAATAGACACTGAGGTCTGTCTGACTCTAAAATTTCCAAAATGCTTCTGATAGGAATCTTGATTTTGAGAAATATAAGGAAAAGACAAGATTTCTAAAATAAGGCATTTTTTTTGTAGGAAGAGAACAAATAGAAACAAACTTATATGGCCGATACTGATGGGAAAAGAAGTTCATTTTTATATTAAAATTATTTAATCATCATCTTCAGATTGGAATGTATTTTATTAATGTTAATAACTGAGTTTTTGTTCATTTACTACTTTGACCAAATGGTAGAACAAGCAAAATTCGAAAGGAATTAGAGTATTGTCATGGTAGGTTGAATGGCCTGTAAAAACCATTCTTCCCCAACCTGAGTGTCTGAGAAGTTCTAGGGTTTAAAAAGATGTTGCCTTTTGTTCATGTGAAACTTTGCTGCAAGAAGTCCAGAAGGCCTAGGGATTAGTTGGAAGAGAAAACTCATAATCTTTCCTGTAAACATATCAGCTGAATAATACATTCAGAACTCTAAGACTAACAGGTAGATACAGAAAAAAATGCTACAGGAAAAATTATTTTTAAGTTAGTGGATGGGACAAAAGTGGAAGTTCAAAAATCAGATAATTTGTGATATACTTACCCTACAGGAATCACCTCTGCAACCAGATCCTTCTTGGCTGATAAGGCTTACTCTAGATTCTACTTTAAGGCTGGAATGAAGGGACTTTCTGCAGGGACCAGTGTTGTTATGGATATATCCTCAGTGTGGCATACTGTATGTAGTAGCCTCTTTTAAATGTAACCAAAAATTTGGAAAGGTTTTCTTATCATGCTCCTGGGGAAATCTCTTAGCTTCCTAATTTCCCTAAATTGAGTCCTTATGTATAATGCACTCTTTCAAAGCTAGGATGAAGTCCGTCCTGTAAAATAGAATGAGGAAGTTTATTAAAATTTGACAAAATAAAGTTTAACATACATTCCTCTTCTGTTTTATGGGCAGATATAGCTTTCTTTCTTTTGGTGTGTATCTACCGTGTCATAAAATTGAACTAAGATGTCAGTTCCAGTCCCAGCAGAAGTTAGATGAGTTATGTAGGTGGGCAGGTGACAGCCAGCTCATTGTGAGCGTGTTGCACCTGTGCTCGTGATTTAAGAACCTACTTGAACTTCTGCTTCCTGTGACTCAGAGGAACATTTAGGTCTCAACATTCTCCATGCTTTCTTGAGCAGAGCCCTGAAAATTAACAGTATGAATGAAAATCATATTATGGGCATAACTCTAACTGATAAAAAGATACAGTAGTCTCCCCTTATCTTCATGGGATGTGTTCCAAGACCCCTAGTGGATGTCTGAAACCACAGACAGTATCAAACAATATGCTATAATAAAGTTACGTGAATATGATATGTCTCTCAAAATATCTTAATATTTTTAGACTAAGGTTGACTGTGGCTAGCTGAGGTAACGGGTAATAGAAACTGAGGAAAGTAAACCATGGAGAAGGGGAGACTACTGTAAATAGAATGAGATTTCAAAAATCAACCTATGCATGTACCAGTAGTTGATTCTTGACAGGGTGCCAAAATTCTTGACAAAGGTGCCAAAGATAGTAATGGGAAAAAGAAGTCTCATCAATGAGTGGTTCTGAGACAAGTGGATATCCACATGCAGAAGAATCAAGTTGGACCCATACTTCACACCACATAGAAAAAAAATTAATTTGAAAGGATGGAAGACCAATGTAAGAGCTAAAACTATAAAACTGTTAGAAGAAAACATAGTGTAAATCTCCATGACCATGGTTTTAGCAATAGATTCTTATAGATATGATAATAAGGACACAGCAAAAAAGAAAAAAATAGGTAAATAGGTAAAATGTACATTAAAAATAATGTTCATCAATGGATACTGTTAAGAAAGTTAAAAGACGACCCACAGAATGGTAGAAAATATCTGCAATCATATATCTGATAAGGTCTTATATTCAGAATCTTTAAAGAATTCTTACAACTGCATAATAAAAATACAGGCAGGGTGTGGTGGCTCACACTTGTAATCCCAGCCCTTTGGGCGGTCAAGGAGGGAGGACTGCTTGAGCCCAGGAGATGGAGACCAGCCTGGGCAACGTGGTGAGGTCCCATCTTTCCAAATATTAAAAAATTAGCCAAGTCTGGTAGCACACACTGTAGTCCCAGCTACCTGGGAGGCTGAGGTGGGAGGATGGCTTGAGCCTGGGAGGTTGAGATTGTAGTAAACTGTGATTGCTCGACTGCATTTCAGCCTGGGTGACAGAGTGAGACTCTGTTTCAAAAATAATAATAATAAAAATACAGGCAGGGTGTGGTGGCTCACACTTGTAATCCCAGCCCTTTGGGCGGTCAAGGAGGGAGGACTGCTTGAGCCCAGGAGATGGAGACCAGCCTGGGCAACGTGGTGAGGTCCCATCTTTCCAAATATTAAAAAATTAGCCAAGTCTGGTAGCACACACTGTAGTCCCAGCTACCTGGGAGGCTGAGGTGGGAGGATGGCTTGAGCCTGGGAGGTTGAGATTGTAGTAAACTGTGATTGCTCGACTGCATTTCAGCCTGGGTGACAGAGTGAGACTCTGTTCCAAAAATAATAATAATAAAAATACAGGCAGGGTGTGGTGGCTCACACTTGTAATCCCAGCCCTTTGGGCGGTCAAGGAGGGAGGACTGCTTGAGCCCAGGAGATGGAGACCAGCCTGGGCAACGTGGTGAGGTCCCATCTTTCCAAATATTAAAAAATTAGCCAAGTCTGGTAGCACACACTGTAGTCCCAGCTACCTGGGAGGCTGAGGTGGGAGGATGGCCC